>CM076976.1:42213472-42563472 GCA_039105355.1 Benthosema pterotum
AAACATTTTAGTATAAATACGAATTCATGTTATAGCCTAGAAATACTCCTTACAACTACTAAATTCAACATGTAGCCTACTGAGTAAAGTACAAAAGTAATGTATAAACATGACCGTAGCGCTGAGTCTACATCTCTGTAAATAGTCCATAATTTCCAGTTTGTAAATACCGATACCGATATTTTCCGATATGAAATTTGAAAGCTTTTATCGGCGATAATATCGGAGGGCCGATAATATCTGCCATCTTTAATATATACTGTATATATATATATATATATATATATATATATATAAATATATATATATATATTATATATATATATATATATATATATATGCAGTACATAATGGTTACCCGGCTCTCACAGTGGAGAGGCCCAAGTAAATGCAACTCTTCATCAATTCATCCATTATTTGTTCTGACCGACAAACAGGGGCGAGTGCTAACCCTTTACACCAGCATACAGTCCTTTAGAAACCTCAGCTACATGTATCATCAACTTCAGGATAAATTGAGGCAAGTTTAGATTTACAGTAATGGAGTCAGTCTATGAAATATTTTAATTGAATAAGGCCTAATATTGCACAAGATGTTGACTTGTTAACCTGATAAATAGCCCCATCCCACCACTCATCAGAAGAGGTTTCGCCCAGTTCAGCCTCCCAAGCGCTTTGGATATGTGCACCATTTTGGGGAAACTTATGAGCCAAGAATGCTGGGCTGTTCATGTTGTAGCCACAAAATTAGACATGTTGTATTTTGAAGAGAATATAATAAAAGTGTGTGACTCTGTGAGTGAAAGTCCGTAGACAAAATATTTCACTGGTTTGGAATAATAGTGACCTCAGTGGTGCGTCTGTAAGAACGCAATGAGGCTTCTTTCTCTTTAAATCCTTTAATGAAAACAGAAATGCTGCTCGGTAGCAGCACTGTTGCAAAATAATAAACACAGAAAAGTAGTCCAAAATACAGTAGAGAAAAAAGCAGTTGTTCAGCAACAGAAAATGTGTCCTCTCTCTGTGGCAGCAGCAAAACAAACTGACTGACTGACTGGAAAGTCCCTAATCAAGCTCAGAAAACACCTGGCTGTGTAATATGTTGCCACACCCTAATCAGTTGAACACAAAAGGGTCAATTCGCCCTCTAGGCTCACACAGACCATAATAATCACACAGTACAGAGCAGAGCAGAGCATATAAGGCAGCATAGCAAAAACACATAAGGCAGCATAGCAAAAACACAACAAATACAGCAACAAAGCATCAAACATTAGATTATCAGAACATAAATATACAGTCCTTCATTACACTATTAGTCTTACATACTTACACCTCGAAACCCCATTTAAGGCTACTTAGGTTCATCTTATGTACATGTTTGCCTGAGAAGTAACCTTTGAAATGTTTCATTTCAATGTTTTAGAAGATATTGCCTTCAAATTTCAGAAATGGATAGGCCTAATGGGGCCAATGGCAGGTTTTGGCAGGTCACACTTTTTATAGTTAGGTTTACATTGTGGACACACAAGCTGGAACCTTTTACTTTGAACTGTTTTGAAGTTTCTGAGTTATTTTGCTGTATTCCCAAAGGCAATAGCACACACTTTATGGGGGGTGAGGCAGCGTTTTAGCCAATCACAGCACAGCTGTTTCCAGCAGCTTCATAATGACCCAATTAGGCTGCAGCTATATGATATACAAAGTTTTTGAATGGATATGGATGGGAAATAAAAATGGCCGTGCGGCACATACACTGAAGTTGTGCACACTAAAGTTGCCTAAATTACAACACATTTAAATGTCTATCATCGTGCAGGATATGTTTCCCAGAGTACTTATCTTTGAAATGTTTATATATATATATATATATATAATATATATATAAATTATATATATATATATATATAAATATATATATATAATATATATATATATTATATATATATATAATATATATATTTATTAAGGCTGTTGAAAATAGTTAATTAATGGGATTAAATTTATTTTGTTGATTAATCTGATTAAATTTTTTAATCAGATTAACTCATGTGCACACTGACTCAACCCCTGAGCATTTTCTCATTGAAAGAAATGGGTAGAGCACAGATTTACGGAGACATATAGCTGTGTGTCTCCCTAACCAGAGCCATATAATATATATATATATATATATATATATTAGAGCTGTCATCGATTTAAAAAATTAAATCGCGATTAATCGCATGAATGCCCATAGTTAATCTTTGATTAATCGCAATTTTAATCGCATATTTTTATGAGTTCTGAATATACCTTAAATGAGTGTTTTTCAAGAATATTCATATAAAGAGCAATTATTTATTCTTCATTTGACACAGACCACCATTTGCTGACATTTATTTAGACTTCCAGACCTAAATTAAAGAATTTGTCAACAATTTGATGTTGGTATCATTGGGAGCGAACATGCACATTTTGTAGAAATTTTCTACATTCTCTAAATTCTAGACATATTTTAAAGTAACTTAACTGATGCAAATACTTAACAATTATTCACCTGCATTTGGCGAAATTGAACCAATAGACCCACTTGGCCTTTGGTTTTACTGTGAGTTAATCTCGCACTAAAAATCGAGTTAACTCAAGGCTGAGTTAACTCGCGATTAACTAGTTAATGCTGACAGCCTTTATATATATATATATATATATATATATATATATATATTATATATATATATATATATAATATATATATTGATATAAAAATATATATATATATATTAGGGCTGTTTGAATGATTAAAACTTTTTAATCAAATTAATCACAGCTTCAAAATTAATTTAATCATGATTAATCACCATTCGAATATGTCCAAAATATGCTTGTTTTCCGTACAGGATTTCAACATTTAAAAAAGAAACAGAATCTGTGAAAAAATAACCATTTATCTTTAAAATATTTATCAGAATAGGTGATCTACAAGCCCTCAATGTTTGTAGATCTCCACTATACTCAATGGCTCTGGTTATAGGGAGACACACAGCTATATGTCTCCGTAAAACCGTGCTCTACCCATTTCTTTCAATGAGAAAATTCTCAGTGGGTTGAGTCAATGTGATGCACATGAGTTAATTGCGTTAAAAATTTTTAATCAGATTAATCAACAAAATTAATTTAATCCCATTAATTAACTATTTTCAACAGCCTTTATATATTATATATATATAATATATATATATATATATATTATATAATATATATATATATATATATATATATATATATATATATATATATATATATATATATGATTGAAAATACATTTTCAATATCACAACAATTCCTGCTAAGTTTGTCACATGAACATTGTAGGGCCCAAATCCTATTTGCGGCACTACTGGTTGCCAACAGTAGGGTTGTAGTTAAGACGTGTGCTCCAGAAAGTGATGTCCAAACATTTCCTTATGGTTGAAGATTTATTATCCGTCTCTGCAGGCCTATAACACTACAGCAACATAAATAAATACAATAAATGGTAGACGGCCTTCTAAACACAGTCTGAAGACGGTTTGCCTCTTGTCAACAACACCTGATGGTAGATTGAGACCTGATTAAATACCCTGCCCACCCAGACATTGACCACACCCCTCAGTGTACATCATTGGAAACAATTAGGAGGCTAAAATGGCTCTTACACACATTGTTTAAAAGCTACTGAAAATTCTTTCTGTACAAATGGAAGCACATAGAGTCTCAGGCTTCAGTTTGAGAATCTCTGCATGCAGCCACAGGAAGCAACCACAAGATGACACTAAAGAGTTAGACAGAGAGAATTGACACATTAAACACATTCTCCTAACTACACCCAGTATATACTGTAGGTATCCAAATTGATATAGCCTACTTATCAATACAAGGGTAAAATAGATCATTAGCCTCTCATTCTTAATGTTGGATCTTCAGCTTGCACTTAAAATTCAGAAATTGTTTCAGTGGGAGAGGATGCTTTTTGATCCATTAATGTTGACTAAATGAGATGGTGATGGATCACATGGACTTTCAAATGAGGGGTAAAGCCGGACTAGACTTACTCCAGACAATCCGCTTTGATCTCACATTCTCCCATGTGAATACCCAGCACTGGGAACGTCTCCTCTCTACACCTTGTAGGCCTAAAGAAGAGGGGCTTTAGTAGCTCACTGAGCTTTTGGACAGCCCTCTCTCTCACACACACACACACACACCGGACAGTCTTTTGAAAGTCTTGGGGTTGATTTAAAATTCTCCTTCTTCGGAGCGTGTCATGCATTTTATATGCATGGAGAGTGAGAGAGAGGGAGCAAATTTCAGGGGGCTACAGCCCAAATTAACTACTCTTCTATGTTACGCCTCCTCAGGGGGACTACATCCCCTCACACGCGAGGCCTTTCTCTATTCCTCCATTCTCGCACTCTCTTTCAACATTAGTTTTACTGCATCATGCATCATCATTTTAACAAATTCTGCGGAGCCGCCACTGCCTTTGAAGACCAGCGCGATGAGAAAAGAAGCAGAAACCTGGCCTCGGGGCATTCGATTCTTTCGCTCGTCGCATTTAGCCCCGCGTGGAGGCAGAGGAGGCATGGAGCAGACAAGTGCAGTGTTTGGGGACAGCTTTGAAGTGTGATGGCGGGTGCGGCTGCACTGTTTCTGCACGGCCCTTCCGAATGAGTGTGTGTGTGTATGTGTTGGTGCAGGCTGCCATGTTGACACAGTCAGTCAGCTCTACAAAGGACTGGCTAGACAACTCTAAACTGACGCAGGAGTGCTACAGAGATTCTGTTCAGTCCCCCCAAAATCCTCCAAATCTCCATCTCTCCCTCCCACCTTCTCTCTGAGACACACACACACACACACACACACACACACACACACACACACACACACACACACACAACACACACACACACACACACACACACACACACACACACACACACACACACACACACACACACACACACACACACACACACACACACACACACACACACACACAACACCACACAACACACACACACACACACACATACATATGGAGCAATATGGACTCACACACTCACTCAGGCATTTCTGCTTGGTTTTCATAGTCTGGATAGCTAGGTCGGTAGAGCTCTCGCCTTTGGACCACAGGTTCATGGATTCAATTCCTCAGCATATGAGTAGCGCGGGTTGGGTGCGGCAAGTTGTGCGGGAAGTAGTGGGAGCTGATGGTAGGTGTGGCGCTCCACCTCAGCAAACCATCTCTCAGGGGTAGACTCCCACGTGTTACCGGCTGATACCGACAACAAGCCACTTCACCCCGACCTTCTTCTCCTTCTTCATGGTAGGCCTATATGGCTCACCGTGTTCGCAATCATGAAAGCAAAGGGACCTGGGCACAGATTGTTTGAGAAATCTGGTTTATTAGGAACAATATTGATCCCGCTAGCTTATTGTGGATATAGCAGTAAACAACAGAAACACAATCCACTTGTTAAGTGCTACAAGTTTGATATTATAGACATAAAACAGTACACTACAGCAACCATAGTGCCTACATTCATATTATGCACAGAAGAGAATATGAAAATGACTGTATTGCTGTTACACTGTTATTCCCATCCATAAATTAAAACAGCAGTATACATGTGTCCTTTGCAGAAAGAAACATGTGGGATATCACAACACCGCGTGTCATTAGTGTAGCTGGTTAAAGAGAATCAACAGGTAAGGTTTCAGTCTGGCAGGTCTATATTTTACAGGTTAAGTGCTGTATATCAATGGGCGCACAAAGCTGACAAAAGGTTACACTTACACCAAAGCAGGTCAGTATATTCTACATGACAAACCCTTTACAGAGAGGTTACAAAATCTCACTCCAAAGTCTTTCACGGAAAGTGAAAGCGTAGTTACAAGTATTCTCTTCAAGCTCTCTTTTATTTATTACCGATACTATTATAAAAAAAAAAAGATTAATACAAGTTAACTTTGGTTTCCAGCTTTCTAGACTATACTGTAACTTTGTGGCAGTTTAAGCTGTTAAGTGAAAATTAAAATCAGGACGTGATAGTATAGCAGCCTTAATATAGCTGATTAATACAACAGAAATTCACCATTAACATGATTCTTCTTGATACAATAGCAGCCAGAAAATAGTATAGTTAACAGTGTGGATCCATGATTTTTTTTTTTTTTAAACACAAATGATTTTCCATCATGCTATTGTTAAAACTCTGGTACCTCTCAATAAATAGAAAATGTAACTCCTTTGTTGTTATTTGTAATGTTCTACCCAAGTCTAATATAAATACGGTTATAGATATAGATATACAGTATATAGCGGGTATTAACTGAGTGAGGACAATATTTTCCATTGATGCAACAAAGAAGTTGAAGATTTTCAATGAGAGAGAGAGAGAGAGAGAGACAGAGAGAGAGAGAGGGGGGGAAAAAATGCTATATAGGCTAATGCACTGGAGAAAAAAAAACGCATTACAGCCTAAGCCTTTCAGAATTTTCCGTCAAACAATAAAGCAAGTCAAAACATCAATAAAATAGTCTGAAAATAATAAATCAATGTCGCCTTTGCAGACTGGACGCATTGCAGCCGGGACAACAAGGGACATCTCAGCGTCCGACTCAACAGTACACACAATATGCGAGGCTGCAAATAGACCAGCACTGACTGACAAATACGGAATCGGCGTGTTGCCTTAGTATTCGGTCTACCTGCTGCTACAGAGATCCCATGCTAGGATTTGCTACCCATGTGAACATGGTCTTTTTTTTTTTTTTTTTTTTTTTGTACTAATAGTCTGTGCTGTGTGTGGGGCCCCTTTGTCCCCTCAGAGTCAGACCAGCAACAGCTGGAGGACACATGTTTTAAAGGGGTTTGGCAGAATGGCAGTTCAGTCTCTGACTCCGAAACGCAGGGGCTGAGGCCAAACAGTAATATCCAAGGCAGAGGGACTGTGTGAAAGAACGACATGCCAAAAAGGAAAATGTAACAGAGGTAGAAAATTGAAAAGCTGCTGTTGGGGGGGAAGAAAGAAAGAAAAAAAAAAAACTATGGAAATGCTGTCATCAGGTGCTGTTCCAAGTCCGATTATACTTGCGTACTGTATATTCCTCTCTCCAGACGAAGAATGTCTTAACAGAGGCTGGGGTGTGTGTGTGTGAGGCCTGAGGGTTTGCGTATTGTAAGGGTTTTAGAGAGCCTGAGGAATCCACACGCCATGAGGATTGTCTGTCCATTCATGCCTTGTCCCGCTGTCTCCTTTTCCTGCGATACCATAATATGCGATCATTTTATTTTTCCAGCCATCTCACGTGCAGCAGTCACATTCTTCACCCCATCGGTAAAAAAAAAAAGAACAGAATGTCTGGGGCCCACCCTTTGTGTTGCGCTTCACTCTGTCAAAATGCCTTTCCACCTCTTGCCTTTTGCTATGGCAAAAACCTGCATGAAAACCTGCAAAAGAAGAAAAAGAAAAAAAAACTCCCGTCAGTCAGGGAGAGTAAGAAAAAACTCTGTGGAGCGAACTCAAGTCAAGCTCAGTCTACCAACAACTCGCTCGCGGAAAGCATAATGCTGCAGTGTGTGTGTTGCAAGTTCACTGGTTCTGCTCTACTCGGTATTATCTTGAGCGGTAGAAACAAAAACCAGGGCCCGGCCGTTTCCATTATACATTCTGAGCAGCTGTTGTTGCGGAGGAAGTCCTTTGAAGGATGGCTGCAGGGGGGTAACCGGAGTCCACAGTTCAAACAGGGTTCTTCACCCCCAACAAGCAGGGGCGGGCGGGCGGGCAGGGGGGTAGGTGGGAGGGGACGGGACGGCGTGTATGCGGGCGGGCCCTCCTCTGAGCGGCGGTAGCACGCTCGTTGCACCCCCCCCTAATTACCAAGTCTTCCATGAGAGGGTCCAGGAGGAGCTTATACTTTCTTTTTAGCCATACCGACACATGCAAACGTCTACTACAACTAAACACTCGAGGTTCATGCTACGACTAGTACAGAAGCAGGCAGAACAAAACAAAGACATTATGCCCTTGAAGAACCCTCCTTTTCTTTCTTTTTTTCCCCCTCATCCCTGCGTTGTCCTCGACTTTGTGTCTGCATTTCTTTCTGCGACTTTATTTTGCGCCGTGCAGGGCGAGCGAATCAATTTTCCTACGGTTTTGATTTGTGTGCCTTTTTGTTTTTGAAACAGAGGGGAGTTCGTAGAGTTCGCGGGAGTCATAGCTTTGAAGAGAGGCAGTTCTTTGCTTTTTTTTTCTCCTCCCGGATATGCGGGAGTCTTTCCGAGAGGCAGAAGCGTCTTTGAAAGGAGAGAGGAGGAAGTAAAAAAAACGGAGCACAGGGAAATTGAGGGGTAAATGACGTCCGATTTAAAAAAAAAGGGGGATTTCGTTCACTTTTGCGTCAGGTATGCTCCGATGGTGAGGCTGGCGGCGCCGAGCGCAGCCAGGCCGAAGACCGTCTTGATGGAGGGCCAGGAACAGCTGAAGACCGAGTCCCTCTGTCTGTCGTACAGCTCTACGAAGGCCTCCTGGAAGACATAAAAACAAGACAAAGACATTAGCTATAATTGTTTGGAAAGAATTTGTTAAGAAGAATAAAGTAAAAAAAAAAATCAGACCTGTTTGAAATGAGCGGTGCTGTACTGCACTTTTTAAGTAATATACTGTACTAACTCTACTGCCTGGCTTTCGTGTATGCGTGTTAGGCTGCACAACAGTGACACATGGTGGTGAAAATATGACATGCTCCATGCTCAGACACAGCCAGTCAGAGACACATTGGCACACGGTGGCAGGAGTGCTGCATGGTTGTATTGTACCACTCAAAAAACAATAAACACTGTAATTCTGTGTGTGTGTGTGTGTGTGTGTGTGTGTGTGTGTGTGTGTGTGTGTGTGTGTGTGTGTGTGTGTGTGTGTGTGTGTAGAAGTAAATCTCTTTTAGTGCCTATATGTAGTTTCCTACATCTGGGGAGGCAGCATGTCTGTTTCAGTGAGCTGGCTATCACATTCTCCCAAACCTTTATTGTTATATCACAAGTCTACGGCTGAAAAACAGCAGATGAAATGTGATTTTGTGCAAGCCCCGTAATTTTTTATTGTTTCCAGACAGAAAGAAAAGAGAGGAGGAGAGAAGGAATTGAACAGAGCGAGAGAGAGAGAGAAAGAGAGAGAGACAGCAAGGTATCTATATTTACACACAGCATATCCATCCAGACGCTGCACCTACTGTACTGTATGAGGTTTAGGAGCAGGGTGTGTGAGCATACAGTAGCAGCTGGGATATACTGTTCATGACATTAGTGCAATAAGAGTTTCAGTGCGTCGTACATGAGATTAAGGTAAGGGTATCGCCCAGTGTCAAGTTCACCATCTCTACCACTTAACGTCTGAGACAGACACGCGCACACACACGCACACACAAGATGCAGCGATATACTGGCATTATTTTTGACAAGCACAAGCCCTCCTACTGTATATTCAGCTATCAGTGTAGCTATCTTTCCTACACAACGATTCAATTCCCATTGACAATTAATGGACAATTTCATGTGATAGATAGATAGATATCATGATGCTGTAAGAGGCACCCCTCACTTCACATGACACAGGCGTGATTTTTTCTTATATAGATAGACTTCAAGTACAGTCATACCACACACTTCAAGAGCAGTCATACCACACACATACACACACACACACGATTTAGGACGGTGGTTGATTCTAAGATTCCTGCTATACTTCAGTTTTCTGAAAACGTTACAATAATGTTTCTATACACGGCAAACAAGAACCCGATTAACTCTGAGATTCGACAAGACAGCCAGCCAGTCCCATAACACTCGTCATTCAACGAAGCCGGGTTTTCATTGGCATGTGGAGCGGTGCTGCAGGATGTGTTCTTCTACACATAAATATATTAATGCCACACATACTGTACGAGTGAGCAGTAGTTCTGTGAGGTTTAGAGGCTTCATAGTCCTAAAAAGGTCAATGCTATCCTATCTAACAACCTGGTGTGTACGTTAGTACTGCACCATTCTTGCTGAGATGTGAATCTAAATTTTCCTCTACATCAGTGGTCTTCAACCTTTATTCTGCTTCTGCATTTTAGCCACGGACCACCATTTGATTTAGTCTCTCACCCAAAACTAAGGAAGTTTGTGTGCACAATTTAGGATATAACTGGAAAAACATTGGTCAAATAGCAATTCTTCGAAATGTGTAGATTCTTAAAGGTAGGAGAAGTGATTTGAAATTCATGGTGTAGTACCAGCCTGGTGCACTAGGGGCCCCCAAAAGTAGCTACACTATGTGAACTGCTGCTCTCTTCCTGATTGGAGGAGAAATCCCCACGTTAGCAGAGCTAACGTGGGGGAGGGGGAAACTCCATATGTGGTTTCCACACCTTATAATAGAGCATTTTAACAGAAAAAAATTTTTTTTTGGGTGATATCTGACAAAAGTGAAATCACTTCCCCTACCTTTAAGTAATTCAGATGTTTAAATATAATTTAACTCTTGAGAGCGTAAAATGATAAGGGTCCATTTGGTTACCAACTGTCCATCACCACTGGCTGAAAACCCCTGCTAACGATTCCCACACAATTCTCTTTTTCCTCCCATGAAAGTATCTACAAAATATATTCACGACTCTTCCCAAAATGAGATTGCACAGTCGTCCAAATCTAGATCTCAAGTCTATTTTTAGATTAATTGTACATGGCGTGTGTGTATTTATGGCTCCTATAGCAAACACAATGGATATCTCTCACGTGATGAAATAGCCATCCGCATGCAAACCTTGACAGCAGGAACAGCTGGTCAGGAAGCAGCCATACTACAACCTACACACACACCCGCGCGCGCACATACATGTGAACAGTATTCTGGTTTACAAAGAGGTGCAGGAAAGGCAGTAGTTCTGGAAGATCCAGAGAATGAAGGCATCAAGTCATTTATTTTTTTTCTTCTTATTTTTTTTAATTCAAAGATTTGTGCCACATTTTCACCATTTTCAAAAATATCAGACCTTACAAGCTCATAGCGCACCACAGAGTGGCGCACTATGAGCTTGAAAGGACTGATATTTCAATAGCTAATAGTAATGCCAATGATGCTAAGTAATGCCAAGTAATGCTAACTAGTGATAATACTGCTAAGGAATGCTAATGCTAAGTATACTTAATAATGCTAAGAATGCTAAGTAATGCTAATAAGGCAAAGTAAGTTGTGCTGATAATGCCAAGTATTGCTAATGCTAAGTAAATGAGACTAATAATGCAAAGTAAGGCTGATGTTAAGTATTGTCAATAATGCTAAGTAATGCTAATAATGCTAAGTAATGACACTTACGTTAATAGAGCATAATTAGTTCCCACCAAAACGAAGTTAATTAGGGAACGCACATATCTTTCTACGACAATGTATAAATTAGTCATTAAGCTGACCTGTAGTTAGACCTGTAGTTTCTTTGCCCCTTTGCCATGGAGATAATCACATTTGTAGTGGAGTGAACGCTACGGATTTGCGTTGCTGTGATGCTAGTAGCCTCATCTAAACCTGTAACCGGACTCATCTGTGAACAACGTTGAATTGTTAAGTTTAATTCACCGCGGTGTGTTATTGTGTCGGCTCTCCCGGGAGGAGTGTGTCTATTTTTATTAGTCTCTGGATTCGATTCAAGGTCAAATTTACGTACCCTAATTATGTTGCGTGTAATTTCCCCCGCATATACGTTTATTTGCCCTTGGGGCGGTTTAAAAAAGGAAAACTAGGTCAATATCCTTTATTTAAGAAGTGTCACATTCACATTGTGGAATAAGATTTCATTAGCATTGTCATCTACAGGGGCGGATGTAACATGTCCCATTTGGGGGTGGGGGGCAAGAGAACATGTTGGAGGGGCAAGAGAATATGGTATGGGTGCGGCTTCATCGAAGTCGCACCATTACCATTTTCGGTTACAGGACTTTTATTAGGCAAGTATAGCATCAATAATAACATCAGTTGTTGTTGAAGTTGCAACATACACACAGCATGCATAAAGCTAAAGGTCTGACTCAGAGAGTTTTCTGTTTTCAATGATGAAATGCTGTTGGTTTAGTGGTGACACAGCTTTAGTTAGTAGTAGCAGTAGTAGTGTTTCAAATCATTTTAAATATAAGCACTTTAATTTGAAATATCTTGGGTTGCTTTGGATGCCATCATGTTTGGTGGGGCAGTCTGGGCATTTAGGGGGGCATTGCCCCCCCTTGCCTATGCCTAGATCCGCCCCTGGTCGTCTACCATAGGAAATGCCTCAGACTTGGGCTGGGTGTCTGCGGGCGATGAAACAATACCGCAAACTCACCATTATCTCAAACCTTTGCCTCAATAGACCTGCGCAGTGACGTCACCGCCCCTGGTCCAGAAGTGGATTCCCCATTCATTTTTCTCATAGACTTTTGGAATACAATTTATACAAAGACGATTACAACGCGGACAAAGCCAACTCGGGTCGTGACGAATCATGATGACACACACAATCTTTTGGGAAGATCAAATCATTTCTAAGATGAAAAACGAAACAAAAAGTGTTGTATCCTGCCGTTTTCTACTTCTTGCTAATTAGATATTGCATGATGATATTGTGTGTGTATTCATGATTGGTCACGACCTGAGTTGGCTTTGTCCGTGGCACAATCATGTTTTTATTAAGCATTTTCGAAAAGTCTATGAGGAAAATGAATGAGGATTCCCATTTCTGGAACAGGGGAGGTGACGTCACTGCGCAGACCTTTTAGTAAGCCCCTCCCCAAACTGCTATGGTCCAATCACAGCTAAGCATAACAAGTGAAAGACAAACTTCTCCTACCAATAGTTTTGCTATATGCTAAAAGATTGTTTTAAGAAATAAACGTCAACAAACATTTTTCCACTGCATGTGGCAGGCCATGTTGACGCGTTTGGAAGAGATTTTGAAGGTTTGTTTCCCAAAATGAACCAGCATGTGTAAGGACCATTACATTTCCACTGGAATGAATGAGCCTGGCTGGAAAAGCCCATGGTGTCAAACCCATGGTTGGACACTGGGGAGAGGCCAGGGCTTACTGCAAGGTCTATTACAATTAACAATTGTTTTGTATTTTGTTTTTTTTACAGTGAAAACAGAAGCTCAACATTATAAACAATGTATACCACAGGGTTAAATGGTTAATACGGCTAATAACCCTAACAATTACATAGGGGGAAATGAATGGCAAGTCTCTTATCAGATTCATATCGGTTTATACCTCATAGAGGATGACCAAAAAAGGGATCATCTATTCTATTCCACACACAGTACTGCGGAGGAGGAGGGGGGAGAAGAAGAAAAAAAGACAAAAACTATTTCCTGACTCTGTCTCCTCCTCCTCCCTTCCCGTAGCATTCCTGAGGCTGGGGGCTGTGTGACACACACACACACACACACACACACACACAGGAAGGATCAGCACTTTATTCCCAGTTCAGGCCCTCTGGCATCGAAAAAGGCACCATGGTGGTCTGTGTGGACCGGAGGATATCCAGTCAGCAACATCTTTATCCAGCAGGCATTCCGCTCCTCCGACAGACAGTCAAACCTTTTAATTAGCCCCCGCGATTGAAACGTGTTGAATGGCTGCTGCGAGTATAGGAGAGCCAAAATGTCATATTGCTTATTACAGAAAGACATGTTAGCGGTAGAGGTGGTGGTGGGTGGTAGTACCCACGATATAGCGCCCTCCTTTTTTCGGTCGTAATAATAACAGCATAAAAGCGGCATTCAGGTATTAATTAGGGAACATGTGGCCCGGTGCGACCTCCAGCTGTGAGGAATGTGTTCACAGTAGGCCTCCTCTGGCCACAGAACACGACAGCCGCCCACGCGGAATTTTTTTTCCCCTCCACCTACAGCAGACAAAAAAGCAAGGGGAAAAACAGTTTGCTGAGGCAACAGCAGCAGCAGCAGCCAACAACTGGGTCCCACACACAGCGTGCAGTATGCATGCATGTGACCGACCGGCGGAACGGCGCGACAAAAGGGCAAGCTGGTGAAGAGTGCCCTCGGTACAACCCTGAAAGCCACGGGTACTGTACTGTAGGCCATCATCCCAGAGGCAGTGAAAGTCATAAAGAGAAGAGGGTTCTCCAATTACAGTAGGTAGTCCTTTGACAAGGCAAAAAATGATGACGACGACTGTTGGGAAAATTCTCAGCGTTCATTTTTGCCTGTTTTGACCCGCAGATAACTTATTCTATGAACGCCATCTAAAGGAACCTCAGTGGTCTTCAATATTTCATGTCTTTCTATCTTTCGATAGCTAAAGCTAATGCTATTTTTTCAATCGCTAAAGCTAACGCAAGCTAATCGCTTAAAACACCAAAAGGGGTTAGCGTAAAGAACTACATCAGCCCTCGGCAGAGTGCAAACCTGCGCGTTGCACACAAGTAGGCCATGGCGCACCGATCGCCTTACTTGCACACACTTTGCTTGCGCAAGTAATGAGCTCTTCTCTAAGGCCCACCCTTTGGGGTGGAGTTTGTTCGCTGTCCAATGCCAATCCAAATACTTTAGCAACTGTTGGACAAGGCCGGAATGGGGAGGGGCTTAGTGAAGAGCTAATTAGTTAATTTGTCAGTTTGTAACTCAAAGAGCAACCGAATGTTCAGTTACGTTCTTGCGCACTCTCTGAGCTCCATTAACACTGGGGGGTTTTGCCTGCGCTGTGTGGTATAGGCTGGTACACACACACATAGGAGGGCAGTAACAGTAATAAGTCCAGGCAGACATTGAGCAGCAGTCATACCAGCAGGGCCTGCTGGGAGACAGGGGAGGGGGGTCAGGTGGATATCATGAGACCCAGGCACGCTGCTGTCAGGCTCCACTTCATCTCTCAGGACTTTCTCACCCACACGCCGCCGCGCGGCCCTGCTGCCGCCGCCACCACCATGTGAGCTGCTCTGACTGCTGTGTGGAAAAACAACTTCAGCCCAGGGGCGGATGTAGGCATGGGCATGGGGGCCCTGACTGCCCCACCAAACACGATGGCATGCAAAGCAACTCAAAATATTTCAAGTTAAAGTGTCTATTATAAACCAACAGCATTTGATGATTTGAAACACCATGCTATTAAACTAACTACAATTGTTGTACCACTGAAACACCAGCATTTCATCATTGAAACCATCACATCACGTGCCTGTTGCAACTTCAACAACAATTGATGTTGTTGTTGATGTTTTTCCTGCCTAAAATAAGTCCTGTAACCGAAAATGGTATGGGTGCGTTGCCCCATTTTTTCCTGCCCCCCCCTCCCCCCCCAATTGGGAAATGTTACATCCGCCCCTGCTTCATCCATTGGTGACCTTTCCCACCCCTCTCTCTTTCCCTCTTTTCCCTCTCTCTCTCTCTCTCTCTCTCGCTGTCTCTCATTTTCTCCCTCTCTCATTTAGCATGATTTTACTGTACCATTTAGCGCTACTAAATTGGAGAACAATAGACAATGAAGAAGAAAATAGAAAGAATACTGAGAGTCGGCAGCACACACTATTGAAGTGTTTGTTTGTGTGCTTAAAAATAACACAAAGAGAGGGCCCACGCAGAAAGCGAAGGAACAACTGACTAAATTGTACCGACCAAAATAGTTAAGGATGTCTCTTTTATTTTGCTCCCCGAGTTCCCGAACTTGATTCCGATTATTTGATCTTAAGTACTGTATATGCCAATGAAGACATTCCGTTATCCAATATTTATATTTTTGAGTGGTGCAACCACTCCAAAGGAACAGAAATATCCTTCCCTCCCTATATGTCCCTATATGTTTAGGACACCAACAGGGGGCGCATCACAAGATGCATCACTCACTTCAGACAGATCTGATTTTTGGAACGCTTATGCCCCGTCACAATTTGTACAGCATGCGAAAATCACAGACCCTGTCACCCTATCCGGTCTAATCTCGTGACATGCACTTGGTCCCGATCACATGTAATTTTCTGTCGTTTCGATCCCGATCTTTTGACAATAACGGTATCGGGAGTGATCCCTGGCCACGTGGTGGAACGGGGACAAGCCTAGTTACAAGGAGGAATCCCATCGCTGCCCTTCAGCACACCATCTGCCGCCAGCAGCAGGTGAGCAACTTAACGAGTCAAACCAAGGTTACGCTTTTCAACGGTACCCATATTGCCGCCCGACTGTTCCGTGCTGCTTCGCAGATCAATGACTTTTAAAAAAAGGTCACGGCAGCCCCCATATTAGAAGCCCTAAGAGAGTCCGGTGGGAAAATCCCTGCTACCCATTGTAGGCAGGTTTACCAAATCCCTGTCCTTTCGTTCTTACAACTCACACACGCACGCGCACGCGCACACGCACACGCACACGCACAGTCCCTTGGAGACAGACACATACACATGCTGGAGGCTCTTGTAAGGGAAACGCTCTCTCGAATGGAGGAGCCCTATGCTTTGGCCACGGGGTGGCAACTTGTTGCCCCCGAGTGCCATGGTTACAGAGCGCAAGGGGTTTCACACATGATTTGCTTTTCCCACCCAACAAGAATCTCACTTGTCTGTGACCTCTCCATTTGTTTTTCACATGATTCAGACCTCCAAGGGGTTATACTACCACCACGTTTCGCCTTCTTCCTCCTCAGGGGCGGATCTAGGCGTGGACATGAGGGGGGGGGGTCTGCCCAGTCTGCCCCACCAAACACGATGGCATGCAAAACAACCCAAGATATTTCAAATTAAAGTGCTATATACTTAAAATTATTTGAAACACTACTACTGCTACTTACTAACTACAGCTGTGTCACCACTAAACCAACAGCATTTCATCATTGAAAACAGAAAACTCCCTGAGTCGGACCTTTAGCTTTATGCATGCTGCGATTGCTGCGTGTCTGTTGCAACTTCAACAACAACTGATGTTATTATTTATGCTTTACTTGCCTAATAAAAGTCCTGTAACTGAAAATGGTATGGGCGCGGGGGCGGCGATGAAGCCACCCCCATACCAGTTTTTCTTGCCCCTCCAACATGTTCTCTTGCCCCCCCAAATGGAAAATGTTACATCCGCCCCTGTGTCAGACACACAGACGGTTTTCACGCCCGTGGAGAAGCCCGATCATGTCATAGGGAAACAGGAAATTCCAGGCGTTTGCCAATCCCTCTGGGGTATCCCCCCTTATATCACCATTGAGATGATCCGTTGTCTTATGTTGGAAGATAATGAGCCATCTTGTGCGCTTGACTAGCCCCACACACGATTAGAAGAAGCCCCGGCACTTATAATACACTTTATCCAAAAACAGGGGAGAAGAAATCTACTATATTAACCAGTCAGCTCCGTTTCTGGGACATTTCTGTGGGCAATTACAGCCAGCCACGGAGTTTTCTTCTGAATGAGGATGGAAAGGAGAAAGGGATGTGGGTTAAAGTTCAATCTGTAATTAAAGTCGCTGTTGTGGCTTTTGCGATGCTATATATTCACTGCTTATCCCCACAGCCGCTTGTTTTGGTAAAGTGTTCATCATACAAAGACACTTGCTATACTGTATGCACTGCCTCACCTCTTGCCTCTTTGATTTTCTAATGAGGTTCCTGCAGACTCCTCCAAAGCTAATTAAACTCAAACAAAACTCCCACTTAAAGAGGCATAATGCGGAGGTTAGGGGCAGGGGAATAGGAGATAACAAACAAGAATGGGAAGGCATTAATAATTCCCATTGTGAAGGATTACTTTTGATCAACAAATACTGTACGCTGCGAAAGTGTAGTGTTCATTTAAGTCTGGCATAAAATGGAGTCCATTCAGGTACATTCGGATTTCGGAGACCCTCAGAGTTGTAACTAGCCCAGTTAACACCGAGAATTTTACAGTGTAGTAGCGTATGCTGCCGAGGCATGAAATATATTCTCCCTCTTTGCTTTAGGCTTATGAGCAGACATGAAGCCATACATACTTAGCATGCTCTCCAGACACAAAGTGTGACAGGAGCAGACCTTGGTGTCTGGCAACAAGGTCGCATCCCATCGATTTCTCTGGAGTGTCATCCATCGACCGGCACAGCGAACAGAATGAAAGAAAGGGAGGGGGAAAAAAAAGGAAAACGATGACGGTGGAGTTTGTATAGTGTATTAACCCAGAGAGAATCCCCAGTGTCAGCACAGACCGACACTGAAGCGATGCGCTTCAGAAGAACATGGAACTAATGTGTGGACTATACTGTGACCAGTGTTGCCAACTGCCCAAATTCAAAATGCACTAGTGGCACTTCCAAAACGCACTAGAATGCGTTAGAGCAGTCAGTGTTCAACCATTTTCATACCAGAGAGCCCACTATTTATTCTGCATTTTAGCCACGGAGGATAACCCTTTTTGATGTAGAGTGTAGTCTCTCGGACTAATTTAAATAACTGGTAAAATGTTGGTCAAAATAGCAATTCTTCTACATTTTCTAAATGTCGAGATTCTTGAAAATTAGGTAATTCAGATGTTTAAATATAATTTAACTCTCAAGAGTTACAGATCTATAAGCGTCCATTTGGTTACCAATCGTCCTTTCTAGGAAGGAAGGAGGACTCATCAGGTGGAAAAATGGTGAAAAAATAGGCATTCATCTCCCAATTTCTCCCCAACTCACCAGCAAAAAAAGCACTAGATTTTCCGCCAGGGGTTTTTCCACTAATTTTGGCGCTAGGGGGGTCTGGCAAAAAGCTAAATATAGTGACAAATGCGCCAAGTTGGCAACAGTGACTGTGAAAAATGTCCATGCTGTAGTTAGGACCACAGGGAGCTAAATTAACTTAACTCATTCAGCGCGATCGGATTTTCTTTGTTTTCTTTCCACTGCCGCGGCTCAAACCAGTTCGATCGGTAAAAAAGCCCTTATTTTGAAGCTCAGATCTCCTAAACAGGATGTGCTGTTTCTGTTATGCTGTGTCTGTTGTCTTGCCTAATCGATCATCTGGCGATGTACCCAAAAACATCCGGGTCATAAGTCAGGAAGAGCTGTGTAGCCCTGGCTGCTTAACCCATGCGCCAGCGACATTGAGGGGGCAAACCGGAGGAGAGCCGTTTGAATGCATTGGGCTGAATGCATGTCAATGGGAAGGGAAAAAAAAAAGTTGTCCCCAATTCTGTCCCAAATGAAAGTCAGCACGGATGATCATCAGACGATGCGCTCGGACTAATAGTTGGATTAAAGAATGAAATCTACATCTCGTCGTGATACGAGCCGTCCGCGTGACCGGCGGGGGGTCTCCACGGGATGTCCACGAGCAGCTCGAGAACGGCGCTTTAAGAATTAATTTAAAAAAGTAGATTAAGAACAAATACAACATATACCGTATTTCCGGACTATAAGGCGCACTTAAAAGCCTTTAATTTTCTCAAAAATCCACAGTGCGCCTTATAATCCAGTGCGCCTTATATGTGGATTGTTTGACTGCAGGTGCCTCTATTCTGTGTTAACTTTAGTAGCTTCTATTCTCTGCGCCTTATAATCCAGTGCGCCTTATATATGAAAACAGTTTTAAAAGGTGCGCCTTATAATCCGGTGCGCCTTATAATCCGGTGCGCTTTATAGTGCGGAAAATACGGTAAATATATTGCATTGCATTGCTTGTTAAATGTCCTCTGAGAGCGCCGTAAACACACTTTAACCACGAGCCTCAGCCTTGCACAAATCTAGTGTAGATGTTACTCAATGTTTTTTTTTTACGGTGTACCAGAGTTTACAATCAAGGCATTCTTGAAGGTCTTGAAATACTACTTTGACACGTGATGTGTCAAAATGCAATAACCCTTTAACCACTTGTACTCTAGCTTCCCTATTCCGGGCATGTCATACATGATAAAACAAAAAAATCTTGGGGAACGTTTGCCAAAAATGGCCAATCTATGATTGGCTAATGAAGTCCAAATAATGGAATTTTTTTAGACTGAGAAAAGTATAGACCCCTGAACTGGAAGACCCTGGTCTTCTACGTAGGGTTTAAGTGGGTAAACGGTAACATTGGGTAATTATATCTAATACAGCAGAATGGTTTGTCGGTGTCAACAAAGGCAGGTTTTTACTTCTTTTAAAAGCCAGTATTAGGTGCACAATTAAGGTTTAGTGTCTGCTCTCAGAAGTTGTTTTAGGAAAATGTCAATACAGCCAAGTAGGCCTGATAGATAAAACAAAATCCTTAATTTTATCCAGATGATAGCGAAACAAATCTGGTTATTAGACCGTGGTTACTGAATGACAGAAAGAGTAATGCAAAATAAAGAGCATAAAAATACTTCTGGCGTAGTCAACAAAGGGACAGAGAAGCCTTCACTACAATTACTAACATGCGTTTTTCTCCTCAACTGCACTGTCATGGGCTTGTCAAACTTGGCACACACCGCTTCCAGTAGACAATCATAACATTGGACACTAGTATGGAAAATTATGTCTTCGGGGGGGCGCCACCTTTAAGGCTCATAAATATTCAAATACGTGTCAGCAGCGGCATTGATGTTTACAAAACAGTGCGCTCTCCCACGGGACCGTGCCTACTCCACTGGAACATGCAACGTGATAGCCCCGTAAATCACCCTCACCTCTCATGGTGATATTCCACCTTCTTTATTGTCTCCATTATTCATCGTCTAAACCCGGCACATAAATGGGAATTGTATGGTTTACGCGTCGTGAGACTTTTGGCTTCATTAGGGATGAATTACGTTTCCCTCAACCTGGATGTATGGACTGTAATGTAAGAGCTCTGCTATGGGTTAAGACGTCGCGTTTGCGTGTGGGTGACGTCACGGAGGGTTTTGGAAACAATTAGGAACGGGATGGTAGGAAAAGCACAACTCTTATCCACCGACCTTGGGAATTGCCCTCAGGGGCGGATGTAACATGTCCCATTGGGGGGGGGGCGTGATGAGGGTGATGAAGCTGCACCCATACCATTTTCGGTTACAGGACTTTTATTAGGCAAGTAAAGCATCAATAATAACATCAGTTGTTGTTGTTGAAGTTGCAACAGACACGCAGCATGCATAAAGCTAAAGGTCTGACTCAGAGTTTTCTGTTTTCAATGATGAAATGCTGTTGGTTTAGTGGTGACACAGCTGTAGTTAGTTAGTAGCAGTAGTCGTGTTTCAGATCATTTTAAATATAAGCACTTTAATTTGAAATATCTTGGGTTGTTTTGCATGGCATCGTGTTTAGGGTGGGGGCAGACTGGGTATTTAGGGGGGCATGCCCCCCCACCCACATTCCCATGCCTAGATCCGCCCCTGATTGCCCTGTGTTTTGGGTTCTTGCTGGTTCCTTTATTGTGAGCCTATATTGATTCCACTAAGCGGCTTTGATCCCAGATGAAACAAAAAGACCAAGGTGACCTTACTGGCCCATAGGGTATGTGGAGGGGGTGCAGGCAGCATCTTTCCTTTCCTGTTATTTACCTTGCTACCTGCCTGTCACCGTGGGGTTAAAGGCACCCTAACGGAAGCTCCAAGCAGCACTGTATCATTCACAAACAGACACACTGAATACAGGGCAAAGACACATCAAAGCAGTGAGTGAAACCACAGACATGAATAGCCATGGCGGATGATTCTTTGTTAGTTCTGCATTTTGCTCTTGTGACTGTGAGTACCGTATATATGAATTGAATGCCAGGTAAATGCCCACAGCGTGGAAAAAAAGCAATGAATGCCATAACTCTCTCATTGTTCGGACACGTTGTAGCCAGTGTCCCTGTATTCACTTTCATTTATTTTTTATTTTTCGTTCTTCTTTTAGGTTTCATGACCTCAATTACACCCAGAAAACCGAATGTGACATCACATTCAGCAGGGAAATCAGAGTGCTTGTTTGAGACAGGACCACAGTGAAAAAGTTCTGGATTTTTGATTTTTGACAATTGAGCTCAGAAATCAAATAAAAGAAGAATTACAAAACTTATTTTAATATATGACAATCCCTTTAACTGAAAATACCACCTGTCACAACATCTCTCAAAACGTGGTTTTGAGAGATGTTGTGACAGGTTGTAAGCATGTACATCGACCATGTTCTGTAAATGTATATATACAGTATTTGCATAATATTTGCCTAATATTTGCCTATTATTATGGCATACTCTGAACAGCAATGCTAGGAAAGTTTCAAGTTCCCACAACATGTTGGAAACGAAATGTCTCCCACTGTTAACCGTTAAAACAATGTGCATGGATGGCGCAACACAATCGGCAAACCAAAGTGAATGGTTACATAGTTCCCCTCAAATAAACACAATGCAAACAAAAAGGGGATGTCTGCGCGGTCAGAGGATGTCTCCATTGAGTTCATCCGGTCTTCAGTGGAAGAGAGGGAGGAGGAAGTGACAGAATATAAAGCAGAACAGAATGCAGAATGACTGCTGTGCTCTAAAAATATCAACAGGCAAATCGTCCCCATGCAGGTCCCTGGATCAGGGCCGGCAAAATCTAATAAAGCCACTCTCATCTCCGCAGCTCAGTCCATTTAAAAAGGCCACTGATGACGCGCGAGAAGACGGTGGGGAAAATGGAAAAAAAAAAGTGTTGCTGAGTCATTATTCACACTCGGTGGAGGTAAGTGGTGTGTGTACGTGAGCGGTCTGTTGGGGTGCATTAGAGCACGATCGAGTGGCTCTTTCAGGTAAAGACAGGATGTCTGGCACGATAGACTCTCCCCGGCCCTGGGACGCCTTTCCAAGAAGCACAGCCCGCTGCTGAAGTGACGTGCGGCGTGGATTCAGCAATCATAACCCCACGATGGGAACCAACAGGGCCGGATCTAGGCATGGGCACGTGCCCATTTTGTCCTGACCCTCGACTCGAGTTTCTAACACCAGATTATACAGTAGTTCCTTACACCAGATTATAGCTGCAGCAAGATTCTAGCTTTTGACGCTAGAGTCTACAGTAGTTTCTGACACTAGATTCTAGTTATTGACACTAAATTATAGTTTCTGATGCTAGGATCTACTTTTTGACACTAGAATCTAGTTTCTAACGCTACAATCGAGTTTTTGACACTAGATTCTATAGTTTCTGACACTAGATTCTAGTTTTTCTGAAAAATCTGTGCTTCTGTGTCAGTGATGCTAACATATTTCAAGCCAAGGACCACCAGAATTATCCATATTTAGCTGCTGACCCCATCTAAAAACATGTTGTTCTAGAGATCCCCCAGAAGCAAAAATTTGAGTTAAAAATGTTTGCTTCCAAAATAATGTATTCAGAGATTTGCAGCACATTTTCACAATTTTTCAAAAATAGCAGAACTACAAGCTCATATCACGCCACTCGGTGGCGCGATATGAGCTTGTAGATCTGCTATTTTTCAATAGCTAAAACACCAAACGTGTTCAGTACAGAAAGGGTTAAATGCCCCAACTTCCTCACCAAACATCATGGCATGCAAAACAACCCAAATTTCGAAGATAAAGTGCTTATAATTAAAATGATTGCAAACACTATGCTAACTAACTAACTACAATTGTGTCACCACTAAACCAACAACATTTAACGGACCACTTCACCACCATCAACTCATTCTGTGTCTCACAGGAGGGCTTCACTTCTTCCAATGACATCAAATGATGATGTCATTGGAAGAAGTTTCTGAACTGCCACACAGCTCTCCTGTGAGACACAGACTAGAGTCAGACTAGAGACAGAGTAGAAAAAAAAGTGGTATTTTATCATGTACATTAGTATGGACTTATTATATGAAGATACATTGAAAAGTGTTGAAGTGGTCCTTTAATCATTCAAAACAGAAAACTCTGAGTCAGACCTTTAGCTTTATGCATGCTGCGTGCCTGTTGCAACTTCAACAACAACTGATGTTATTATGGACGCCAATTCCCCCAATTGGGAAATGTTACATCCGGGCCTGGGAACCAATACGCAGTGAACGATGCAAAACTACCAACCCGAAAACCAAACTAAATAAATTATGTTCCTCCTCTTGCCTGAGAGTAGATAACCCTGGGAAAGGCTCCCAGTCTGAATAGTTTGGGATAATTATTCACTCGCCAGAAATGCGAGGGCACTCTCGTTACGAGCCACTTAGTAAATGGAAAGTGGTATGCGTGGCATTTAAAAGCACGCAGAGTACAAGCGCACTCCATGGAGAAAAAAAGGAGGAAAATTATATCGCTTTGATTATCTAACCCTGTGGTCTGGGAGATTACACATTACAAACCAAGGTAAAGCATTCTGGTGTTCTGGTTCATACTGCCTGCCTAACAGTGCGTTTTAATGGTGAGTGATGGACAAAAAACGTCGCCTGATAGTTTTTGAGAGTGTACAAATGGAACCAAATGGACCCGCTAGGGTCCATTTGGTTCACATTTGTACACTCTCGGGAAAAAACGAAAATGGTTGGAATTCCCCTTTTAATATTGCCTGTTGCCATGTGTCTCGTCATCATGTTGCCCGTTGATGTTGACATTGTTAGTTGATATCGACCAAAATATTGCTTGTGTATCAGGGCCTTACTGGTGCTGTTGTATCAGCCCGAAATCAGCCTTGGATTGTTGTAATGCAGGAACTGACTGAGGAAGGGGAGCTATTGACAAAACACAGGAGTACTACTGATAGAGCAGAAAGAGCTCCCTGCATTGCACAGCCAAGCCAAAGCTGTGCCTGTTAGATAGAATGTTGTGATACAGCAGTCGGCCGGGGTGGACCGTGGGAACAAAACGATTCCCCGCTGGCCCCCGTAGCTTCTCCTGTGACAAACATAGCCCATGGGAGAGGTTCATTTCCTGCACTGGGGGGGCACCGCACTCCTTTCAAGACCTAAAAGTCATATCCGTTGACCTCTTAAAGCTCCCAGACCACACAACCAACCAAACCATCTCAGCAGGCAACTCCCATAGAGTTGAAAATAGACCCGAGTGATCCAAGTCCAGAGCCACTAAAGCTACTGTAGTGCATTATATAGGGGAGATGTATGGGAATAACATCTGTGGGCCCACACTCATACTAATGACTGTTACACACATCATGGTAGCTTATGGTCCTGCAGTTGCGAAGCGATTCTGATTGTGATCAGACCAACATTTACATATTTTCCTTCGTGTAAATATTGGGTTTTAGAAGTGTCTCAGACAATTAATGTGAGAGGCGTTTCTTTCCCTTTCCTGTTCTTGTAAACAACACACGAGGCCCCTTTTTAGTTTCAAGGCTCTCTCTCCGGCCATGTCGGATGATTACACAATCCTGGAAAAACGTGGGGGTTCTTTCCTTCTTTCCCAAAAGGCAGTGGCAGTGGTGGTGATCCTGTGATTGGTCACTTTGCAGTGAAAGCATTCAGTATTTTGACTCGCCATTACATGACGTCACTTCCTGCAGCCAGGGGCTGTGTGAGATGACATCAGCGTCTGGTTTGAGGTTTCGCTGCGGTTGGGCCAGCTATGGTTAAATCATTTGAGCCGGTAACTAGGGAAGGACTAGAGGCAAGCCAAACATGGAGTCACAGTAATACCGTGAAGAAAAGGAAGGGGCTGGGCAGGGGGAGACGTACGGGTTTACATTCTCTACCAAAAACTCAGTCCAGATTTTAGAGCAAATTTCAGACAGCAACAAAAGCTTACGCAACCAACTACTTCAGTGGTTTTCAACCTTTTTGATACCAGGGCCCACTATTTATTCAGAAATTGAGCCACGGACGACCAATTGAGGACATTTTAGCCTCACAGGGCAAACACATGAAAATGACCATTAATCTTCTACATTTTTCAAATGTCTAGACTTATTAAGAGGTGCTAATTCAGATGAAGAATATTTTAACTCTCAAATAGTTACACCCGTTTAACCAACTCTCCTTCATTTAACTGGGGGACCTCTCTCAAGGATCACTGGTGGTCCTCGGACCACTGGTTGAAAACCACTGAACGAGTTGACTCACCAAATGGGGGAACGCACTGTGATTTCACTTAATTCGCCGAAATCGTGACTCACTCTTATTAATTTATATGATGTAACTCTAAACACACGGTAGAACCGTCATGGCCGTCTAGCAGACAATTAATCGTGTCGGTGGAGGAGAAAGTATTAGAACATCAAAGCCCAGAGAGACAGTCCCTACCCTACATCACACACAGTCTCCCCTTTCATACAGGAGACGTCTTGTAAAGCAGGTCTCTGATGAAAGGCCCGTCAGTTTTGGCAACAAGATAGCGGAGCAGTTTACGTGACTGGCGTACATGAGGCCCCCCCCGTCCCCGGTTCAGGTTCTGCATGAGTCCTCTGTGTGCCCCATGTAAATGAGAAAGGCCACAGTCTGGAACAGTGTGTGGAACAGGGTGCCGTGAACAGGACAGACAGGCAGGGGATCTCAGATGTCCATTAATGTCAGCGAAAACAATAATCTGCGCAAGGGGGGCCTCTCTCCCTCGGGAAGCTCTTTGAAGCCACGGGGGGAGAGGAGCTAATGTACAATGTTCGCTGAACTTTTTCTTTTTTCCACTAGGTCACGGTGAGGCGAGGCAGTTCTCGTTTCGCACGCATTTCGTCTCATTTGCACCCTCTCCGTCCGTCCGTCCTTGAACACCTAACCTCCGGCAGTAACATGTCACAGTTCTGACCTCCCGTTAGTCCGACCGATTATTGACACCATCCAACTATCCGGCTACACTTAAACGGCCACATAGGTCGCTAAAATTTAAGGGTTGACCTCAGTTATAACTGACCACGTAGCTCGGACTAGCGGCATGTCAGACATCGTCAGAACTGTTGGCCTGGTCGCTACAAAACAAGGTTACCTGGAGATTACCTGCCAAAGCACAACCTCTGCTTACAATTCTTCAGATTGGCCTCCACGAGGCAGGGTTTTGCAAAGCACATTGTTTTTATATTACTCCTACAGAATGTTTCCTAACATCACGCAAATCGTAACACTGTATCTGTATAGTCAGGTGATCAACAAGGATTTCACCGACTTTCCATATTCCATCCCGATACTGTAGATTGGCTTCCAAAGTTTGCAGGATAAACAAAATTTGAACAAAACGCTGCAAATCATAAACCCAGTTTGCTATTTGCGCGGAAGCCTCCATGCACATACTGTAGGTAGCCACTAGGCATAGTTAAAATGAACATTTTGAAATCAACCTCATGGTGGTGCTAGAAGAGGCCGATTCACATTTTTACCTACAACTGCACCAATCTGCGTGAAACTCCTGGAGACAAAGGAAAAACCTCTGCGGTGAATTTTGCCATCTGATTTTTAGCGCCACCAAGACTTTGGACAGATTCTGTCCATAATCCACACAAATTTGTACACAGTTTATATTCCATCATAATTGTTTGCAGGATTCGTCCATTTTGAACGAAATGGCTCAAATCATGAACACAGCATCCAATTTCTGTGTATTTCTGTATGAATGCTCCCAGTAGGCCGAGGAAGAAATGCCACACTTTTCACAGTGGCCAATTATAGTGCCACCCGGAGGCCACAATAACCTACCTGACCTGGTGGAGATTCTCCACCAGACTATTTCATACTTCTTGTTAGTCTGTTGTAGTCTTTTGGCATTAGTTGGCATTTAAAAATTGTCACACACCACACTGCACCTAAATGACAACTCAATTATAACCTGCCAGCGTTGCCAGGTCTGCTTATTTCAAGAGATACTTTCTCTTGTCTATTATACTGTAAATATTCATAGTTGAGGGTTGCGTTTGTTTTGGCCTATTGTGTAGTTGCTTATTTGGGCTTGCTTTCAGGATTCCTTTTGAAATAGCTGATGTAATAGGGCTCAAGCGGTGAAACTGGATGCTTATTTTGGGATTGTTTTCATAGACCTGGTTGGTTGTTTCGCTCATAGAATTTGGCAACACCGGAAAACAAACAGTTTTCACCAACCCAGGACTAATAACGCTTGCCTTACCCTGTTGGGCTGCGACCAAACTGGCTGGCAATTGATCGACTAGAAGGACCGACTTGTCGATAGCTACGTACCAACAATAAGCTGTCAGCAACTCCTTCTGTAGCCGAGTCGGACCGATATCGACCGAGGAGGGGAGTTAGCTTAAGCATACCACTAGTACAGGGGTTTTCAACAGGTGGTCTGGGGACCACTAGTGGTCCCTGAGAGGGTTCCAGGTGGTCCCCAGCTAAGTTGTTTAACCAGATGTAACTCTTGAGAACGTAAAAACGAAACCAAATGGACCCTCGCGGGTCCATTTGGTTTCATTTTTACGCTCTCAAGAGTTAAAATATTCGTCATGCGAATTAGTCCAAATCTACACAACTAGAAGATTAATGGTCATGGACAGAAGCAAAAGAAATCTTTAGCTTGACGGTCCGTCGGGCTAAAATGTTGTCAAGTGGTGGTCCGTGACTCAAATGCTGAATAAATGGTGGGCCATGGGATGAAAAAGGTTGAAAACCCCTGCACTAGTATGTAACACCGAGGAATGGGCTGGGTTGTATTGGCCTGGTCCAGACCGATTGACGCAGCCGACTCTCTGATTGGACAGAGTCTCGTGGTCCCCGTATTGTCAACCCAAACAGATGCAGCTGATTGGCTAGCAGCCCCGTCACTCAACAGTGCAACAGTGTCAAACAACAAACTTGGCGGCCAGAACTGCGGTGGATCACGACCGTATCAATCTGTCCATTAAAACGACCTATGATAAATAGTTTCTTTAACAAATCCTCGGGTTGTATAAACATCACTTGACATATTTCTCTGCATTTGTTCACATACCAGTAGCGCTGGTATGTGAACAAAAGCGAATAAACAAAACACATTGCAGGTAGAAGTCAAGATGGTTGAAGAATGATGGCTGGAAGTGTGGAATGTGTAACAAAACGTGTCTGTCCTTCACAGAACATGAGGTCATGGTGAAACAGGGGGAGAGGGAGGGAGGGGGGACAACAATGAATCTTACCCAACTTGACTTCAGCCTGAAGAGAACCTCCCCCGTCTGCCTGCCTGCCTGCCTGCCTGCCTCTCACAGGGGAGGGATGTACAGTGCACATAACATACATTATACATTACTTGTATACTATATATAGCTGTTACTGTCTTATACTATCACATATAACAAATGGGTGATGTAACAAGAAACCTGTTTGCGTCATACGTAAACAATTTCAGAATTAGCTCCGGTGTCCTTTACCACGAAGAGTTCTCCCTCAGCACCCCGGCCACCCCCACCACCACCACCTACCCACCCAGTCTCTCTCCCCCCACCCCAACCCTTTGCTTCTCTGCCTGGGAGTTCAGTGACCTCTCTCAGGCAACCAGCTGATTTTCATCCAGGCTGGGGGATAGGAATGAGAGGAATGCATTGATGTGTGGAAACAAACAACTGCGCTGTGTTCGTTCGAGAGAAGCCTGATATGAGAGGCATTTCAGCCTCAGATAACCAGGGCCTACCACAGCCCAAAGCCAAGGCAAACTTTTCGTACGCGCACAACGACCATCGCTAGATGGAAACAAACGGTTTTCCAACCCAAAAGTCTGTTGAACCATGCATGTCAAAGAGTAAAGTGCACTTTGAGAAACTACAATACGACCGTACCCTTCCCCTACACCAGTGGTTTTCAACCATTTTGATACCAAGGCCCACTATTTAGTCAGCATTTGAGCCACGGACCACCATTTGATGGCATTTTAGCCCCACAGACACCAAAAACTAAAGATTTCTTTTGCTTTTGTCCACAATACCAGGCTGGATGACCATTCTTCTACATGCTTTAGTTGTGTAGACTTGTGCTAGTTCAGATTAATGAATATTTTTAACTAGGGCTGTGACTTGTGAGATTAATTAATTACAAAAACAATAATGCGATTAAAAAATTAACTTAATTAATCGCATGTAGATTTTGCACCATAGAACCTTTTTCACTGTCAAACTTCAAGGGTACCGATCATACCGGTGCATGCAGTGGGAAAAGAAGACAATCGGGGTAACCAATAAGGGCTGCCACTGATCCAAACCAGCACTGTTTCATCCTCCCATTGGTCCAAAATTAGTAGCGCTATCTCTAACCCTCACCCTCAGCATAACAATGTCACAGTGTGAACACAGTTTTGATTTACCAATCTGTTTTAATTGATACAAAAAAATGCTTCTCGGGTCAAATATTGGTATGCAATGCGTTAATTGAGATTAAGTAATTACAAAGCTTCAAATTAATTAGATCAAGAATGTTAATCGAGTCCCACCCCTAATTTTAACTCTTGAGTGTAAACATGAAACCAAATGGACCCGCAAGGGTCCATTTGGTTTCATTTTTAAGCTCTCAAAGAGTTACATCTGGTTAACCACCTGTCCCATCACATCCCAAATCAAGGACCATTGGTGGTCCCCTGGACCACTGGTTGAAAACCACTGCCCTACACCGGACAGTTGGGCTCTACTCGTGTTAACAGATGAAATCTTGCTTGCATTGGTGGAACTTATTCATTTCTTCTTGGGTTAGACAGATCTGTGTCCATTGTGACTTGTTAGGAAAAGCCATGGAAACAACTATTTTTTGTCAGGTAGATAGTTAGGGTGAGGATAGGAACAAAACAAAAGACAACTGTATTAGCCGTGGTGAAACGGGAGGCTCAGTCAGCATTGGGTGACCTTTCCTGTCGTAGTGGAAACAAGCACAGTGTGCCGCTTGAATGATAATGCAGCCCAACCATTGTCTGTTACACTGTAAACCCCGAGGTGTGGAAAACGTGTGAAAAGCTAGTCGGCTATAGGCTTATTTTCTATAATGTTTGGACATTATTCCAGCATACTAAAGGAGTCGAACTAAATGGAAAATGCTAGTAAAAGCATGGCCTACTGCCATGGTAAGAGAGGCTGCACCAACACGTACATGACTTTGTTTGCTTAGGATTTGAATAGTCATTTTCCAGTGGAAAACACGTAGCGCTGCATAAATAATGAGGTGAAGTGTCCCAAATATTATGTTGATGTGCTGTGTTTGCTAACACCCACGTGGATGTTGTGCAGTCAGCAGGCACGATCAGCTGAGAACCAGATGACTGTTGTTTGTTATGTTATGTCAGATGACTTATGACGTTTTTACTGTAAATTATTCAGATTTTCTTCTTCCCTGTATTTCTGTGGTACTAGGAGTTTGACCTTCCACCACCTCAAATTTGCGCAGACTCAGTGTTGCCAACTGCCAAAATCCAAAATGCACTAGTGGCACTTCCAAAATGCACTATAGCAGTGCTTTTTAACCCTTTTCATACCAGGACCCACTATGTACTCTGCATTTTAGCCATGGACCACCATTTGAAGTTGAGTTTAGTCTCTCTGCCTAATTTAGGAGAAATAACTGGCAAAATGTTGGCGAGAATGGCAATTCTTCTACATTTTCTAAATGTGCAAATTCTTGAAAATTAGAGGATTCAGATGTTTAAATATAATTTAACTCTTGGGAGTGTAAAATGAAACAGGGTCCATTTTGTTACCAATGGTCCTTTCTAGGAATTAATGGTGACTCTCATGACTATCATAGGAGGAAAAACAAGGGCTTTATCTCTGGCACTTGTCAACCAATTCCGCCCCAACTCACCAGCAAAAAGCACTAGATTTTCTGCCAGGTGGTTTTCCACTCATTTTGGCGCTAGGGGGAGGTCTGGAAAAAGAGAGAGAAATATAGCGACAAATGTGCCGAGTTGGCAACACTGCACAAACTGCGAAAAGGTAGAGCTGCTATTTTCGGTGCACACGCATGAATCTACCTCCAACTAAGTAAATATCAGACGTAAGCCCCTCTGTACATATTGGGAGTGCGTCGCTCCAACATGAAGCATTATTTCTTTCCTACCCAATTCATCATTCTTTTCAGGACTTTTCAGGTTTAGCTCTGCGGCCAAACCTCGCATGTTTTTGCCAAACACAGCCCCTGGCAGCAGCCTCTCTCGGGCGACGCTGCTCGCTTATATACCACGACTGGCAGAGGGTTGGTTCAATCCCGAGGGGACGCACTGTGTGTGTGTGTGTGTGTGTGTGTGTGTGTGTGTGTGTGTGTGTGTGTGTGTGTGGTGTGGCAGGGCTCCTGTTTAGCCCGCAGTCCTGAGGAGCTCTAATTACTTTGCCTCTTTGTAGATTCAGAAGAAGAAGGTCTGTGTCCCCTCCTTGCCTTTCACCCATATATCGCCCCTGTTGACTGCATCACCCTGATTAAAGTCAGCTAAATCGCATCCGCCATCGTCTGTCCCATTTCATCCGGACACTTCTTAACCCCCTCTCTGAAATTGAGGAACACATTTAGAGTACACCCCCCACCCCCGCTCAGATCATTTGCAGAGAAGCGAAAAAAAGCGGAGAGTGCACAGTACAAATGATGTGTTCGATGGGGAGTTAATTAAGCACGGAGCATCGTCTGGACTGACAAGAGTCATCTGGTTCTCAAATGGACCGTTCCACTTCCAGAGTTCAATCGAACGCTGAGCGTTTTTCACTGGACGTCATCTGTTGGCTGAGTGGCGGCTCCAATAGGTTGAGAGGTAATGGAAAAAGGGGTTCGAACGAGTGGTGAAGTGAAGGCCCTACTTGTGAGTTGTATTTTCCACATCAACGATCAACAGAGAAGTCCAATGTTCTCTGGCAGCTCGTTCTACACGACTTCTTCTGGCGAGACGATGTTCTAAAAAGCATGAATGTGACGCGGTTTCTTTGGACTTTTACAACGCTCCTTCGCAGGCTAATGAAAAAAAAAAAACCTTCCAAGAAGATAAACTTTACGGGTCTAATTTCAAAGTTGATTAACTTGTGGTGGTTTAGGTTTGGAGATGTAAACGCCGTCTAGACATGTCAAAGTGTTACATTCCCCTATAAAGAAAAAAAAAGGCTGCCTCTCTTGTAACTGGATTCAGGGATCATAAACATTTTGCTTTGAAAATGCTGTCTCCTCTTTGTAACTGGATTCAGGGATCATAAACATTTCTCTTTTGACACAAGTCACAAACCCCCGGATTTCGCATCGTAGAATACAGATGCCTAATTACTCTATTGTCAAGGAAAAGGACAAGTAAATACTCAAGAAAAAAGGGGATTCACTGTCAGTTGTTTACGTTCCATTCTTTCACTTTTCTTTGAACTATGTGTCACGATTTTGAAGTTATGACAGCCCCAGCAACCAATTAAAAAGGCAATGCTTTCTTGGTAGGTCTAGCAATTGAATTCAACATGGAAGAAGTATGATTCTGTACGGGTAGGATCAGCACGCACCGAGAGTCCTCTAAAACAAGCAGAGGTTACCGCGAATTGCGATGAAAGAAACCCATCCGTTCTGCTCAATACGAATACGCTAAGGTATGGGAGCAGGACAGGAACAATTCAGCGCAGCAAAAACACTTCACTATATCTCAACAAAGTTTAGCTTTATTAAAGCACCCCAAGTGTTCCCATTATACAGCCTTTCATCTTCTTGCCATAACCTTCCCTGCACTTCAAAAAAACCAATCAGTCGCCATCAAAGGTGCCAACTGGGGTGGTGGGATTGGAAGCTAGCCAATGTGTGCCAACTAAGCTGCCTGCCTGCCTGCGTGTGAACGACAACAGCTGAAAGCAGCCAAGAAAAACTGCTAAAATGTCATCCCGAGTCGACCGAGATCTTTCCAGGGAGACGTGTTTTCTCCTTTTCATGCCATTGTAGTATGGAATCAAATAAAATAACCTCGACGTCTGTCTAACGCCGTGAACACGGTGTAAAGTCTGCCGTTTATAACTTTGCCGCTGTCAGGCATTAGGCATTCTCCATATGTAATGTTTTAGGATAAAGTAATTCAATGAAACCATTCGGTACTCTACCTGAGGTGTTTTAACTTACATTTAAAAATAGCAGGCGTTCACAGCTCATAGCACACCACAGAGTGGCGCGCTATGAGCCGTGAACGCCTGCTATTTTTGGGGAGAATGTGAGAATGCAGCACAAATCTTTCAGTATGTTCTTTCAGAGCGAATATTTTGTAGAAATGGGTTAAAAACGCTTTATATATTTGGGTGTCATACAAAAATAGCAAACTACCTCACAACATTAAAACTAGGAATCACACAAGCTCGGGACAAAAGATTCATTGCAACACGTCTTGGTTCATTCATTCATTTTCCGAGAAGTCACGTTTTTCGGGGGCTTTCTGTCGGGACTTATTGTTTTACCAAGTTGAGTCTGTCCAGATGCTATAGCCGGAATCATAGGAAATTTGTGAATCAATAGAGCACAGTCAGAGTGATATCAGATCGGCGGCTGACCTCACCCAACATCCGTTGAGGTTGTTACCAGATCAGATTTCTGGGGGAGCTATTTGGTCTGCTGCCACAAATCACATGGGCTGGGGAGGACCGGAGGAGCCCCCATTGAGAGTCTGATGATCAAGAGTCCTAGGTCACAGATCATCAACTTGGACTGATCTTTTACCAAGAACTTAAACATTTCCGAAACATTTTGATTTTTTCTTTCGGGCCCGTTTTTTTTATGGTTTTTACATTTATTTATTTTTTTATTTTTTTAACCATTTTTAACAAAAATGACATGACCAAAAAACGAAATACTGTACTATGGGAAAGGCTGAAAGCCATTAGAAATCAGGACACGTCAGCTGCGTACTGCCAATACCTACGTCAGGGATGTCAAACTCAAATACATGGCGGGCCAAAATAGAACAACTGGTACAAATCAAGGGCCAAGCCTGCTGGAGTGTGTTTCAACACATAGGCACTGGTTTACAAGGACGTCCCAGAAAAACGGCAAAAGTAAAATCAATGTCAAATCAATGCCCCTTACAGTAATGGCAAGAAAAATGCAAAGATGAAACTTGCTGCCTTAAAAACTGGTTGCTGTTCACCAAGCACTGCTTTCATAGTAAAATGAGAAAGTAAAACAATACCAGAGGACCAGTTCTAATAGTGATTTAATATTATCCCGCGGGCCGAAGATAATTCATCCGCTGGCCTGATTTGGCCCCCGGGCCTTGAGTTTGACATATGTGACCTACGTCAAAGAAAGTCTATATATCGGATAACCTCACATATCGACCGGGCTCCAGGGAGGGAGGAGGGAGATGGGAAGGGGGGTTATGCAGAGATCACTGACCCCCAGAGCTCCTCTTGGAACAGCACAGAGAAATCTATTTACCATTATCTTACCCAGATCATCTTTTTTTCTGTGGGGGTGGGGTGGGGGGGGTGTATATACTCAGCATTTCAGGGAAGGGCATATAATGGCATGCTGTTTGTTAATGGTCAGCACTGTAGCCAGTGGCACTGGGAAATCCCTGCAGGGCTGGTGGTGGTGGAGTGTGTGTGTCAGGGGCGGATCTAGGCATGGGCATGGGGGGGGGGGGTGGGCAATGCCCCCCTAAATACCCAGTCTGCCCCCTCCAAACACGATGCCATGCAAAACAACCCAAGATATTTCAAATTAAAGTGCTTATATTTAAAATGATTTGAAACTACTACTGCTACTATAACTACAATTTTGGCACCACTAAACCAACAGCATTTCATCATTGAAAACAGAAAACTCTCTGAGTCAGACCTTTAGCTTTATGCATGCTGCGTGTCTGTTGCAACTTCAACAACAACTGATGTTATTACTGATGCTTAATTGCGTAATGAAAGTCCTGTAACCGAAAATGGTATGGGTGCGGCTTCATCGACACGGGCGATGAAGCCGCCCCCATACCATTTTCTCTTGCCCCTCCAACATGTTCTCTTGCCCCCCCCCACCCCCCAAATGGGACATATTACATCCGCCCCTGGAGTGTGTGTGTGTGTTATAGAGGCTTGCATGGCATGGCTAACAGGAAGCTAGGCACCCCGGGGCCATCTGCTCCTCTCTCGCCACAGCTCACATGTCACTCTGTGACAACACAGCATTATTGATTCACACCACCACATCCGCTTCTGTGTGTGCTCATCTGTGCACTTGTGCGCGTCGTGTGTGCGTACACAGATCCATTGTGAGGACAGCAGATAATTGATTCGCACACAAGCACATCCGCTTCTGCGCCTGCACTGCCTGCCTGCCTGTGCGCGTGCGCGTACGCGACTTTGAGTGTGCGCGTGTTTATATTATGACGTGTTTGAGTGGCTACTCAATGAACCTCAACAACTGTTTAGGTTATACTATATCCCAAGCAACTGTATCTCTCTGACTGTGACCGACTGGGGAAGTCATTCAGAAAATATGGACAGTTGCACTTCAAACCAGGGGCGGATGTAACATTTTCCAATTGGTGGGGGGGGGGGGGGGGGGGGGGAGGGGGGGGCATGGGGGCAGCTTCGCGCCACAGGCGATGAAGTCGCACCCATACCATTTTCGGTTACAGGACTTTTATTAGTCAAGTAAAACATCAATAATAACACCAGTTATTATTGAAGTTGCAACAGACACACAGCATGCATAAAACTAAAGGTCTGACTCAGAGAGTTTTCTGTTTTCAATGATGAAATGATGTTGGTTTAGTGACACAGCTGTAGTTAGTAGCAGTAGTAGTTTTTCAAATCATTTTAAATACAAGCACTTTAATTTGAAATATCTTTGGTTGTTTTGCATGCCATCATGCTTGGTCAGGGCATTTAGGGGGGCATTGCCCCCCCATGCCCATGCCTAGATCCGCCCTGATTCAAACAGCACGCAGTGGGCAGTGTTACAGTAAGAAGAAACATGTATCTAGACCAGGGGTGGCCTACCGGTCACAGACTAAGAGCCACTGTGTTTTTCACTGTGTTTTTCACTGTGTTACTGCAAAGAGCCACATCAAACAGTGGCTCTTTGGCGGTTAGAAAACCGCTGCAACGGCCGCCACGTTTGTGTGCAGGTGCACAATGCATAGACACTATTAAAACATATAGACATGTATTTAGAAACAGGGTGTATGGCGATTGTAATCCAAAAAAGTATATGACAAGTCAAAAAACATACACCTACACCTCCGTGGTCGACTAGGAATCAGTCCTTGGATGAGTGGTTGGGCACCACTGTATAGGGCAGGGGTTTTCAACAGGTGGTCCGGGGACCACCAGTGATCCCTGAGAGGATTCCAGGTGGTCCCCAGGCTAAATGATGTAAAGTTGGTAACTCTTCTACGCTCTCAAGAGTTAAAATATGCATCATGTGAATTAGCCCAAGTCTACAGAGAATGTACAGTTGTAAAAGATTAATGGTCATTTTGATCTGTATGTTTGACTGTTTTGTTTTCTCTGAAATCCAGCCTGGAATTGTTGACAAAAGTAAACGGCATCTTTAGCTTTGGGGTCTGTGGAGCTAAAATGTCATCAAATGGCGGTCTGTGGCTCAAATCAAATTCTGAATAAATGGTGGGCCCTGGTATAAAAAAGGTTGAAAAGCACTGGTATATGGAATGCGCCAGGCCGAGCGTTTTTGATTGCTTCATGTGGAAGCCCCTTAAGAGCCGCATGTAACCAGCTGAAGAGCCGCATGCGGCTCGCGAGCCACAGGTTGGCCACCCCTGATCTAGACATTAGGTTAATGCATAGAATTCACTTTAAACCCTTCTTGAGGGCTTCTTTCAAAGTTTCAGACAGCTACAAATTTCTCAAAACTAGTTAACCTTGACGGTGACCTATATTGATATCCTACAGAGTTTTTTCCAGGCTGTGCCCAATGGCAATGTCAAGTACACTGCAAAACCTCAGTGAGTCTCAATGTAATCCTGACAGTCTGGTGTCAATATGCTCTTTTCCTATTCGACCCAGACATATTTCTACTTGAAAAAAAAAAAAAAAATGTTTTCAACCCTACTAATAGGTTGTACTACCATGATCTATTGAGAAAAAGCAAAAAAAAAAAAAGTTGTTTTTAATATTTTATTTATGCTAATTAATTAATTAGAATAAATTCAAAATATTTTTTGGGGATATCTTTTAATATAATGAATGTACCGGTACATGTTCTATCTAGACATTCTAATAATCACAAAAATATAGTCATTGCAGTCATTTTACATACTTTTATTAGGGTCCCGAGATTAATTGAAGAGGCTAATTGCAGCCTCTGTGGCGGGGTATTGTTATGCAAATATCATGACCAATTGCAATGAAATACTAAACAATCAACAAACAAACAATTGAGCATTTTTTAAATAATTAAAAGGTTAATGTTGCTAAAAAGCAACATTGGGCCTTCTAGGGTTAAAAACATTGCTTTGGGATCCATTTTATTTGGTTCTGTCTCTACACTCCGAGTGTAATTAACACTATGGGTGGTGTGGGGGGCGGGGCGTAATTTGGCAATTAAGGAGCACATGGGAGCCGTGATGGTCACAGTCTATATATAGAGGCCCTCTCACATGTCCCTGCATTTTTCAAGGATCGGCACGTTACCTGACACTGACAGCCAGGTCTCGAGGTAATAGCTGTAGCTGTGTGTGCGAGTGAGTGAGTGAGTGAGTGAGTGAGTGAGTGAGTGAGTGAGTGAGTGAGTGAGTGAGTGAGTGAGTGAGTGAGTGAGTGAGTGAGTGACAACATCACAAAGATGATGCGATGAAGAGACTGAAGAAGAGAAAGTGTGAGAGATGGAAAATGGAAAAAAGCATAAGAAAGAAAGTACGATAGTAACGAGTATGAGAGAGAGTTGTATTTTTTTTAGACCCCCCCTAGCGCCAATATAGTGAAAACCTCCTGGCAGAAAATCTAGTGCTTTTTGGCTGGTAAAACCCCAATTTTTCACCAGTTTTCCCCCTATAACAGTGGTTTTCAAACAGTGGCCACCAGGATAAATGATGGACAGTTGGTTAACCAGATGTAACTCTTTGAGAGCGTAAAAATTTTGTTTCATTTTTTCGCTCTCAAGAGTTAAAATATTCACCATGTGTGTTAGCCCAAGTCTACACAACTAGAGAATGTAGAAAATGAATGGTTATCACATTCTCTAGTTGTGTGCTTCCGTCTCTATTGCTTCCCTTCCAGGCGAGCATCTAGCGCATTCTAGTGCGTTTTGGAAATACCACTAGTGCATTTTGGATTTTGGCAGTTGGTAACACTGGAGAGAGCAATAAAGGGAACGAGAGGCGGACATAATCCGTCATTTGGTGCATGGATGGACAGCCCTTGGGGTTCCAGTTGAGGGATATCCATTTAGTGGGAGTTTATCTAGCCCCATATATAATTCAACAGCATGTGTTTGTCACTGGGATGCGAACTGCGGTTTTAGAGAAACGGACGGTCCTGCTGGCCTAAAGGTTGAGCAGCAGCACTCACACCCTTTTATTAAAACAAACAGATGCCAGGATTATGGAAATGCCAATAAATCACATGTATATCAATACTCTGAAGTCTGAAACTAATGTATAACCTCGAGAGAGTAACCATGTAACCTTATAAACTAGGAACATTCTATTTGGAGTGTTAAAACGTCGACTATGGAGAGTATAGCCAGGAGGCAAGGGCCGACAACAGGGACCATGCACACACACACACCCTTAAACAACTCCTATGCGGTTCCTTCCTGAGCGGAGCACGTGGTCCGCCAGCGATTGTCAGCTAAAAAGAACAAGCGTCCACACCCCTCTGGTTGGCCACTCAGGAAAGCAACACCCAGGTCGTCTCCATTATTTATTTACAGTCGTTGCTCGCGTTGGCAGACATTCCTACGAGCCTCTCCTAAAAGGAGACGGCGATATATAAAACACACACGCGCGCTCACAGGACGGGTGTGGAAGGTCTATGGGGAGAAGAAGGCGGGCCGAAAGAAAAGAAAACCAGATAATATCAAGACGTTTATTCCTCATCCCCATCCAGCCGCGATTCTCAATATTAAGACTATCATCATACCCTTCGGTTTACTACAGTACATCTCTCTCCCCATCCCCTTCCCCCTATTTGGGGACAGATACAGTATGTATAATAACTAGAAAAAGCAGCCTTTGGGCATTTTGGGCCTGTCGTATATGATGAAAGTCAGCAAATACTCCCTCAACTGGAGGCAGTTGGACTACAGTGCAGTGCATGCGCGCGCACGCACGCGCACGCACGCACGCACGCGCACGCACGCACACGCACACGCACACGCACACGCACACGCACACGCGCACACACACACACACACACACACACACACACTTTACTATGGGTTCATGAATATGCATTTTTATTAATTAAAATAAGTCAGTCGATCAATTTGTACTCTCAGAGTTACAGTCCCGTAATGGTCCATTTGGTCTACAACCATCAATCACGTATAGCATGCAACGCCTTCATGGATCCACATGTTGAGAACCACTGAGATATGGCAACACCAGCACCACCAACATAGTGCATTACGGGACTGTGATGTGGCCGTGATTTATACAATGCTAATCACGAGTTATGTTTCTTCATATGACACGGTTGCAGAGCATAACAGGGACACAAATCTTAGGGGAACGGTTTCAGTTCAGCGAGATGTTTTTTTTTTTCTTTTTTTGTTGTTGCAGTGTGTATGTAAGAGGGCGCAAACAAGCAACGCCATGTCAACTTCAAGCAGGGAACAACAAGATCAAACCGAATGTCTGAATTTTGAATGGCTCGTTTCTCATCGTCTAGTCTGCTCGCGCGCCGCTGCAGCAGCAGCAACGCTTCTCAAAACTTTTTTTCCATTTCATGGAGCCCCCCAAATCAATATGTGTTTGGCAGCGGACCCAGTATCTTTGTGGTTTTTGTTGTTGAAATATATATATTTTGTTCTTTCAGGATTTTAAAATAGCTGAGGTGCTACAGCTACAGTACCTGTAACAAAAAAAAAGAAAGAAAATAGGATGGGCATTATTGAGGTCGAGTTCCTCTTTAGGGGGAGTTCAAAAGAAAAATCATTATGCATTGGAGCTTTGAAAAGCTTTTGCTTGTAGACTAGAGTATTTATTTGTTTGTTTCTTTCTGTGTTGTAGAATAACAACGTCTGCAAAAGATGCTGGTAACAATGGCTGCATATTGATGCAAAATCAGAACGCAGGGATGACTTTCACGCAACCTATATTGGAAGGAAGTGCCCTGATCACGTCAACTCTCTCAAGCATGTGAAAGATGTGCATCATATTATCTCCTTACATCTGCTGTTTAGTAAACAGAATATAATTTCATATTAATTATATGTGAAATTGGAAGCGATGGACCTGAAATACGAGCACTCAGCCCACAAAATTGAAAACTATGAAAATCAAAGCTACAAGGCAGCTGATAAGTAGTCTTTGCAAATTCTTACTCAGGATAACAGTGTTATATGTAATGATGGTGTAGCGTAATCCGTTACCTAGTTACTTTCCCCCATAACAATGGTGTGCTTTAGTTACATTTAAGACCTATATGTCCCTGTTTTTCTCTGTTGCCATATAAATAATCCATCTGACCCGTTTGTGCCGTTTTCAGAATGAATGGACTCTGTCAATAGAGAAGTGAAAGGACCAAGCGAGTTGCAACACCGTCATGTTGTGTGGGGTTACACGCAAGTCAGTGACCGCACAATGATTCATTGTAATGTACAGGATTCAATAGGTCACCCCTAGATTTCCTAGAAAGCCATCTATACCTGCTATACATTACTGATACCACTGATATTCCACATCCTATGTTTGTTCACATTAAAGTATAAGTTTGATATAAGTTAATTTAATACATTAAATACATTTATATTTGGCCGTTACTCCTGTGTCGTCTCCCATTTTTGTCATGATTGTGTCAGTTCATGACACCGGTGATGCAAAGGTTACAACACAGGTTGGCTGCAGTTTTCTTTTTTCCTCAAGGGTGGGTTTTAATTGTCGGCAACACAAAGTAATGCATAATAATAATAAAACAAGGTACTTTTCGCAGATGGTAATGTTGTAATGTGACAGAATTATTTTAGTAAGCAAACAGTTATTTTAGAATGTAAAGATACTGAACACAGTTCTTGACAACACATTCACTAAAGTGGGAGGAGTGACATGTAGGTGTAAATACCCCATGTTTAGGGTATCAACAGGGGGCGCTGCTGCATCACTCACTATCAAGTAGTCTGATTTTTTTTTCTTCCAGGCAACAGAGCACTACAGTTGTGGGCACTGTTCCGTAGAAGTGAATATAAATATAGTGACAAAGTGACATGGTTACTCAATGTTGTCAGTTACTGGGAATTCTGAGGCCAAGAATTCAAAAAAAAAAAAAAAAAAAAAAAAAAAAATATATATATATATATATATATATATATATATATATTATTTATTATTTATTATTTATTTATTTATTCTTTTTTCAGAGAACAGCACACTAATATTGCAGGCACTGTTCCATGGAAGTGAATATAAATATAGTGACAAGTGACAAAGAGACGGTTGCTTGTTATGTAGTGTCAGTTACTGGGAAGTCTGAGGTCAAGAAATTCCACAGAAAAGGGATAGAATCTCAAGAAGGAGAAACGTCCCAGCTTGCCCGACTGAGTCATCATTATTCGGAAAAGTGCCCACATAATCACAGGTCTGCTTTATCGTAAAATCAGTTCATGAGATTAATGGGAAATCGAATAAAGTAAAAAGTGCTAACGGACGTGGGACAGGATTACATCAGTGGTTCTTTAACAGCCCGCATATTTCAGATATAACATGCTTTGCACATAGTACTGCGCAATGAATGAAATCAAGTGGTCCGTGGACCACTAGTGGTCGGTCAAGGTATTGCATGTGGTTCCTGACGATAGTAATGTAGCTAAGTGAACATTTAATCAATATTATAATAAGAGGGAGAGATTTACCGCCATGAATGACCTTGCGAAAATACAAATTATACCTTTGTGTAATTTGCATTTTCTTCCATGAAACCGTGCACTAAAGCTTTGTGCACTGTTCTATGGAAGTGTGTTGTTGTCAGTTACTGGGCGAGTGAGTAGGTATTAGGCAATGCGCCCATATATTATATAGCCTATTATAATCATACTGTATGTCTGCTCCATCAGTAACTAACTCATACGGATATATATATATATATATATATATATATATATATATATATATATATATATATATATATATATATATATATATATATATATATATATATATATATATATATATATATATATATATATATATTTTTTAGTCTTTGTTGTATCAATTTCCCTCTTTTGTGTTGGTAAAAATAAATCATCTTCAATAGAAGCAATACTGTACATGTCCACAACACCCCAATATCCAATGCAAAATTCATGCTTATCAACATCAGATAAAATCTGCTACTGTTGTTGACCGGCAACCTCAAATATCGTCCAGAACCGATACAGTATGTGGTGATACATCTGTGCATCCCTGATACATATAATTTTAATTTATTTTTCTGGACCACTCATATACTATAATAATAAATAATGCATTGGCTTCATGTAATTTGTTGCACATCATTCACAATCCCTGTCCTAACATTTTAAGATTAAATGTTGCCCAATAGACGCTCCCAGCCTGTAAAGCGGTGCGTTCGGCTATAAATATGAAATATTTTCAACTTCGGCGTTAGGGACCCCAGCAGAAGCTGTTGCGTATTGCCAACACCCTCACGATCGATACACATCGTGACACAGAGGCCACGACACTATGGATGTGATTAATTGAACTCACCACGACTTGGTGGGACCAGAGACTTAAAGTCACACTGTGTGAAATTCCATTATAAACACTAGAACGGGTTAAAGTTACTAACAATTAAGTATTCCAAAGCAACAATGGGCCAGGTTCAGAGAAACAGATAGTAGAGAACCCGGCAACATCCCCAAGGCTCACTCCTGAATGAGGGTATTCATGTCAGTGAGAGTCAAAGAGTCACAGCCCAGAGCTCACTTGGTTTAGAAGAAAATGTTGCAGAGATTACAGTCACAGGGGCTGACGGGGGTAAACACAGTGGCAGATGGCGAGCGACCGAGGCCTATACGCAGCAGCAAAGGGGTACAGTAAAGGGGGGAATCTTGGCCCCTTTTAGCCGAAGCTAATCTCTTTTGTGCAGTTAAGTCTCCATTACAGTGCCTGTGATACATTTCCAGTGATAGATTTTTTTTTGCCAGTTTCCGTTCATATTGTTGGCTGTAGCCATTATATAACTCTCCGTCACTGCTGATCGCTTCTTATCTCACAATATCCCTTACTTAAACCTACCAAACCAATCAATCTGCACAGCCCAGCCCAGCGCATTCATCATAGAACGCTGTATAATACACTGCCTGTTTGATTTATTATCTACTCATGAACCCGACGGCATTTCAGGAGAAAGAAAATCGTCCTGACATTCAGCATATGGCACGTAATGAATGAATTACACCTCTTATCAGATATTAATTAAGGATTAAACAGAACAAAGAGAAAAGACAAAATCAAGCAATAGACTGATCATACCGAAGTACGAAATAAATATTTAGGTATTTAGCCAGATTGATGATGGATGAATAACATTGATTTGAACTTGATGCAAAGGTTTCTTGTGGAAATCGTCACCTTTTCTCATTCCCAGACAGAAATAAGCTCATCAAACCTTAAAGGGGAACTCCACCCATTTAACATTTTAATATGTCATTAATATACCTGGCCATGATAAAAAAAAGTTCGCCCAATTCTATATTTCCTAAAAATGGAGGTCTGAAAAAATCATTAACATGGTGAAATACATCTGATGACATCATCAAGATGTATTTCACCATGTTAATGATTTTTCTTTCAGACCCCTTTTTCCTGAAAATTTCCGGATAATTTTGAAAATGGGTGGAATTCCCCTTTAATTCACAAAGAGAGGTTGATCAAGCTCCTCCGTGGATGTCAAAACAGCCTACAGCCCTTAGTTTTACAGTGGTAAACTGGTTCATTGAGCCTATAAACTACCTGTATACCCAGCAGCGCTTTCTCCAATTGCCAGACGCTCCCATCAGCATCGACATTATTGTGACCGTGAGCTTAAACTGTTGCCGGTATTCCGCTGACAAGTGTGAAAGTTTGATTAATGACAGCCCATAATGTAACCAGTAAACAAATATTACATCACTTATTCCACTTTACTGGAGAACCAATTACGACTCGATAAGCAGTGCAGGCGGATAACAACGTACAATAAAAAAGCCGCCGTTCTTTTGGTGGATTTTTCCCTTTTTAATTAGGCTGACCTTCTTAATCTGTTAGCGATCCTGACTTTACTGCTGTGACAAAGGCAGGAACCCATCAATGACACTGCCGATAAGCATTAACATAGAGGCCTAGTCGTAAACGCTGTACTATAGCAGCCCAAGTACTTCACTGCAAACTGCCTGTTGGCTTTTCAGATATCTTGTGTAAATGGTAAATAGTACATTATCCACACGCAGGCAGGCCTAGTTTTTGGATTACGTTAATTCATTCACACACACTGATGGAAGAAGAAACCATGCAAGGCACCAAAAGCACATCAGGAACAACTGACCTATAGGTAAGCCCATAGCCCCATACCCAAACTGCTGTCGTCCAATCACAGCTAAGCATGACATGGGCTAGACAAACCTCTCCACCAATAGTTTTTCTATATGATAAAACATTGTTTGAACAAAATAAATCATCAGGTCATAGTCACCTTGATGAAGGCATCATTTCAGCATTTCAGCCCTCAGTGTTCCAGCATTTTCTTTATTATTCTTGTTTAAACTGTTAACTGCTCAGCACTGCCCAAGTGTGGGTTGGATGTGCATGTCTTTTTGCTCTTTGTCCTTGAAAGAAATAAATGTCACACATATTTCTCCAGTACATGGGTTAGGCCTTGTTGATGGATTTTGAGGGCTTGGTTCTAAAAATGTAACAGTATTTCATGTGTACAATCCATGATCTTTACAAGGGAATGAAAGAGCTCAGCTAGAAAGCGTCCAAGTTGGAGTGTCTAAGTGGGACAGGGTGGGCCTCAGCTAAAAGCGAATTAAGGGCTTCAGAGTCTTGCTCAAGGACACTTTAGACATTTTAGACCACGGCTGGTGGGTGGCACTAGAGGAAAGGCCATGGCGTGACCACAATGAGTAAAGGATCATCCTCCAGGGGGCATGCAATTGTACAGCAACTTCCATGGTAACCCAGCCAGTAGTTTTCAACATAATGTAAGAATGACCGTCTGTTGACGTGCTAAATTGAGAAGATATGGAATGAATCATCTGCATAGGAATAGCATGTCACTGCTGACGGGAAACCTTGGATGTCTGGAAACCTTGGATGTCCAAAATGGAACCAGGGATGCAATAAATCCAATGCAGTCATTATGTAGTTAATAGCTTTTGTTGAATACCTTTCAGTAGTTAAATAGTTCAGTAGTTAAATGTTAAAATGTAAAAATGTAAAACCCACAGTTGCAAAGAATTGCAACAATAAATGAAAATGCACCAGCATTCCCATTCTGGGGTAAACAAATTGTCAAATATAGTGCATCTACAAGCTCACAATAATGTGTTGCATCATGACACTATTTTTGCAAAATATGGGCATACAAGATTTCTACTTCTACAGCAATGTGACGCTAACAGAATGTGTGAACGATTCTGTGAAATTATTCACCGTCAAAGTCTGGTTTTAGGATTAAACAAAAAACACTTTCGCGACTGGGATACATAAATGGGACGTAAGTGAGATCTCCCCAACAAAATGCTGCTATTTTTCCCCGTGAGCACTGCAGTTGTGCCTCCTTTGTCAGGCAGTTGTTCAGGTTTTCCCCTTCGTTTCTCTGCAGACGTGTCAACCCGATAAAGATTAATGACTTCTCCGATGTCCTAGATCCCGCTACAGCCTCGACAGGGGAGGCGAGGGGGCGCAGACGGATACCCACAACACCGTAGAAACACCTATCCACTACTACCAGGATAGAACTAAGGGAATCCCCCTGCAGAATGGATCCAATCCAACATGTTATTCTTTGTCTCTCTTTCTCTCTCTCTCTCTCTCTCTCTCTCTCTCTCAGCAGCTATAGTGGCATTCCACAGACAACCTCAGCCTAGGTTGTTTTTGATTGGTTTAAGGTGGGGAAACCCAACGGCCAATCATCCATCGGCTACGGGCAAATGGTTTTCCAGGTGCACTCACCCCCCCCCACCCCCCCACCCCTACCTCAGCCCCTCCCTCCCCTCCGCCTTTGTGCAGCCATTGCAGAGGACTGAGGAGAGAAAAAAAAGCACAAAAACAAAAACTAATTTCTCAACTTTGAGCCTGTTTTGCGTTAGCCATCGCGAGTTGTGAAATAATTTGTTTTTTTTTATGCACAGCAGCACATTTTGGCAGGACCCCGAGAGCCATGGCCATAATGCCGCCCCCTCAGCCAGACAACAGAAATGTCTGAGGTCAAGCCTGTAATTTCAGAAGTTGGTCACCGCCTGCCCGCTTTGTCCAATCACTTGATATTTACCGAGAGCGCCTGTGTGAATAAACATAGGTGTGCCGCGCCGCGCGTAGGTGGGGATGCAGCCACCAGTGCACATCACATCCATGTGTACTGTAGTGCCTCCTGTCTTGTGCTCCGACGCTCATTATTCTGCCCCTGTCCCCAAACAAGTGTAATTTCTCTCCCCACAAAAGGACAGGAAAGGATGGATTTATACAGGTGGAGAAAAGTGTGCACCGCTGTGCACACAATGAAAGGCTAGTCTTTCCACCTCTATAGCAAGCAACAGAGGAAGATGGAGGGGTGTATGGGTGGGGTAATCACTGCTAAATAGGACTCATTTCCACACAAAACAACTGCTACCTTGTTATTTCTGAGAGGCCCTTGAGTTTTGTTTATCTAAAAAGTATATTTATTTACATTTCTCGCAGGCAATGCCCTAGACTCAACACCCGCAAAAAATGGGCACTCCTATTTTGGGCCCCAGCTGCGCCAAAACAACAGGAAACCAATGAAGACGGCTGATAGAGAGGGGTTTTTCATGCCACTCTCGCGTGTCAAAATGTCATTATTAGTTTCATTAAAACCACTTACTGCTTTTTTACAATGAGGTAAAACAAAACCCTCGGTGACAACAAGCTTTACAGCTAGATTTGGTTCCACTCGTATACTCTCACGAGGTAAATTAACACTCTGCTCTGTTGCAGCATTATGATGTATGACCACAATCATCCAGTCTCAGTATTGACATTATGCAAATGACATTCAGAGAAGTCATGTTTCGTATTCTGGCCAGAGTCCCAATGCCAAACAAAAATAATTGTCAGGGCAGCTGCACAGAAATCAGTTGCATTCGAAATAGCAACTCGATGTATGTGAAAGAAAACAAACAAACCAACCAACCAACCAGCAAGCAACCATTTGATTCTACAGTTTTATCCCAACTGCCTTTCTGCAAGTCACCCAGCAAAGACAAACATTTACAATCAATGTTTTAAAGCTATTTAAGATATTTACGATATAGGATATTTAAAGCTGTTTAGGCTAAGCAAAGTTCCCAAGCTCTAGCTAGAAAATACTTTTATCATACAATACATTGGTTGAAAAATAACTTGCAGCGGTCATCTGTGTCCAGCACAGACAACTCCTATAGGGGAGATGGGAGGGCAAACTTTACTTCGCAAAAGGAGTAAGGCTGGGAGGCTACAAAAGCAGGTTGTCAATCAGAACAAAACAAAGCATTTCTATGAGTTTTAGACACCTGTAATTAAACAGTTAAACAGGTGTATAGTTAGGATCAGGATGGTTAAATAATAATAATAATAGTAAATACTTCTCAGACTGCTATGCTCACTCATTCAGTGTGCATTTCATTCATTTTGGGTGCTGAAACTTAGCTGCAATATTTAAAACATTAGTCCCTTTCTTACATCTGTAAAGATATGGGGGCGGGGGAGAAATTCCCAAACTAGCTTCCAGAGAAGGCTGTGGGAGAGCAATACAACATCACTTATCAGGTTACAGGTACCTGAAATACATGTCAGGGAAATTCCCCCAACCTGCCACGCTTCCAAATCAACAATTCAGTGTTATGGTCTGTTAAAACTGGATAATCGTAAATGACATAGATAGTGTGGGCAAAAGCCCACACTATCTAACCATACTTTAGCCATACTTATTTGGAGTGGACACATTTTTCCCTGTTTAGCATAAAAATACATATATGCACAGAATTAGACACACATGTTCTCACTCAAACCTGAATAATCCCTCAAGCTTATGAGAGTCCACTCCTGTATATGGACAAGGAGGAGCAGCAGCAGCAGCAGCAGAGATACTGTCATCTCTACCCAGCTGGAAAACGCGGACTATGATGACCTACATTGTACAGCAGGCACGGGCTATGTCTATAGAGACTTTTCTTTGCAGGCATCAAGGCAGCCACAGCCACACAGCAGCACAGGTTTGAAAGGCAGACAAAAGAGTTTCAACCTAGATGCACAGAGGGGTGCATGTTAAACACACACAGGCTGCAGACTGGAGGAGCTCTGCCTTGCTGCAAGGGAACTCCCTCCACTGTGTGCCTTTGATATGTGGCACAAACTGCTTCCTTCGGGGGCAAGGAACACATTAAAGGGGAATGCTAAACGCTCCTTCCCTTTCGAGATCAAATGCTCGATATAAATCATTGATTAGTCCACACTACCCTCCTCCGCTCCTACCCCCCGTCACCTTCTGGCAAGATAACCCGAGCAGCACAAACATAATGTTCTCATTATGAACATTCCTGCCCATTAGAGGCTAAATCGTGGCAGGCTGGTAGCTTGTTTCGTTGGCTGTGTAGCACAGGATGAGCATTTGTAGGAACAGAATACTTTCAGCAATGTAATAAATGTAAACGGTAGGACGTTGCATGCCAATTATTGTGGTATGAATCTCCCATGTCCGCTGTGTGTGTGTGTGTGTGTGTGTGTGTGTGTGTGTGTGTGTGTGTGTGTGTGTGTGTGTGTGTGTGTGTGTGTGTGTGTGTGTGTGTGTGCTGGCTAACCTTTAAACACATCTTAGGTCTGAGGTGTTCTGAATACCATTTAAATGATCCTGAGGGGAAAAATGCTATTTTTACCAAAATGTCTGCATTTTTCTTGTTTGTTTCAAAAATATGGGTACATAAAATGTACAGTATATGATGCAATGTGACATAGCTCCATTTACAAAATGCTGGAACCTGGTCCAACTGTATATAGTTTAGACATTTTCAACTGTTTTTATTATTATATTTGAATAACTCATTTGAATTGAAATTGAAGTGTGTGTATGTGTGTGTGTGTGTGTGTGTGTGTGTGTGTGTGTGTGTGTGTGTGTGTGTGTGTGTGTATACATGTGTGTGCGTGTGTGATATGTAATGAGTGCAGCGACCCATCCTTAGTTTGCACCTGAAATGTCCATGTATCTGCCATGATCTGCCAGAACCCCTGACAGTGGCCCTATCCTCATAGTTAAGAGTCCTGTTCAGCCATGCCTGGAGGGCCTGAAACACATTAACTCAATAGCTACGAGTCCCCTGACATGTGTCTGGCCTGCTACCTCCCTCAAGAATAATGACCAAGCCCAGGGAGGTTGTATCACCTTCAGCACCTTATGGATGACAGGCAGGCTTAATGGGGCAAGTAAACATAGGCTAAAAAAAGATGTTGTGTATTCCGCGAGAGGAGAGGATATCAAATGTTGCTTTCAAGTTCATCATTTCTACCCCTTTGGATAATGGAGCTATACTTAACGACCGATGCTTACCTTAGCACTGACATTACAGGGAGATAGAGAGAGGGCGGGCTTTAGATCAGAGCGTCGGGAGGTGTGACAGAGATGACAGCGTTTCATTGGCCCGATAAGCTTGACAGACAACGACACTATCAAATCAGATCGCTTCGTGAGTGACGCCGGTTTTTTGCTCTATCTAGGGTCATCTAGCAGAAGCAGTTGCGACATTGAGGGGAACAGAAAACAGCGCTACCACGCTGTTCATGCAGTTCTAAACTGTGACAAACTGGAGTTGGAGATACATTGTTTTCAATAAAGGCGGCGCAAATAAGAGCTGTTATAGGCATAAGTGCAACATGACAACTGGTTTAAAGCATTATACAGTAAAGACTCAAGTCACTGTAAGGTGTATGCTAGACTATTACAACAAAATTATCTATAATGAAGGGGTTTAAGCTCATTGAAGCTGGGCTGTTGCCTGAGTTCAATGCATTTCTGCCTATTTCCGGTCCACGACTTGTCACAGTTGGCTGTCCCCATGCTCAATAGAAGTCTATGTAGAGGACCCGCCATTAGACTTTACCATGGAAGTGAATGGAGATATCGTAACTCTGTCTGTACTCTAAGCTCTGGTGCTCTATCCATCTTTGCGTAATGTGTGCGCATCTAGGGCAATGGGGATTTAAAGGGTTGAAACTAACAGAATCATCCATCATCATCATTACAACCTACCCATCCCCCGTTGTCTTGAATCCAGCTGTTCAGAGTCCCGTTTAAATACTCCGTCATCCACTCTGCAATGTGGTCCACCTGCGACGTCATCTCCCTGCCCACGCACTCGGCGCACACGGTGCCTCCGAACTCGAAGAAGGCGATGATCCGGCCCCAGTTAACTCCGTCCCTGAACAGCTCGTTGATGACCTCGGTGAAGCGCCGCTGCGCCGTGCTGGACGTGAGATAGAGCCGGTGCGACATCTCTATGAAGTCGGGCTGGTACAGCCGCTCGAGTTCGTCGCCGGCCTCGCGTAGCACCCTGTGAATGGGTGCGTGCGGATCCGACCGGGAGATTCGCCGCTGATGAGGCGGATGAGGGACGTCGTTCTCCGGCCCGCCGCCGGCGCTGTTGCCGGAGGAGGAATCTCCTCCTCCTCCGCGACATCGCCGGACCAGAGTCGGCGCGGGGACGAGTAGTGATCCATTATTAGCAGCATCGTCCTCCTCCCCGACGTCTTCGAATTCCCACACATATCCTCGTTTTGACAGTTTATGACAAATGTACTTTTCCACAATGTTGCGGTTGTGCTCGTCCTCCATGACGGCGGTTGATTTGGCACTTTAGTAATGCTACTGGATGGATGCAGATATCTAAACAAATAGCATCTTCACCACCAAATAAGTGCACAATACCGTGTGATGCATAGTGGAAAAAACAGTGGTAGCATATAAAAATATTAAAATATCCAATGCGTCTGATCGGGAGCCAATAAGATTTTTCCCCCCCTCGGGGCTTTTCTAGAAAAGACCCATTGGCAAACAGGGTAAGATCTCCTCTTTAAAAAATAAAGAATCCAAACTGCTTCGTCTTTTTAGAACTGTTCTACGAAGGTGTCCCGAAAGCCTTGACGAGAGGAGGAGGAGGGAAAAAGTGGCGACCTTCCCTTTGCATACAAATCCAAGATACGGAAGAGGTTAGAATACTGTCCGTCTGTGCATGTTGCACAGAACTATGGCCAGTGTGTGTTGCAAAAAAGAAAACGTCCAACAAGAAAGCCAAAGTTGCACGTGTCCAAAGCAGGCTATAACGCCGCCAACTATTTTAGCAGCGTTTTTACGCACACAACTATCATGCACGGAACTGTGAGCCCAGACAAGGTCGGACTGAATGCTCTCTCTCGTACAATCGCTACTCGCAGTTGCACAGCTCCCTGCCCACTGCGAGGAGGGCGGTATTTCATAGTACGTCATCCGTCCACGCACAGACAGACAAGCCATTCCTTGAGGGGAGCGCTGGGAGACTTCACGTGGTGGGTGTACGTGTAGTCTGTAGTGTAGTGTGCAACTGTGCATCGCAAGGAAGGACATGGGGAGGAGGGGCATTTAATACTAAAACACTGGTCCGGTGGTTCTGGTCTGGTCTTATATACGATATTTGCACCGACCAGTAGTAGTAACCTATGATATTTTATTTATGACTAAAAGCAAAAGGTATGAAAGTCATATGAATAAAATATCATCTTCTGACTGCCTGCAGGGCCGGATCTAGGCATAGGCATGGGCATGGGGGGGGGCATAAATGCCATGACTGCCCCACTATGCAAACAACCCACATTTGAAAGATTAAAGTGCTTATATTTAAAATGATTTGCAACACTACTACTGCTCTAACAAACTACAACTTCAACAACTGATGTTATTACGCTTAGTTGCCTAATACTCTAATTCCTGTGACAGAAAATGGTATGGGGGCGAAGTTTCCCCCATACCCATATACCATTTTCGCCTGCCCCCAATTGGGAAATGTTACATCTGGGTCTGTCTGATTGACTACTAGGACTACTAGGAAATATATTTCAGAAGCTTCTAATGAAACATGCCCCTCTAGAAATTGAAGATACTGTGCAGAAGGTTACTTTGATGTAGACAGTCAGACAGTAGCTGGAGCCTTTTGGCCTCCACTTTGTGCATGTCCACCAAGGCCCAATCTGTAACCCATATTGATGGAGATGCACCTATATTCTCAGGTGGAGGGGGGGCTCTGAAGCGGTTCCATCACAAGCACCCCTAAACACCTGACCCCGTGCATATAATCACAGGGCTGAGGTTTCATTGCATTCTCATTTCTCAACAGGAGTAGTATGGTTCCAGCTACACTAAGGCTGCCTCTACACTGCATTTTGCACAGTCCGTGTTTCGGAAATGTGTGACGTCACATCCTCCTTTTTTGAATTGATTTCAATGGGTACTTCCGGCTAGTTCCTGTCTGCAGTTTGGACAGTGGACAGGCAGCAGGAAAGACACACAGTTGGCCGAAATTCAGACCGGAACAAGCCAGAAGTCAGTGGGTGCCTCCACTGTTTTTTGCAAAGTCCGTCTTTCGGCCGAGCTGTGATGTCACGTCCTCCTTTTTTGAATGGCTTTCAATGGGAACTTCCGGCTAGTTCCTGTCTGAATTTCGGACAGTGGACAGGCAGCAGGAAAGACCCGCCCGCAGCCAGGAAGAAGCCGGAAGTGCCCATTGAAACCCATTCAAAAATGCAGGACGTGCGTCACACACCGTCCGAAACACGGACTGTGCACTCTGCAGTCTGTAGCGTAGCCCCTGTCAGTGTGACCTACCAGGCCCAGGCCAGGCCCAAGAGATCAGGGGTCCCTGGTCCAGTGCTTTAGTGACAGCACTTGATGGCATATAACAGAGCTCCAAAAGTCACAGTATAAAGTTGATGGAAACACTCACTTTGTAGATGTGTACACCATAATAATGCCTTTTAACTTTAAGTGCATGTTTATCACATACCAATAAGTTTCTAAGACTTTCCATGTAGGGGCATTCCATGTAGGCCCTATGCAATCAATCACAGACTATATTATGGCTACACCATCGAGAGTTTACTTCAAAAGGAACTGGTGACTATTACGTATACTTATAATGGTGCAGTACATTTTAGATTATACAGTTGGATAAACAGCACAGGCAGCACAGTGACCAACAAAACACCATTGCTTGTTTGTTCTCTCCACAGGTATTTATTTAATTTATCATCATGTAAGAAAATAAGACAAAGAAATGTTCCACTTCTCACATTTTCTTTCAATGGCACACAAGGTGAAATTCTAACACGTTTGGCAAATAAAGACAGAAAAGAAAGAAAAATCCATATTCCTTACTTAAACTCTATTGTCTCATTTAAATATATCTGACAAAAAATGGAAAGTGGGAATGTTAGCATGAAGCATTGAAAAACAAAACAAAAATCTCAGTTGTGTTTAACGGAATTGTGAAATAGGCTGATTTGCATAGCTTAAGTGTTAAAACAAATCTGCTTGTCCAATGAGCTACATGTCCTATCAACTACGTGTTACTATCTCAAGTTCAGAGAGCATTTCTGAAAGAAAAGCACACATAAATGAAATAAAAGCTACCGAGTGCAGGACTGTAAGCCTTTAACCAATGTCAAATGAGAACATCATCACAAATGAATCATCCATTCTCAATTTCATATATTCGGTTTGGGCAAGGCCTTTTTTTGTCAGAACTGGAATTGACAATTCACAAAACAGTTGGCATTTTACATTTATTTCAGATAAAATTAACTGGTAACCTGGAGTGGGGCCACGTTATTCTGTGGACAGATCCATTCTTTAAGCAATAGCTTCATCAGGAGTTTTACTTAAGGCTTATAACGGGTCCCCACAATGGTAGTGCTCCACTGCATTAACACTAGTGCTAAGATAAACTGAGCAGCAACATCAAACCAAATTTCAAATAGTTGCATTAGGTCTGCAGAAATTGTCTTAATACATTTTGGCATTCAAATATTTGTGTTTTAAAAAATATTTCCTAACTTTCTGATTTGTACATATTTTTGTAGTAAAGTACATTCTCCCCATGTGATGGACAAAAGGAAGACTTGCATGAGACAAACATTGGCATTTTTCTTTGCTCCCTATAAAGCATAATAGGTGATAAATGTAACAAGGTAAATAGATATTCACAGGCTAGAGAGGGACATCCGGACAGAATCAATCTCGGTAAATTTTAAACATCCACCTTTTTATGACAGGGGTTCACATCAAATCCAGAAATCCACGATGAAGGAGCCATTCCTCCCCTGCATACAAAGATGGTCTTCCCTCTTAATATTTTGGGCTAAAAAAAAAAAAAAAACTAAACGCACACACATACGTACACACACAAAAAGATCTCCAACGCCCCCTTGAGGCCCAAAGGGATACTGCTTGAACCAGCAAGTGTCATCCCTTACGTTGCCCTGACTAACACCACCATCTCCATCAATACTTGGATCCTGACTGGAGGTGGTTAAACATGTGCAGACACATAAAAACACACACACGCATGCACATCCCACCCACACACACACACTAGATACATTTCATTGTGCACTATCCTAATGAAAAGCAGAGACGGGCCTTGGTGAATTAGCTCAAGTTCAGAGGTGAAAGTTGACATCACCGTTTGCTACTGAACAAATTTTCCATTCCCATGACATCATGACTTTAACACGTGCCTTTTATGTGGCCTCTGAAAAAATTGCACAACAAGCTGATGAGAAACAATTTGGTATGTTATGTTTCCAAGACATCAAAATCGAATGGCTTTTCTCGCTCCCTGTGGTTGGCTCAGTCACAGCACAGCACACACGCACACATACACAGTAACACACTCCCACTTACCCATACACTCCACCAAATGTTTAAGATTATAATCTCCCAGAAGCAAATTACATTTGCATTAGAAAAATGTACATACAAAATAAAAGTAAACCCACGTGCACTCTCATCACTGCAATGTGCTGTCATACGACCTTTCAGCTTGACAAACACAAGCAAAATATCCTTCGTGTGTAGATGAAACGTGTGGAAAGTAAGAACCGTGCACATAATAACGGAGGTTAATAAGTCAAAAGAAGGTGCTTTGCCTGCAAAGACTCACAATCACATGACAAAATGACAAGCTTGCTTTGTGGCGCTTGCAAATAGTATGACAAAAGGTAAGTGTTAATAGCATTCCATTTTTCCCCCAGTGGGAAGGGATTTTCAGGCCATATTGCCACAACCAGTCAGACAAGGCTATCCATTACTTTTAAACATGTGTGCGGGTTGGTGGCAGTGAGGCTCAATACATCTAGTGTCAGTTGCTGAGAAAGGTTCTACTTTTAAAAACAGCCTGTGGGATGTTTAGTCTGCCCTCATCTACTGCAGACCCCCCCCCCCCCCCCCCCCACCAACGAAGCAGGTGCACACATGAAAACCAAAATGTCACTGGAATGCATTTGAGTTGTTGTTTAAAAAAATAAAAAATAAAGGGGGGGTGGATGGAGGAGTTACAGTACATCAATGGACACTTTTCTTTTTCATTCCATCTGTTTCGCCGATATCAACGCCTGGCCATGGGTGGGCCATTAAGGCCACCCACGGCACGGCGGCGGCCTGATTTAGGGAGAGGGGGGAGGATGTGTGTAGCTGGTCTCCTCCACTGGCTATAATAGAAAGGAGAGACGGTGAAATGAAGTGGGGTAAGGGGTGCTTTCATAGTATTACTCCCTCTTATCGGCCGCTTTGTCAGCTGCTTTGGACTGCTCCCTCTGGATCATGCAGCGGCGCACAATGCTGTCAAAGCTCCCCAGGTAGAAGAGGGCGATGGTCCGAAACAATCCCATGGTCACTATCTGTGAGGGGAGTTAAAAATCGAGGTGGGGGTTTGAGAACAGAGATGTGCCTAAGTGCATTCACTGTAAAATCTCATTCCTCAGAGTACCGAAAGTACTGGTTTGCAAGTTAACCGGGGCAAGTAAAGGAAACAACAAGTGATAACAACTGAGCCATAGGTAATCTATGGCAATTGTCTGTCTTGCAGCTCAAAAGTTAGGGCAAAAACCTGACATTGACTTGGTGGAACAAGAGAGGTAGATGCACCGACCTCATCATAATTATAATTATGTATGAATCTTTACTTTTCTTTTCTGTAACTCATATTCTATTCCTTCAATCTGAGCACACCATGCACAAACATCTCTCTTTTTCATATTACTCACTCCACGTATTGCTAGGGGAACAGTGCCCTCTGGCGCATTACGGTCATAAACACCCATGTGAGAACTAGAGGTAGTCTAGTGCCAGTCTTGCTCCTTTGGTGCGTGGCCTCAATTAACACAGATGATTTTTCTTATTGGGATGATTAACTCACTGTAAATACCCGTCCTCTCTTATTAACTGTGGGCTAGAGCACTGTCTATGGGGAACCCAAAGTGACATCAAGAGTACAGTATGTGAAGCAGTGGCCGACAGGGAGGTTTGCTGTACCTGTTGAAGGCCTTCGGTGATGGAAGTAACAGGTGACATTCCACAGGTGAGTGCTGAAAGCATATAGCCATCAGGGCCCACAGAGCTGTTGAAATTGCCTTGCTGTAGGTAGGAAGAAAAGAATGAAGAACGTATTAAAACAAAAAGGTAATGCATGGAAGAGAATAAAGAAATATGTTCAGTTAACTTCAAGACCTGGCAGATGGATGGTGTTTCTTACCACAGCATCCCTAACAACAATCTTGGCCACTTGCTCTGGTTGACAAACTCCAGAGGTCTCAGAGATTAACCTGGTCTCTAGTGGCTGTGAGGGATATAAAAGGGAGGGAAAAAAGAAAAGGTATCATTTGGTTGAAATGACTCATGTGACTCAAAATGAAACCAAATTTGGTTTCATTTTACACTCAATTATATTCAAACATCTGAATTACCCAATTCTCAAGAATCTACACATTTAGAAAATGTAGAAGAATTGCTATTTTGACCAACTTTTCTATCAGTTATTTTGGAGACTAAACTCAACAGCAAATGGTGGTCTGTGGCTAAAATGCTGAATAAATAGTGGGCCCGTTTATGAAAATGGTTGAAAACCACTGCCCTAGTGCATTCTAGTCCATTTCGGAAGTGCCACTAGTACATTTTTCGATTTGGCAGTTTGCAACACTGCATGAGAGCCTTTACCTTCGTTTTGTTCTCCTCTGCCAGTCCTGGAGTATCTGTGTCAGGTGGGTAGGCCACAGTCACATAGATGTTGTATGGCTTCATCTGATCAAGAAAGAACACAGAGAGTCTTACAAAAAACAACAACACACCATCCTCTCACTATACCTCTTATACAGTGGTCCTTGAGAGGGTTCCAGGTGGTCCCCAGGCTAAATGATGGAGCAGTTGGTTAACCAGATGTAACTCTTGAGAATGTAAAAATGAAACCAAATGGACTCTTGCGGGTCAATTTGGTTTCATTTTCACACTCTCAAGAGTTAAAAATATTCATCATGTGAATTAGCATTATTTAATTAAGAAGTCTACACTGTTTTGTTTGCAAAATCCAGCCTGGAATTGTGAACAAAACCAAAAGAATTCTTTAGTTTTAGGTCTTTGGGGCTAAAATGTCATCAAGTGGTGGTCCGTGGCTCAAATGCTGAATAAATAGTGGTCGCTGGTATCAAAAAGGTTGAAAACCCCTGGTATAGAGGGTTAAAGAGTTTAGTAAGTTTAATGCAATTGGTCAGTATGTTCATTGCCCCCAGCTGTAGGACTTCCCTGGGAAGACTCACCTCCATCTGCAGTGACTCTGCCAGGCCACGCAGAGCAAACTTAGACGGGGAGTAGGCGGTGTAACCAAACAGGCCAATCTGGCCTGCTTGCGACGACACGAACATGATGCGTCCCATCCGGCGTTCCTTCATGGTGGTTATGACGGCCCGCGTCGGGTACACACTGCCGAGGTAGTTCACCTCCATCATACTCTGTAGGAAACAATGGCATGCACAAGAAGCTGTGTAAGGCACACGCTGGGGTAGGTCGCTGTGGCTATTGTTGACACACTTAACAGACTGTGACAGTATTGTACTCCTTCCATTATAAATTCCACTGTGAAAGCTGATCCGTGAAGCTGCTTGGATAGGAATAAAACGTGCATTTCCATAAAAATCGGAATTTTAAGTAAACAAGCAATGTTGCACGTTTGGGTGAAAACTGAATTCTGTCATGGCTTTAGTTTCATCAAGCATGAATTTTCATTCAGTTTCACTTCTTTATTTTTTTTTTTCATGTGGCTAGCGATTCAGGGATGGAGCCAGGCTACAGCAGAGTATGAAATTAACCAAAGCCAAAATTGATGGTGTTCATATTCATACTGATTGGCTTCTCCTCTCATGGCGTGCACTGGTATGGTATGCCTGAAACTCATCCAGTAAAAAAGGCTCTGTGCTGCAAAATCTATGCAAAATTAAAATGAGTTAGGCCTATTTTTAAAAAAATAATTGCGCTATTGTTTCTGTAATTAATTAATCTCAATTAATGAGTTAAAGTCCCAGCCCTCATTTTAATAGAAGTTATAACATTTCCTCTCAGAACCGTTTGCTGAGTGAAAGTTATTTATGGGACCATGTTTTCATCACTTAGCTTACTTTGAAGCGCTCCACCTCCACTTCTTCAAACTTTGCAGAAATGGATGTTCCTGCACAGCATACAAGCATATCTACAGGTCCCAGCTTCTCTTGAGCCTATATGACGCAAAAGAAAATACGAGTTTAGCATTAGCACTTGAATATTTCATTAAATTAGAGACTGCACACTGTGATGAACTGAGATAATGTACCTGTTTTATCACACTCTCCACCTGATTATAATCCTTGGAAACATCCACAGATATGCAGAGCACCACCTGGAGACAGGAGATGATAGGAGATGATAAAAGATGTTATGCAATCTTATGCAAAAATAAAAAAGGTATGCTGCGCTATATCGTTGGAACACAGTAATATCGTGTTGGTACTACACATAAAAATAAACATACCTGTTTGTCATTTATAGCACATTTCTCCACCTCCTTCTTAGCTTGAACTAATTTGGTCTGAGAAAAAAAGTAGTGTATGTTAAATGCTTTCTGTCAAGAAATTCTCTGCAGGATGGAATGCAGTGGATTTTTATGAAACAAACGCTTTGCATATTGGAAGAGGATAATTCATGCTTTCCCTACAGCTACAATATTGGTGAATTGAATGTAGTTTAAATAATGCAAACAGATTGCAAAGCAATTTAGATGAGAGGGCAGTCAATGGAGGGTATTGCAACTCTAGATACATCATATTATTAGGTAGCATAGACAATATGTAAGCTTAAAGTAACAAAAATATATATCATTTATATATTTTGCAATTTGTCCTGCTATCAGCCACTATATAATTGTACTGGGGGCGTTTTACTGACGAAAGACACACTTGTACCAATGTTTATGTTGACATTCATCCTTTGGCAGGGACCCTCTGTGTGGGGAGGAGTGTGCGAAGGGGAGCAGGCCTTACATTGGGCTTCACTCCTGCTGAAATCCCCCTTTCCCCACTGCTCCCCTCAGAGACAGTCAGAGGCATTGCCGCCAACGTCAACATAAACATTGGAACAAAACCAAAATACAGCCAGAGGTACATGTCTTTCTGCAGAAAAACATCCCGCCAGTACAATTATATGTGACTGATAATGGGAAATGCAATATATACAGTATAAAACAAACAAATCCAATTTGTTAGCATCATATACTGTATAACCGTGTAATTACAAAAAAAAATAGGGATGAATCATGGGTTATTATACTTAATAATTTAATGATGCAGTTAGTCATTTTAACAAGTGTATGGTTTATAACATTTTGCCATATTTGGCAACTAATACATGTGGAACTTGGTACACACACAATTTTGCACAGCTATGAATTTAGGCCTTAGTGCTTATGAGTTAGGACTGGACTTATACTATGGTGCACAAGGGGCATGAATGCCATGTTATTACGTAGGATTTGTGTTTACCTCGTCTCGTGCCACCAAAGTGATGAAAGCTCCTTGTTTGTAGCACTCCATAGCAATGCACTTTCCTATCCCACTGGATCCACCAGTCACCTGCAGAGAAAAAAAACAAAGTACAGTCTAGCCCTCATCTATACTTAAAGGGAGCATCCAGTGATTTGGGTGATTGTGGTAGGAAAATAAATAAATAAATAAATAAATAAATAAATAAATAAATAAATAAATAAATAAATAAATAAATAAATAAATAAATAAATAAATAAATAAATAAAACAGTAGGAAGATGTGCAGATGCGCACACTCAACAGTGGGGAGAAGTGCGAGAGGCCAACACATGCACCATACCAAAAAAAGGACAAAATAAATAATACTTAAATTAACTGAAATGACTAAATATAGGCGATCTTTAAATAGATGTGCCTTTGTTAAATACCTCCCAACTGAAAACAACTCTTTGTTTTCTCCCCCTAAACTAGTTTCAATGTCAAGTTCTAATAAAGTCGAGCATCAAAGTGGTCACGTCGACATCATTCATGAAACGACTTCATTCATCCATGGGTGTGTGGGCGTGTCAGTGTGTGTTGACAGTCAGTCGTTATAAATTAGTACGGTGTAACGTGATCACTCGGGCAAACAAAGAGTGTAAAGAAAACCCACTCCAATTCAACAGATCACATTATACTTTCAACGCTTAGGAGGAGAAAGACGATGTTTTACAAACTGTGTGACTATAACCAAAAAAACACCTGCTGGATCAGGTATACGTCCGCATATGATAATGTTGTTGTGCTGTTGCACTTACCACGACATGGGCCCCGTTCAGTTTCAGGGGTTTGGGACTGATGAGAGGCGATATCATGTACAACAGCAACACAAAGGCGACGATGAATGCCGCGACGACCAGAAGCATGATGAACGGCAGGAGAAGCCACCAGGAGTTGATGAAAAGCCAATCGGTGATCGTTGAACTCAAGCCTTCCTCAGAGGACATGGGTGATTCTGTCAGTCAGTTAGCTTATTTGCTAACTATAGCGAGCTATAGCCTATCTGGAGCGAATAGCGGCGCGTTCCAAAGAAAGGGGAGGCGAAACAAACACTTTGGAGGTGGGGTTGTTGTTTTTTTTCCTCCCCTCCTAACAGGATTCGCCCAGTCGGTCAGAGAACGAACAGCAACTGGAGATAAAAATCGCCCTAACTGGACCTTGCCTCCTCTCTAGTAGTCTATACGACAAAGCGCACTCAAACCAAAACAAATCGAACTGTGAACTTTGAACGCCTGTTTGGACGGCCGCTAGATCATTCGGTATATGTAGTCCTCACAGTGGAACGATTCGTACAGCACAATCATCTCTTTAATGCATTATTAGTCGAGCTCGAGGGTAAATGGACTACAACTACCATAATGCATCAGCGCCCTCATTCCTACAACCCTTATGTTGCACAGCACACCCTCTAGTATAAAGTAAAAGTGATTGGTAGAACATTGATCTATACAAACAGTATAGATCAATGTTCTAAAATGTTTGTATAGATCTCTATACAAACATTTTAGCTGATACAAATGTCATTTAAATCGCCATTTGCCTCAATTCTAATTACATTTCCAATATGACTGATCCATGCCTCCATCCTCCAGTTATGTTGAACAAAACACAGCAACAGCTTCTTGTGACTTACTTTATTTACATACATGAAAAGATTCTTAATATGGCCTCTTCATAAAGAAAGGGGCAAATAGTTGTAGTAGTATAGAGCCATCTCCAAAGGCATTTTAAAGTAAAATGAGAGATATTCCCTATCAACATGTTTAAAGACAGTCTTGTATTCTGAACGCCATATAACATAAGGAGTACAGATGTATACAATGTAATGAGTTTACATGAAATGCGTAAGTTATCATACATTTCTTTTCAGTGGTGGCAAAGCACCCCTTACACAGCAATGAATTCCAATTAAAGAACAAAAAAGGAAGAAATCCTGCAACTTGTTTAGAAGGCACATGGTTCACATTGCCACGTATTATAATGGCTACATATTGAAAGAATCATGCTTTGAGCTGTATTTCAGTGATTTAAAGTGTAGATGATAGTGATCTCTCTACCCACGTCAGAAGAGTCAGAATTCAACACCTGAGTTACGTCTCTTCAAAAACCAACACTGATGCTGTGGCTATGTCAATAATAAGGCATTGCTTCTTTCAGTTGCATGAATGATATTCTGTATTGCCTTCTAAGTCAATGTGATCATAGAAAGACGTAGGCTCTTCTGTGTAAAGACTTAGCAATTTGAGGATGAGACTACTTTGAGTCCTTTCCAACTGTAAAATGATAGTGGTCTGGCACCTTTGGTGATCCATCTCATTCCTTCTTGGATTTGTCAAGAAAACGCAAGAAAATGATCAAAATTGGCCAGATGCAGCTACTGTCCTGAACGAGTGTTACTCAACCCTGTAACATATCCACCACCATGACTAAAATGTTACATGTATTGTTAGCATTCCCCAGCTCAACAGTAATACAGGTTTATAGTATTTAAAATAAATCTTCTTTCATTGATACAAAATACAGGTGCAATAAAGACCCCCTCTCAACTACTGAGATGTGGCATGATGGAAATTTGACAGACAACTTCAAGTGAGTTCAATTTCTTCCATTTACGATGGTAGGTAAGTTAGGTGTTGTGAACATTAAATATAGCCTATATGGGATAATCTTGATGCGAAATAATTTATGCCTCATGTGTCCATATTAATTGAATAGTCCGATTTACATCAATATATACTGTATATTTCTCAACAGAATTGTCCCAAGTTGCTTGGGAATTTTGCACAGCTATGCATTTAGACCTTAGTGCATAATACAAGTAACCAAAATAATCCATTCTAAGAAGCAATCAATACACATTTAACAGTTCAACCGCAGAAATGCTGCAGAGAAACCCCCCCGAACAACAGAGGATATCAAAGAAAACAATGTAGTATTCCATCCCTTCGGTTGTGTGGCCGACACAACTTAAAAATAGCAGTCTTGTGATATACCAATAGAGCCCTAGGACTGGTGGAGGGTTAGAGGGAGAGAAGAGGAGAATGAGAGGAAGGAGAAAAAGAACATCACTATTCCTTTGCTTTGGTTTGCTTCGGCTCAAACATCCCATTAACCTTCCTGACCAAAGTCCTCTGTGAATTTTCGGAGTTTTTCCAGATCTTGTTCATTAACTGTCGGCTTTGTGTTGGACAGAGACCTCAGCATGTCGGGCTGAAAAGTAACAATGGAAAACACAAATTACAAGATATTCCATATTGGTTTCTACTGTGCTTGGTGTAGAAAGGCCAGTGTTTCAGTACTCTTACCATGGAAACAACAGGTTCCAATAGCTTCTCGCCAGGAACATCCATCCATGTCATCTCAATAGCACTGGGATCGCCAGGTGAGCACGGGGTCAAGAGGTCGTCTACAAGAACATTGGGGTCATTGGGTGACGGCCCTCGTACCTGGGAAACCACAAATAATTAGAACTTATGGTTTGGCAAAAGAAAAGTGTTGTCTGAAATCAAAGCGGCAGCAATGGTCAACTGAAGTGTAACCTAGCATGGTGTTGTATGGAGACCTACCCGTTTAAAGTGGGTAGCTGACTGGACCTTCCTGACCGGTTGCATGAGTGCATCTCTGACGATGATACTGACATCGGCTCCCGAGTATCCATCTGTCTTCTTTCCCAGCGTAACAAAGTCAGAATCGGTGAGGCACGTGGGGGTGGAGCCCAGGTGGAGTTTGAACATGAAGGAGCGGGCGTGCTCTTCTGGCAGAGGGATGTAGATTCTCTTCTCAAATCTGACATGGTATTAGAGGTGTTCAGTGAGTACAGAGGATAAAAACAGCCTGTTCTCTACTAATATGCAGATGACGTAAATTACCGTCTTCTGATGGCAGAGTCCAAAGTCCATGGGATATTCGTCGCTCCAAGTACCAGGATTCCATCGTTGTCGTTCCCCACTCCTACACAAAACAATGTCAAGGATAAAGGATCAAGCCCATTCTGTATTTATAAACTGTCATTACAGAATTTAATGTTAGATTGCATTGGATTTGCATAAAATCTGCAACAAAAAGGAGAGATGTGTTTTTGCTAACTCAGTTTTATAATAGATTTTTATTTAAAACATCCCAAGAGTAAGTGCACATCGCATTTGTATTCTCCCCGTTTAGCAGTGGAGATACATCATCTAATACCTAACATACTGTAAATTGTCATTTTATGATGTGAAAATGCTGTAGCAAAATACTTCCTCCATTGGGTGGCAGGCTTTGTCCATTTTAATCTTGATGTTCTATACTGATAATACAGGCATTCATTCAAAGAGGAAGTCCAGTCTATAACTTGGAACTGTGTAGGAAAGAATATCCTAATGATATGCTTCCCCCTTTTTTCTTTAAAGATAATGGTTTTTGGATGCAATTAGCATAATGTGATTTGCATATTATAACTGCAGCAAGGTTGTGATAAAATATATTAACAATACAAAATATAATGTTTTACATTATGAACAATTAGTAGGAAAGTCGCTTTTGCTAATATAATCAAATGAATGCATAAAAGAGTATGTAAACAGTGGCCAATCATGTCTGAATGGCCAAACAAATCTGTATGTTACAACAGGGAGTTCCAACCACGCCTCAAGCCTATGGCAGGCCAGTCTGGTGCATCTCAGAAACGGGACATGTAGTAGTAGGAGAAGGAGGCACTGGAGCAGCACAGACATGACCTGATGAAGATGTGATTGATACATCGAAACGTTTCATTTCAGTGCTTGCACCCTGTATATGAATTAAAGGCTTAAACTGTCTGTGCTGCTCCAGTGCCTCCTTCTCCTACCAAATCTGTATGTTATGTTTGCGCATCATCCACCCACTAATAAGTCAATTTTAATATAAGAAGATTAGAGATTGTGATCATTGATCAGCAATCAAGTCATCTTCACTCATGTTTTCCTGACGGGTCAGTGAATCTATAACCGGAACGGTTTCGGAACGATGGTGTGACCGCACAGCACCTCCGAAAACCACACCAACCAACCATAGAAAAGTTGAGAACCTCTGATCTAACAGGAAGGTTCAGGAGGTCATCTGTAGACTCACCCTGCATCTGAACCAGGAACTCTGTCTTGATGCGGCGAGCTGCTTCACTCTCATTCTCACTCCTCGAGCCACAAAGGGAGTCAATCTCATCAATGAATATGATGGAGGGCTTGTGCTCCCTCGCAAGGGAGAACAGATTCTTCACAAGTCTGTGGAGCAAGAAGGAATCATTCAAATAAATAATAAACAACCACTCTGGCGTTGCCACTGTCCATGTCCCAGAGTAGCAAACAAGACACTCACTTTTCACTCTCTCCCAACCACTTGGAGACGAGGTCAGAGGAGGAGATGGAGAAAAATGTCGAGTTGTTGGCTTCTGTGGCCACAGCTTTGGCAAGATAGGATTTTCCTGTACCCGGAGGTCCAAATAGGAGGATCCCTCTCCAAGGCGTTCTCTTACCTATTCGATGACAGAGCAGACATATCTTAAATAACTGGTTATGGTATTTAAAAAAAAAGAATCAAAACCCTATCTCCACACAATACTTTACCCATCATCATCATAGGGTTTTAAGAGGTTTTGAAAGATTAAGATGTTTATTGGAGCTCTGGAAAACTGGACGAACATACAATTCGTCACTGTAAACTATCTCAAAGTTAAATAAGAAAATGCATACAGATGTATCAGTGCAGACTGTCTAGTCATATAGACTACCCCCTTAGAAAGGTAAGGATCCGAGGTGATGTTCAGCGTTTTCTTTTTAAAATAGTAAATCTTCATGTGTGCGCTGTGAGTGGGCCTGTAGATGATCTGCTATTTTCATATAGCTATCGGTAGATTTAAAGAGCTAACACACAGCCTAGAACAGGGCTGCCCAAAAGGTAGATTGTGATTTACCAGTAGATCACACAGGCCGTGCAGGTAGATCACATGACAGTCCCCCCTAGCACATGGACCCTTATAGATCTGTAGCTCTTGAGTGTTAAAATGAAACCAAATGGACCTTTACAGGTCCATTTGGTTTCATTTTACACTCTCAAGAGTTAAATTATATTTAAACATCTGAATTACGTCATTTTCAAGAGTCCACACAATTAGAAAAGGGAGAATAATTGTTATTTTGACCAACGTTTTGCCAGTTCTTTCCCAATTGTGGACAAAAACGTGAAAGTTATTAGTTCAAACTGTCAACTCAAACCTCAAACACTGTTTTCAAACGTCATTAATAGCATATACAGGAAAACCTTCCAATTCTCCCCCTATAGTTTTCATTATAAGTGCATTATTCTTAAACACTAACAGTAAGTAACACCATGACCAACTATTTCAAAGCTCAAACTTTCTAAGGGGGCTTGAAATGGATTTCCAGTAATGTAATAATCGCATTTTTGATGTGTAGATCTTGTTGAGCCACTCATTTTGAAAGTAGCTCTCAATTCATAAGAGTGTGGGCACCCCTGGCCTAGAATCTTCATTTGGGCATAGACCTGGACTCTTGTTGCAAAATCTGCCAACATGGACACAGCAGCAACAGCAACCAGACAACAACTATGATCATAAGATTCTAACAGGAAGGGCTGATCAACTTTCATGAAAGGGCTCAGGGGACGCTGGAAACATAATAGCCTAGCCTAGTCAGTCTAGCAACTGACGCTATGAGGGGGTTATACTCTTTGACTATTGAATAAGGGATATTAATGGTAAGCACATCTATCTATAGAATAACATTTAATTACCAGTGAACAGGTGTGGGAATTTGATGGGTAGAATGACAGCTTCTTTCAGGGCTTCCTTGGCTCCCTCCAACCCAGCAACGTCGTTCCATTTAATGTTTGGCTTTTCCATTACAATTGCACCTGTGGAAAATAAAGGTATTGAGTTGAGAAGAAATCACTCAGCTGCATTGAAATTTGCTGCGACGTTCAGTGATTAAAACGATGGTGACAGAAGGCATCATATTCTGATATATTCAAGGTCTGACATCTCTAACCTGAGAGCTGATTCTGGAACTTCTTTTTTTCTGGGTCATCTCCTTCATCTCCACTTTCATTCCTAATAACACAGGTGAAGATATGGAAAGACAGGAATGAGAAAAAATAAATAGAAAGTAATGAACACAAAAACATCATTTACCGCTATTACAAGAGATCCACTGTCTCAAGCAGACATCAAAACATAATCTGCGCGTTTATTTCAAATCAGTATGACTGGAGTTTTGTAATTCCCTGTATGTGCTGTTGGGCTCAGGGCAAAAGGTCATCTCCAGCTTGTTCAAGACTCAAACGAAGGGACAAGACCATATCACTCCCATCCCTTTTCTTGCCACACTAATCTGTTAAGTATAGCACACGTGCAAGTATAACACGCAGCACACACACTCTTATATAATTTACTTTTAAAGCCTTATATGACCTCACTACTACTATTTGCACTCCTCAGGCAGGACCGTCCTACAGATTCCCTCAGCCTGCCTTATTCCAAAACGTAACCACCAGTTTTCCTTTAAAGGGGAAGTCCACCCATTTTCAACATTCTAATATGTCATTAGTCTACCTTAGAGGTGCTGGGTGGACATGATAAAAAAAAAAGTTCCCCCATTCTGTGTTCCCAAGAAATGGAGGTCTGAAGAAAACCACTAACATGGTGAAACATCTTGATGACATCATCAAGATGTATTTTCACCATAATGGATTTCTTTAGACACTTCTTTTTCCTGAGAAAAAATTGAAAATGGGTGGAATTCCCCTTTAGCTGTGGATCTCCCAACCCGAAGAATGTATGTTTTACAGAAAACGTGATGTAAATCTAAAAGTAAATCTGTTGTTTTTTTCTATTCCGCCGTTATAATTGTTATTATTTCACTTGTATTATTACTTGCTTCCGTTTTGTCATTTGTAGTGCACTGAAAGGCCTATATATAGCTATTTAGCTCAGTCTACCAACAACTTAACAGACTTGATTCATCACATTCCAGCTCTGAAAGGCCCAACATGTCGGGCACCCATGGCTCCACCCAAAAACAGTTAACACACCCTTTGTCGTCAGAACCAGACTCTTTCACCGGCTTGGCAGGCGGAGCCTTCTCCTTCTTCTTCAGGTACTCCTTTAGTTTTTCTGCTCTGTCCAGGTACTCTGCGCATTTCGCCCGGATGCTCTGCTTAGCTTTGTCACCCTGGGCTTCATCTAAAAAACAATAATAACATCCAAGAATTGAATGACCGGCACTCACACTTGTTTATATGAAAACGCCATCCATCACTGAACATTCATCAAGCATTCACTTCTATAATGTATAATATCTTCTACATTCTCTAGTTAGACTTTGTCTAATTCAGATGGTGAATATTTTAACTCTTGAGAGTGTAAAATGGAACCAAAATGGACCTGCATGGGTCCATTTGGTTTCATTTTTATGCTCTCAAAGAGTTACACCTGTTAACCAACTTTTCATCATTTAGCTGGGGACCAGCATTCACTTCTATAATCTATAATATGTCCAGGTATTTTTTAAAACATAAAGTTCGTAATAACAATATTACAATTTACAGTAAATGTCCAACCATTTCTGTTCATACAAATCTGAAATCATATAGTATAAATATGACATCATCAAAAGACAGGCAGGGGTTGACACTAAGGTCTCGGAGGCACTTGCCCATCGAGCAAGTGCAAGTCAGGTTCTACTTGCCCTCAGCTCATGGTCACTTGCCCCCAAAAAATATATTGTAAATTTTGCAGATGTAACTCTTGAGAACGTAAAAATGAAACCAAATGGACCCTTGCGGGTCCATTTGGTTTCATTTTTACACTCTCAAGAGTTAAAATTCATCATCTTAATTAGCCCAGGTCTACACAACTAGAGAATGTAGAAGATTAATGGTCATTTTGATGTGTATGTTAATTTGCCTGTTTTGTTTCCCAAATCCAGCCTGGAATTGTGGATAGTGTGCAATGACTGCCTTCAAGACAAATTTATCTTGTGTTGTGTTATAGTGCACTAAGTTGCACACTTGCCCGATCGGGCAACCAGGTAGCAGTCTTCACTTGCCCGACCATTTTTGTTAGTGTCCAGCACCTGACAGGGATCAAAATGATCCATCACTACCCTTGAAGAGGATGACGTGAATACTACAATGACCCTGCATCAGATTAGGATAGACAAATATCAAGCGGCACATGGAGGAAACAGTTAATTAAATGCAAATGTCCCACATCTTACATTTGACCACATGGAGGAAGTACTGGACAGCATGCTGGTACAAACGCAAAGCCTCCTCGTAGTTTTGAGCTTTATCCTCTTGAGCTGCCTTGCTGGCCAGATCAATGGCTTTCTGAAAGACAAGAGATGGGAGGATAAAAGCCATTGGAATGACTGTGCCGATCACAGAAAAACAACCCACCTAGAAGTAGAGAGGAGAGCTATACAATGATCACAATTACTACAGTATGATGTAGAGACAGGCTGTAATACTATGTGGGTGGCTAAGCAGAACTCTCTACCTGTCTGAATGATATATACAAAAATACATTTAAATATACAGGTACCATAGGCGAAGGGTAATATTATGACAGATTCCAAACTGACCATTGGTGCAAAAAATAATATGGGCGTTTAGACATCACATTCTCACCTGTGTAGTATTATTACATATTTAGATTGGTTCACACATTGAACCTAGTTTCACTTCCTGATGTGTTTAACCATTACAGTTCAGTTCAGCAGGTACGTCACCATAGTGACAACATCATAATACGTATAATATAACCCACACAAATAATCGGTTTAATAGCTGAAGATCCAACTTGGATTATACAACCTATAGTTTAACCATCAAAACAACAGCGGAATTGCTGGGCTATAAACAGAAGGCTTTATGCTAACTCAAGTGGAAACTTGATTATCTTTTAAAACACTTTTTTATGATGACGACATCCAAACAGCATACTTGATCTTTATACAATATAAAGATAAAGACAACAAAAACAGCAACACAATAGTAGACAACTTTTATTTGGCCCGAAATGACGTTGGATCAAATGTGACGCGACCACCAAAGTTTGCTGCTAAAGCAACATTAGCTTTGCTATCCATGCTAAACGGGGTCGATTCCATCAACAACAACAACAAAAAGTTAAACCCCACATTAACCCAAGGTCCGATCGTGTCATATGACACTCTACCCGGGGACAGGAGGGCATTCTTCGGGTAACTACGTGGTGATCTCCCCGTCTTTGTGTTGTTGGTTGTGTTGTTTAGCTCCGTTAGCTGTGTGTTAGCCATTAGCTGTCCCAACTTACCTGCAGATTGTTGTTAGCCATAAGGGCTGGTTCTGTTCTGTTCGGTCAAAAAAAAACGAACCAATACACGGCAACAAAGAAAAAAACAACTACTTGCCAAATCTGTTCGTTTAACTAACGACACGCCTAAAATAAAATAAGAACGACGGGGCGGCTAATACTAATCGTTGATCCGTCTTGTTTTTGTATCGTCAAATCAACACCCAAGCAGCTGCCAAACTTCCGCATTGAAAACACAAGTACAGCTCCCGAGTTGGGCTCTCACGCACGCGCCGTGCGCTGCACTGTGTCACTGTCAGCGACGCGCCCACATCCAGGGAAACATGAAACTAACTGATAACACCATAGATCAGTGGTTTTCAACCTTTTTGATACCAGGGCCCACTATTTATTCAGAATTTGAGCCACGGACCACTATTTGATGATATTTTAGCCCCACAGATTCCAAAACTAAAGATTTATTCTGCTTTTGTCCACAGAATCCAGGCTGGATTAACATGCAGATCAGAATGACCATTAATCTTCTACATTCTCTAGTTGTGTAGACTTGGGCTAATTCAGATGAGAGTGTAAGCTCTCGATTTTTACACTCTCAAAGAGTAACATCTGGTTAACCAACTTTCCATCATTTAACTGGGGACCTCCGACCACCTGGAACTCCCCCAAGGACTACTGGTGGTCCCCGGACGACTGGTTGAAAAACCCTGAACTAACTGAACAACATGTTCGTTTTGTACTCAAGAAGCAGAAAATCTTGGACTGACTTTAATAGAATCCCACTTTTTTATTCCTCTGTATTTCAACTATTCATTTCTCTAAACATATCTGTGCTATAGGCTATTCAGGAAGATGCGCCACTTGATGTATTATTTTTATTATTCTATATGCTAAATTATTTATATAGTTAGGGAATTTTGGAAGATATTTGGGGGGGGGGGGGGGGGGGGGGGGGGGGCAAAGATTCTTCTAACATTCATGTAATGTTGAAATTCAACATCCATGGGAAACCTAAAAAAACAGGTCAAAGAGGGTAGGCCTACCATTCACTAACGTATGGAAGGCAAAACATGCAAAATTTCATCATGCTTTATGTAGCATGTGATATAACTAGGAGGTTTTCATTATATATACTGTATAATAAAGCATGGTGAAATTTTGTATGTTTTGCCTTTTATAGGTTAGTGAATGGTACCCTGATTTTGTATCGTTTTTTTATGGTTTGCCACGGGTGTTGAATTTCAACATTTTAGTACATGTTATTAGACACCTTTAGAAACACATGAAGAAATGTCTGGGTAACGATTTAGTTCCCAGATTTTCATGAATTTCCTACTGACTACTAACTACTGTATATTCACAAACTAAAATTTGCAAAAACTCAACCCAACTTGTGCTGTACTGTGTACAAGCTCTCCTCCATGGCATGTGTGTGTAGGATGTAGGCATGTTTTTTTTGTCCTTATAAGCACTGTGATGCATGGGACAAGAGATACAAACCTAAACCTGAAATTCACACCAGAGTTCACAATGTAATGTTTAAATCATACATGAAAAATAATTGACTTTTCTTTTTTGATGACAATCCTATTATAATGTAGGTACAAACTAATAATATTTTAGGGATTGTCAAAATACTGATAATTAGGCCTACCTTGAAAGCAAACTAATGAGTAATGACAACACTGCATATAAGAAATAAAAACTATAAGCATCGATATAACCTGGATATGTTTATGCTTAAAGGGTACATAAATTACTTAAAGTACCACTTCCAAGGATATGATGATAATAGCACCCCTCTCTTCACAAGAAGAAAGGGGTGCTCTTTTATTCAGCTGTTAGTGTAGCTATTAGCTATTAGTGTAGATTTTCGTTAAAAACATTAAATTCCCATTGGCAATGAATGGAGAACTTACGTTGTGATGTACGAGAGCACCCCTCACTTACTGTATGTCTTATTAACGCAATATGGCTTTTACAATAGCATGCAAACCATCCAGGAAGAGAAAGTCTGTTGTACATTCATCGATGAGGTAGACCAGCTAGATCAGGTTTTCCCCAAGTCCTTTTTTGGTTCAAAACCCGGTATGGTTGAGTAAAATTCACTTCACTTGCAGTGGACTAACAGTTAGAGGAGCGCCCTTGTTGAAGGAAAGGTTGTGAAGCACAATTTGCGTAGGAAAGTGAATGTCTTCACTTACCCAGTGTAATACTGGGGGTGTACTGGTCACCCTCCAGGTTTTAATGTATGTAGGACGTTGCTGAAAATGAGCGGCTCAGCTACATAATCAATGAATAATAAAACTACTGAGACCTTTTGAATACTATAGCCCTAAAGCGTACAAATTCTAAAAACGTATTTGCGTAATGAGAGGTAGTCATCTGTGAAATGCTTCATATTCCCGTGATGATTAGAAATGTGAAAATTGCGCAGTAACCTCTTTACTCTCTAGGTACTTCTGTAGTTCTTCCACTCTGTCCAGGTACTGTTTACATGTATCCCGTATCTTCTGGTTTCCATCTTTACCCTGGGGTTCACCTGATGTGGAGGGAGAGGAGTTTTTCATCAAGGTTAGTTGAAAAATATGCTATGTAGCTGTCACAGTATTAACACTGGCACAATGATTGACGTAAAATAGCTCATTATTAGCTATTAATACCTAATAGAGTTTGAAAAATGTAGGGACAACTGGGGCTGACAATAACTGGGGGTAGGCTAGTTTAAGGGATTTGGTACAGTAATGGGAAAAAACGGTCCAACTACAAAACCAACCCGCATCCCGTTGACTACATATGGTTACATCAGGTTAGAAATTTTGTTCCGATCAAGCATACGTTTTACAATGTGCAGGAAGTACTTGACTGCATGTTGGTATGACTGGATTGCATCCTCATAGTTCCCGGCCTGGTCCTCCTGGGAAGCCTTCTGTGCTATGGCTATAGCTTTCTGGGAAGAGTAGGACATTGATACATTAACAGTTAGTTACAAATGTAATTACTACTGTCTTCCGAACCCATCCTATCCAACTGAGGTCAACCTGTACTTGGTTATCACTCTTATCAGTTGTTTTCAACCTTTTCTATACCAGGGTCCACTATTTATTCTACATTTTAGCAACGGACCACCACTTTAGCCACAGACCACCATTAGCCTTGGACCCAAAACCAGGGATTATCAAGTTCTTGTCCACAATTTAGGATAACTTTTAGATAACTGGCAAAATGTTGGTCAAAATAACAATTCTTCTACATTTTCTAATTGTGTAGATTTTTGGAAAATTCCATGATTCAGATGTTTGAATATACAGTAATTTGAAATGAAACCAAATGAACCTGTAAGGGTCCATTCTGTTTCATTTGACGCCCTCAAGAGTTACAGATCTATAGGGTTCCATTTGGTTACCAACTGTCCATCATTTAGCTGGGGACCACCTGGAATCCTCTCAGGGACCACTGGTTGAAAACCTCTGCTCTATATCTAAGGTTCCCAAACCAAAGGGCCGTTTACAATACTCAATTCAGTATAACAAGTTTCTTAGACACTGACAATCTGAGGGCCAACTGTGGCATATGTATTTGTACTACCACAGGTGTTCTTAAAGACCCCTCTGAGGTTGAGGACGCCTGAGCTACAACACCGTACCTGACTCTCTACCTGACCTGTGATGTAATTGCATCTGATTAGTTCTCATATTGTTTCCAACATCCTCTACTACTAGCCATTCACAGGTGGAAGCGGGGACAGACCGCTGTGCCAATAGGGAAGTCAGGAACCTGTCACACTGGAAACATTCTGTCAAACAACCCATCTGATATCCAAAACTACAGTGAGTCCCATCTTCCTTTGCAAACGCATGCAAACATGCAAACGCGAGGTACACTACTACAAATTCCTGGTTAGACGGCCGCCGGTTGAAGTTGTATATCATATTGTATGTACTGTATGTACTATGAAGTGTATCATGTAAACAAATCTATATGTAAATATATAGATATGGATAGGGAATACATACATACATACATACATACATACATACATACATATTTTTCTAATTATTTGTTTATTTTCTCCTTACTCTGTTTCCCACAGATAATTATTATTACTTTGATATTATCTTATATGATGCATTGGACTAGGGTAGGCAAAAAAAGCTAATTAGCCTCTGCCTACAACATTTTTGGTCAATATCATATTGTATAAATCAACTATGTATTTATCTGTATATGAACTAAAGACAAAGCACAAGTTTATGGAATACAGAGATATAAATGCCATGCATATACAGTTAAGCAGTCTGCAAAACACTCACAAATCAATTACCCATGAGGTCATGCGATAAAGGCATACCTAACCTTTTCACATCCCATTCCAACTGGCTTTGACAAAGTTTGGAAGACCTGCATAGGCAACCTGCTTAGAGAGCCATTTCTTAAAAAAAAAAATGAAATACACCGGTATCTTACAGTAAGAGTTTTAGTATAATAGCTATAGTTCTTGGAATGTGAACAGTTGTAAAGGCATCCATGCGTCTAGGCTAAATATAATTAAATTATTCAGGCATCGTTCACCCCAGGAAATATAACCTTAGCTAAAACAAAATTAATAATAGATGATCGTAATGACCGTAGGCCACAAAACAAACACTCCAAATGATTAGAATCAGGGCAAGTGTTGTTGGTACCAATCCATACAGTAAAACTGGAATCAAACATGGCATCCAAAACAACATTTCCCACCCATTGACAGAAGAATAACTGAAACACTAACATGCACAGTTTAACATCATCAAAAGTCAGGCTTGTGGCAAGTCAGTGATATATTGAAATTCCTCAATTCAGCGTTTAGGATAAAAATAGAAACATTGGAATAGCCATCTACAAAAAAGCTTGTCTAACTACTTTTTAGACAATGTTAGTATACTCGGCTGACTCCTGTTATGTACTCTGTCTGTAATCGGCTGTAAAAACACAAGACAAACATGGATAAAGTGCTGCCGGAGGGTCAGTGGAAGTTAATCAATGTACCTGTAGATTTGTTCGCTCCATGCTGGAGTCTCTTTATAGGAAGTTTACAGTCAGATCAGTCCCGAGGATTGAAGTTTCGATTACTAGTCTGCACCATCATCGTCCAGTCCGGTTGAGTTCCTGGTTGCTCCTGCTGGCATTCATTCCAATTACGTATAGTCTAGTGACAGTGTGACACATGCGCCTCTAGTTTCAGCTAGAAGAATGACAACAGTGTTTCTCTGGACAACCATAACAAGAACACACCGTCTGGACAACAAGAGGAAGTAGGCTACTTTATTGGTACATGTGCCTTCAAACTAAAAGTATTTGGCTTCCTTTTGGAAAGCAAAGTGGGTATGCATGTTATTTTGGAATGTTGGAGATCTTTATCTACAGGTTGTTGTTACCAACACCCACTGTACAAGTAGTTCCACAATTTTCAAAGGCTTTAGTTTGTAGTACAGAGGTTTTCAACCAGTGGTCCTTGAGAGGGTTCCGTTAAGTTGTTTAACCAGATGTAACTCTTGAGAGTCTCCATTTTAACTCTCAGGAGTTAAAAGTATTCATCATCTGACTTAGCCCAAATCTACATAACTAGAGAATGTAGAAGATGAATGGTCTGTATGTTTGCCTGTTTTGTTTCCCAAATCCAACCTGGTATTAAAAACAAAATAGATCTTTAGTTTTGGGGTCTTTGGGGCTAAAATGTCCTCAAATGGTGGTCCGTGGCTAAAATGCTGAATAAATAGTGAGCCCTGGTATCAAAAATGTTGAAAACCACTGCAGTCAGATTTCTGACATTTCTTCACGGTGCTCTCAGTCAAACTTTTCAAACGGAGTATCCATTTGGGGGCCCAAGACATAATATAATAGTAATACCCTGCTTATGTGTAAAAATGTTATGCATGCTAAACATGTGTGGTATTTATAGTGTAATAAATGAATGCATGAAAACCCATAGTTACTGAAAAGTGACAGGACAGTGCAATATATTAAATGCTTTATTTACATTTACAATAGTTCTACTTTAAAAACACGTCTCTCCCTCAAAAACATACATTGGATAATACACCAGTTTGACCGTGTAATTTGTTTGTGTCTGTATGCATTAGCAAAACGAAATAAATTAAACATTTACTGTAACATTACTGGAATTCCTTTGCAGATACCAAGATGGATAGATTGTCAGAAGCAAAGCAACTGTGAATCAGTGAGAATATGGACCTTTCATATAATACACAAGATTCAATTTGCTTGATAACTACTTTTGATGGCCATACTCTGACCATGTAGGCTACAACTATCCATCAAACATAGCTGAATCAATACTAACTCAATCCATGCCTGATTTAAAACCGGACAAACTGTATCAACACTCAAATCATGTCATGTTTTCTATTGAAAACGTTACTCAAGTTTACTCATGGAACAGTTACAATAATAAGCCAATTTTACGGTATACAGTACAATGGCAATACGGCCCAGGCTACTGTAAAATATAAACTGGTAACAATTTCTCTGTAAAAACACATTTTTGGCTCAACATGTGTTTAAAAAAATAAAGAAAAAGAAGTGTGCTTGAAACGAATAAAAATAAATAAAAATAAAGCTTAATCAGGGTGGGGCTGTTGCCTTCATGGAGGCCAGGGCAGAGTGGATGCGGACATGGAGCCTGTTCTCAAAATCATAGCCAGCGTAGCCCTCCTGCAAAATCCATAAATTTAAAAGTTATAATAATGAATGAATGAATGAATGAATGAAAACAAAAAGCAAACCATCACATCCCATATGGTAAACAATCCAGGAGCATAATTGGAAACTAAGCTGTAATACTAGATTAGTACAAATTGCTAAAAATCAACAGTAAAAAACACAGAGCCACATTACCTTTGCCTGGATCAATAGTGCAGTACTCCGCTCTGCAGACTGAAAGAAATGAAGAAGAAATGAGACATAGAGCACTTCCACACCACATAATACTGCATGGTCAGATGAAAGAGACAACGAGACAAGAGCACGCACGCACACGCACACACACACAGACACGCACAAACACACACAGTGTACGTACCTCTGGACTGTCCAGTAATACACAGCCGAGTTCATAATAGGAATATGGCTGCACGTAGGAGTTGCTAAGACGGCCCACCTCATCTTTTGCAGCCAACTGGAAATGCTGCAATGAATGGATGATAGTATGGGATATTTAACTCTTTGACAGATTAGCAGAAAAGCTAGGCTTGCTCCCATTAGGCTCAATAGTAATGAAATGATTTATACAAAATCCTCTGTTGTGAATTTCTACAAATCAATGATATCCAAGAACAGCTTAAGGTGTCTACTTTAAAGGTAAAAAATAAAATTAGTTGATCACGTGTTTCATTTTTTTTTAATACATTTGAGAAAACAGCCTGTATTTTCACATTTCACTGTTTCCAGGGTTCATTCAGAGATAAATGCATTTTAAAGTTATATCAGTTATCAATTATAAAGTGTGTGAGGTGTTTTCTGGGTTTTGTAGTGCAATCACCACTTAAAGGACTTCAGGAGGTGGTGTGCAGTGAGTTAATGAGCTTGTTAATAAAACAAAGCAAAGCCTAAAACGACTTTTGGAGTGATAAGCAGACAACAGAATAATCAATCACTCCAAAAATTGTGGTAAATCTGTTAAAGGTAGGGTAAGTGATTTGAAATTCATTGTGTAGTACCAGCCTGGTGCACTAGGGGCGCCCAAGAGTAGCTACACTATGTGAACCTGCTGCTCGATCCTGATTGGAGGAGAATTCACCTTCCACCTGGGGAACTTTAATTAGCTCCTCTGCTAACGTGGGGGGAAACTCCATATATGGTCTGCACACCTTATAATTTTAACAGAAAAAAAGGGTGATATCTGACAAAAGTGAAATCACTTTTTCAGACCTGAAGTCTGAAGTGAGATGTTGAAACAGCGCCCCTTGTTGGTACCCGAGCAATAGGGACATATTGGTAACTGGAGATGGGAGGACATAGGGACCTTGGAGTGGTCGCACCACTCCAAGAAAATACAGTATATTGAGATGTAGATGCTACTTGTAATGTACTTGTTTGTGTGTGTACCTGAATGGCATCCTTCTTGTTGTGAAGACACTTGTGTATGGAGCCAAGGAGCAGATTCTTCAGGCCAGCACACGAGGCATCCGTAATTCCTTGCAAAACTGGTACAAGATGATAACACGATTTATCCAATAGTGCACACTGGGCGAGTTTTCTTCGATAAGGGGAGCTTTACTATTGTGTTACTGCATCACATGTGATTCTCATTCTTTTTTAATTTCAATTCCCCCCAGTTTTTTTTTTATATACATTAGGCTTCAGGCACTCATTTGAAATGATTTCCGGACGTTAATTCAATGAAAACTTACATATTTGTACAGTCTTGGAACTACAGCCATGCAAAATGTAATTTGGTTACCAATCAATAATGTATCTGGGGACGTTCCGGGGACCTGCTGGGGTCCACCTGAGACTCCCCCTGCAAGGCGCCAGGGGATCCCTGCACCCCATGTGGAGTACCTTTGCAGTACACAAGTACCTTGTGTCATAGTCTGCAGTTTGGAGACGGAGCTATTCGGAAGTGCTTTCCACAGGTACAGAATCTCGATCACAGCCAGGATACACAGGTCTTTAGACGGACTCTGCTTTCTTATTTGCTCAGCCTGTGATGCACAGACCGAGAGAGAGAGAGACATGCACAGATGTTTCACATTAGGTTGATTATTTCACATTTGTTTATAGCATACCTGGGCATTATGCGGCCCGGGAGCCAAATGCCTCTGACCGGCCCGTGAAAGTGTACCGTGGTTTTAAACCAGTGGTCCAAGGACCACCAGTGGCCCTTGAGAGAGTTCCAGTTAAATATGGAAAGTTGGGTAACCAGATAAAAATGAAACCAAATGGACCCTTGCGGCTAAAATGTCATCAAATGGTGGTCCTCTGTGGCTCAAATACTGAATAAATTGAGGGCCCTGGTACCAAAAAGGTTGGTCTTACTGTTACTTTCGTCTTGACATTAAATTAATACTACGCAGACTTTAGTTCAGCCTTTAGTCTTGGCCTTCCACAAAATGTTATGTATCTCATTTGGCCCCTTGGGAAAAATAATTGCCCACCCCTGGTTTATAGAAAAGGAGCGGAGTGCCGAGTGGTGACATACCCTCTTCAAAGAGAAAACTTCGATCTGATTATTCTTGCGTTTAAAAAGCCTCTGGACATCCTTGAAGACTGCCGTGGCTCCCTCCAGGTCGCCGGTGGCTCCTTGGCAGACTGCAGAGGACCACAAACACAATGAGCAAGGAACCTCCTCACACAACAACAACAATGCCTGCTCCATTACCGGTACTGTATATCAGGGCTGCCCAAAAGGTAGATCGTGATCTACCAGTAGATCACACAGGCCGTGCAGGTAGATCACATGACAGTCCCCCCAGCACTTGGACGCTTATAGATCTGTAACTCTTGAGAGTGTTAAAATGAAACCAAATGGACCCTTACGGGTCCATTTGGTTTCATTTTACACTCTCAAGAGTTACATTATATTTAAACATCTGAATTATGTGATTTCTAGCATCCACACAATTAGAAAATGGAGAATAACTGTTATTTTGACCAATGTTTTGCCAGTTCTCTTTCCCAATTGTGGACAAAACTGTGAAACCTATTAGTTTTGGGTGCAAGAGACAAAATTCAACATCACAAACTGTCAACTCAAACCCCAAATGGTGTTTTCAAACGTTAGTAGCATTCATTTTCATTATAAGTGCATTATTCTTAAACACTATAACAGTAAGTAACACCATCACCACTATTTCAAAGTCAAACTTTCTTGGGGGCCTTGAAATTTATTTATTTATTTTTTTGGTGTGCAGATCTTGTTGAGCCGGTCATTTTGAAAGTAGCTCTCAAGTCCAAAAAGTGTGGGCACCACTGGTGTATATGCACCATTACCTCCGGTCAAATAGGCATAGTAGCACTGTGACCAGCGGGACTCTGCCTTCAGTCGATCAAATGCTCTGTAGGCCTCGCCGTAGCTCAGCTCAATCATGCTGCACCAGCCTGAAAAACGTCAAAAGGATCATGTGTCGTCACAGTGAGTTAACCACAAGGACCCTAGAGTCGCTCTACACCCCGCTCTAGTTTGCCAACATCTCATTTAGTTCCAGTTCATGGATGAACAAATTGCTTCAAAATGGTAGGGGTTAATTTATGAATGATAATGCTTATTATGCAACTAAGACATTTGCCCATATTTTTTACTGTATTGTCCCGGATATAACGGCGACCCTGGTTATAAGACGACCCCCATTTTTCAAGACTCATTTGTGTGAAAAGAACATTGAATGTTAAATACAGTAATATAGTCCCCAAATATAAGACGACTTCATCTCTTAGGATATTTCCATTGGAAAAAAACAATGTCTTATATTCAGACCAATAGATATAAATAAAAGACACTTTAATAATAATTCTCCCACTGCTTATCCCCCTAGGGGTTGAGATTGTCTGGGACTGTTACATGTATATGTCCGCAGGCTATTCAGAGGCCTGTTTGAGTTCTCATTATTCAGAAATGCCCCGACCACAAATAAACCGCCGAGTATTAGTTTGGGCCTTTGGGGTAGAATTTTATGCCGGAAGAACCCCTCCCTAAAATAACACAACACCACAAAAAAAGAAATTTCTGGTGACAAAAAACAATACCTATTTCATATAAACACACATGTTGAATTTCCCTCTGCTCAGAGGCCAGGCATAAAGCGGCATTGAAGGACGTCAATGCGGCGATGATCTGACACTGGAAAAGAAGATGTTTATGTAGTGAGTGATAGCATGTGACAGCTGCTACCGTATTTTCGAGCTGAAATGAGTTATCATCTACCTCTAGGCGCTGCACCCTGCCTTTAAAAAACATGAAGAGGGAGGAGTTGGGGTAGACGGCCTCTCTGCGTTGAAGAATGGCCTTGGCTTCCGACAGGCCGGCCTGCGTGTCCTGGCCGTCCAGAGCGAAGAAGGGCTGCACTACCGTGTGGTACCACAAGAGGGCCAACCTGCATGACATGCACAGAAACCAGAATGAATGACAATAGTATATAATAATCTACAGTCCAGGTACAGTAGATAATAATATAGTAACATATTGAAGTTCCTTTATATGCTGGATGTTTAGTCTACTCTGTGCAAATAAAATTAATTAATACAATACTGTGTACTAGCACATACTCTTCACTAGCATAATTACATGTTTTTCAGAAAAACAAACAAACAATGTTTTCTGGAGGTGCCATATTAGGACCAGTCATTGTTGGTTAGATTAGTCCATCTATCAAACTCAACTCAGTTCATATGGGGAGAGAAATGGGACAATATTATCTTCACACGAATGCGTTCATACGAACGCGTTTTGAAGTTGTACAAATCCTTTACGATATTTGACAAAAGTCTTTTCACATTTTGCAAAAGTCTTTTCACGATTTGCAAAAGATTTTTGTATTTTTACAAAAAAATATTAGATTTGTGTGTGTGTTAATCCTTGAAAAACATTTGTAAATCCTCAATTCTGCTTGTGAATTCTAAAAAAACACGTGTCATTCCCTTTTCTTTTTGAATCATTTTGACCCAAACATCATGCTCGTTTATGATAATTTTCACAAATGTATTGTAATTATTCTGCGATTTACTAGTTTGTCTTCAAGATTTACTAATGTTTCTCTGTGATTCACAAACTAAATTCCATGAATGACAAATATCTCTTCGCGATTCACAGATGTTTTTTGTATCTTTACAAAAAAAATATAAGATTTGTGTGTGTGTTAATCCTTGAAAAACATTTGTGAATCCTCAATTCTGCTTGTGAATTCCAAAAAACACGTGTCATTCCCTTTTCTTGTTCAATAATTTTGACACAGATGTCATGCTTTTTATGGTGATTTTCACAAATTTAATGTTGTATCCACAAAAGAAATTATGATGGAATTACAGGCACTTTCATCATCAAATATGTGTAAAGCATCAACTCTGTGTGTTGCCACCAGGTGGCCACCATGCATTCGTGAGAAAATCCCAGTCTTTTGTGAACTTATTTAAGACACAAACACACCAAGCACGCTGGGATTATTGTGTCAAAAAGATTGATTGGCTGCCTCGTTTCTAGGCTACCTCTAGGCCAATGGGAGACTTGACTTGCCATAAAACCCATAGTCTGAAAGACGCTAGGGCCATTATTGAGAATGGGGACAGAAGTAGGGACAAATGGACTGAGTCAGGCAACAGTGCAGTTGTAATGATCTTAAATCCTTTTATTAGAGCTGGTTTTGTTGTAAACAGCATAAACACAACACTTTAGAAGTCTTATTTGCGCCGCCCTTGTTGAAATCAACGCATTTCCAACTCCAGTTTGCCCCTATTCTAGCCGAACAAGGCACAATGTGCCTCGGTTGTCAGCCAGACAGTGTTGCCAACCTGGCACATTTGTCACTATATTTCGTTTTCTTTCCAGACCCCTCTATCGCCAAAATTAGTGAAAAGCTCCTGGCGGAAAATCTAGTGCTTTTTTGGCTGCTGAGTTGGGGTGAAATTGATTGACAGGCGCCATAAATAAAACCCTCATTTTCACCATTTTCCTCCTATGACAGTGGTTTTCATCCAGTGGACCCAGGCTAAGATGGACAGTTGCTTAACCACATGTAAATCTTTGAGAGCGTGAAACCAAATGGACCCTTGCAGGTCCATTTGGTTCCATTTGCAGTGTTGCCAACTTGGCGCATTTGTCGCTATATTTAGCGCTTTTCCAGACCCCCCTAGCGCCAAAATTAGTGAAAAACTCCTGGCGGAAAATCTAGTGCTTTTTGGCTGGAGAGTTGGGGTGAAATTGATTGACAGGCGCCAGAGATAAAACCCTCATTTTTCACCATTTTTCCTCCTATGACAGTGGTTTTCAACCAGTGGTCCCCAGGCTAAATGATGGATAGTTGGTTAACCAGATGTAACTCTTTGAGAGCGTAAAAATGAAACCAAATGGAAAATATTCATCATGTGAATTAGCCCAAGTCTAACATGATAATCTTCTACATTCTCTAGTTGTGTAGACTTGGGCTAATTCACATGATGAATATTTTAACTCTTGAGAGTGTAAAAATGAAACCAAATGGACCCGCAAGGGTCCATTTGGTTTCATTTTTACGCTCTCAAAGAGTTACATCTGGTTAACCAACTATCCATCATTTAGCCTGGGGACCACTGGTTGAAAACCACTGTCATAGGAGGAAAAATGGTGAAAAATGAGGGTTTTATCTCTGGCGCCTGTCAATCAATTTCACCCCAACTCTCCAGCCAAAAAGCACTAGATTTTCCGCCAGGAGTTTTTCACTAATTTTGGCGCTAGGGGGGTCTGGAAAAGCGCTAAATATAGCGACAAATGCGCCAAGTTGGCAACACTGCAAATGGAACCAAATGGACCTGCAAGGGTCCATTTGGTTTCACGCTCTCAAAGATTTACATGTGGTTAAGCAACTGTCCATCTTAGCCTGGGTCCACTGGATGAAAACCACTGTCATAGGAGGAAAATGGTGAAAATGAGGGTTTTATTTATGGCGCCTGTCAATCAATTTCATCCCAACTCAGCAGCCAAAAAAGCACTAGATTTTCCGCCAGGAGCTTTTCACTAATTTTGGCGATAGAGGGGTCTGGAAAGAAAACGAAATATAGTGACAAATGTGCCAGGTTGGCAACACTGTCTGGCTGACAACCGAGGCACATTGTGCCTTGTTCGGCTAGAATAGGGGCAAACTGGAGTTGGAAATGCGTTGATTTCAACAAGGGCGGCGCAAATAAGAGCTATTTTCGGCTTCTAAAGTGTTGTGTTTATGCTGTTTACAACAAAACAGCTCTAATAAAAGGATTTAAGATCATTACAACTGCACTGTTGCCTGACTCAGTCCATTTGTCCCTACTTCTGTCCCCATTCTCAATAATGGCCCTAGCGTCTTTCAGACTATGGGTTTTATGGCAAGTCAAGTCTCCCATTGGCCTAGAGGTAGCCTAGAAACGAGGCAGCCAATCAATCTTTTTGACACAATAATCCCAGCGTGCTTGGTGTGTTTGTGTCTTAAATAAGTTCACAAAAGACTGGGATTTTCTCACGAATGCATGGTGGCCACCTGGTGGCAACACACAGAGTTGATGCTTTACACATATTTGATGATGAAAGTGCCTGTAATTCCATCATAATTTCTTTTGTGGATACAACATTAAATTTGTGAAAATCACCATAAAAAGCATGACATCTGTGTCAAAATTATTGAACAAGAAAAGGGAATGACACGTGTTTTTTTGGAATTCACAAGCAGAATTGAGGATTCACAAATGTTTTTCAAGGATTAACACACACGCAAATCTTATATTTTTTTTGTAAAGATACAAAAAACATCTGTGAATCGCGAAGAGATATTTGTCATTCATGGAATTTAGTTTGTGAATCACAGAGAAACATTAGTAAATCTTGAAGACAAACTAGTAAATCGCAGAATAATTACAATACATTTGTGAAAATTATCATAAACGAGCATGATGTTTGGGTCAAAATGATTCAAAAAGAAAAGGGAATGACACGTGTTTTTTTAGAATTCACAAGCAGAATTGAGGATTTACAAATGTTTTTCAAGGATTAACACACACACAAATCTAATATTTTTTTGTAAAAATACAAAAATCTTTTGCAAATCGTGAAAAGACTTTTGCAAAATGTGAAAAGACTTTTGTCAAATATCGTAAAGGATTTGTACAACTTCAAAACGCGTTCGTATGAACGCATTCGTGTGAAGATAATATTGTCCCATTTCTCTCCCCATAAGTTCAAGCGTTGGTTTCTGCATGTCGGTCTGTTGGCGGGTCTAATCATGAATCCCTTTTTAAGTTAACCTATATTTCAGATTTTTCTGGGAAAAAAATAATAGGTTTTCATTTTTTTTTTAAATCATAGGTTCACCCAAACACCCGAAAAGGGATGCATACTAAGTCGGACTACCGCTGCCGATAGTCGTACTAATAACTGTCTTGCCCATGACGGTTCTAAACTAAGTACTGTATATACTGTTACTGTGGAACCGAAATTGAAAACAATATCAAGCCTAAATCAACTATGATAATCCATTATATTTTTTGTGGAAAACTGTTGAGTTTCACACCACCAAGTAGGAAGTATGAAATAAATGTTACGGTCAATGAGCGAGCAAGGACTTTTATTTCGAGTAATGGTCATGCCGACCTCCTAATAGTAGAACTAGTAATAGTACAGCTTCAGACAGTGACAGAGGGGCACCGGCTCAAGCTAACTTAAGCCACGAGAGTGGGACGTATGGGTCCAGAAATACACCAGCTTCATTCTGTAGGTTTAGTGATTCTGTTGTCAGGACCTACGTTGCAAAGTTATCAAGTTATACTAGCTAACTCAGCTGCAACCCGACCGGCACAGAATAATAAAACACTGTAACGCTATTGTTATAGTATGTACAACGGATTGTTCCTTTAAATGTAGCGGGATTTTGTCTTTAACAGGGTTGGCGGGCTGAGCATGCGACAACGAGCATTATGGGTTGTTATTTTGGGAAGGCTCGGTTCGGTTTGAGAGGGAAGTAGGAGCACTCTGGGAGAAAAGCTCATAAGTTTATTTTTGGACACAGACGATGACGTTTTCATGTTTGAATCTTTTTTTTTTTGGTTAATAAATCACCAGTGCTGCGAAACTGAGTTCATTTTATTCACGGCACTGTAAAATTGCTAAGGATTGTTCCGGAGAGGAGTGACACAGTGATTATATCATGTTCTGGTGAGATCTTGCACAAGTGCGCAGGCCAATCACAGCTTATCCTTTCTCAAGAAACAAGAAAGAAAATTCCAACCCTCGCAGTCAAATACACATTGCTCCAACGTCATCATGCTATGACCCCCGTTTTTGCGCTTTTACTGGGATGTCTGGGATATACCTACTCACGTAGCCAAGGGGGCCTTCATGTCCTTACTTTCGCTGGCATACGTGAGCGCGGACAGGCCCTGGAGGCGGTCGCCGGGGAAGCCCAGCAGGTTGACGATCTTCAGCAGGTGCGGCGGCACCATGGAGATGCAGAGGTGAAAGAGGCCATAGCCAAAGCTCACGGAACCCTTCAGCCTCTCCAGGGCCTCGTGGCTGGCGCCGTCGCACCGCTGGGAGGGGTTGGGCCTTGGCCGAGCGGCCTGGTTGGGGAGGGACTGGTCCGAGGAGGCGGAGGAGGAAGACTCCTGGGGAACTTGGGCCCCACACGGGTCTGAGGAGGAGGACGTCCTACTGCTGCCTTCCTGCAGCTGACTGATGTCGCCGTAGCATTTGTTGTACATCTTCCAAGCTTTGCGGAGGAGCCAGCCTCCTTTGATGTATGCTGTCGGGGGGGTTCAGACATTATGTTATTTAAATGGACGGGTCTTAATTAGGGATGATAATAGTTAAAGGGGAACTCCACCCATTTTCAACATTTTAATATGTCATTAATATACCTTAGAGATGTTGTGTGGACATGATAAAAGGTTCCCCCAATTCTGTATTTCCTAAAAATGGAGGTTTGATCAAGATGTATTTCACCATGTTTCAGACTCCTTTTTCCTGAGAGGGTACAAATGGAACCAAATGTACCCGCTAGGGTCCATTTGGTTCACATTTGTATTGTCTCAGGAAATTTTTGAAAATGGGTGGAATTCCCCTTTAATCAATTAATGGCTGCTAATAAATTATTCAATTCAACATTTAAAAGGACCACCTTTCAACTTATTTTCAAATATCTGGTCCTCACTAATGTTCATGATAACATATCAAATTATGTTTTTCTACTGGGACACCAGTCCATGAGCATCAACATTAGGCATATTATTATTATTTTTTTAAATACAGTATATTTAACAAGACATATACAACAGTGGCTTCCATTTCCGCATTGCATTTGCAACCTTTCAGGAATAGAAAACAGTTTCTATTAGCTTAGCTAACGGGTGTCTGAACAGCCAACAGCCCTCCTATGAGACACAGACCGAGTAGGTAGAAACAAATTACAGCATCTTATAATGAACATTAGTGAGGACCTATTATATGAAGGCAGGTTGAAAAGTAGTGAAGTGGTCCTTAAACAATTAATCAGAAACTCTGAGGTTCTATCTTTTGGTGTGTTTTTTTCTGTGAATGTAATGGTGTCTGTTAAAAAAGGACGGGATGCTGCCCTCAGTTATTGTGTATTCAGGTGACATTTGACAGTGGCATTTGCACATCATTTGCACATCAATTTTGCTAATTTGCTTCATCACTCAGCATCCGTTTGATGTGCAATTCATTCAACCCTGTTACTGTAGGTTAATAGATAAATTACTGTAGCACTGGCGTGGCCTGATTACACAGAATCACATGAAAGTGAAAGCAAGGATTACTGTCACAATATGGCACAGCTGAATACATTAGGCTGCACAGGTACACTTCTACAGCAATATAGAATAGTAACAGTTTGACTGCGGAACATTTTTAAAATGTTATAATCTTCTGAGCAGGAGGAAAACGCCCGCTGCAGGCCACCACGACCATTGGAATGCATTGGGCCTCAATTTCCCACAACACAAAATTTCAGTGGTGAATTAAATTTGTGAGTGAACTAATACTTTAAGGCCAGTGGTTTTCCATTTGATGACATTTTAGCCCCACAGACCCCAAAACTAAAGATTTATTTTGTTTTTGTCCACAACATCAGGCTGAGTTTTTGGAAAAAAAAAAAAAAAAAAAATAAAACAGCCAGGCATACATATCAAGATAGACATTAATCTTCTAAATTCTCTAGTTGTGTAGACCTGGGCTAATTCAGATGATAAATATCTTAACTCTTGAGAGTGTAAAATAAAACCAAATAAGGGTCCATTTGGTTTCATTTTTTACGCTCTCAAAATGTTAACCAATTATCCATCATTTATCTGGGTTGAAAAGCCACCACTTTAAGCACTAAGTTCACTGTATGCCGATACCAACAACAGCCAGTCTAGAAGTACATTACGTAGCATATCATCCAGAGCTTGTAGCCTTGCAGGTACAGTAGATCTTTTAAACAAGCCCAAATAGCCAGGTTTTAAATGAGGCTAAATATAGCATTAATACCAGCTATGACTTCATGGTGTCCTACCTGACAGCTCTTGTTTGATGAAGGACAGCACCGCAAGGTAAACCTGACAGTCTGCTATAATGATCTGCCTCTGGAGGCGATCCACCACTGCCATCCCTGACCTCTGGGAATCCATCTGTACACAAGACACACACGCATACGCACACACACCTGTTTTTTTCCCCTGCAAACACACACTCAGTTTATTTTCTATACAAACTATATTCAAGTAAATAAACATGACATTTATTTTGGACTGGTGATGAGGATAGCAATAGCTGTAATCCATAACCATCATGTTCAGTTCAGCAGTCAAACAGCAGTGTGTCCCTTCATAGGAGTGATTTAGAATAGGTTTTCATTTTCAATCTAATAAGCCCCACTTCAGCGACATTAGGAGTCACATTTTGTCTTTTTTTACGGTTATAATGTGTTTATATTCAGGTAGAAATGTACGTTGTATGCATATATGAAAGAGACAACACAATTCCAAATCTGAAAAAGTCTCAGGTTTAACTGTTAATAAATCTTGGCTGTTTTTAAATCAACATAATATTGTGGTTCAACACTGACTCCCATGTGGATTTTATTCTTTATAACATAAAATGAGTTCAGAGGGTGCAGAGCTTACCGATCAAATGCGTCCTGGATCTAGAAATTGCATATTTTGGATGCAATGGATCTACATCACTGCTATAGTAGTGTGGAAGTATTTACTACTGAGTGAGTGAGTGAGTGAGTGAGTGAGTGAGTGAGTGAGTGAGTGAGTGAGTGAGTGAGTGAGTGAGTGAGTGAGTGAGTGAGTGAGTGAGTGACTGACTGACTGACTGACTGACTGACTGACTGACTGACTGACTGACTGACTGACTGACTGACTGACTGACTGACTGACTGACTGACTGACTGACTGAGTACTTTATTGGGCACAATGGGCAGAAATATAATCAATACATAGTACACCCAAACCCAAGTCCAAAGTCACCGGAAGATTGTTTGTGGTATCTGTGAAAACAGATCTCACTTGTGAGGGCAATCGTATGTGATACCTCTTTTAAAAAGTTACAGACTGCAGCTTTGATAGATGTGTTTGTGCATGGATAATGTATATCTGCAGTGTGCCCTGTGTTGCTTTTGAGGTTTGGGACACTTACATTTCTTTTGATCTTGTTTCTGATCATCTCAATGACCCCATTAGTGTCACTCTCACACAGTTTCTCGGTAGCTTTGAGGTCCTCATAGGCCACCAGCATTTTCTCCTCCTCAAATGTCATCATGGCATTCTGCAATAAATAAAATAAAAAGTGCACATGAAGCAATACTGTGCAACGGATGCTTGTGAGCTGTGAAATATCTCAGTTTCTGAAAAGCTCCCAATCCACAGCTACGGGGCGCTAGCCAAGATTCAAGAACTTTATTCCCATGTCAACAGTTGATAGGAATTTGTCTCGATTCATGCTCAACAGATACAGACAACATATATACAAAAGACAACAAGAAGACATTACAGTGCAAAGACCAGCATCATAGAAATTACACATGTTTTTTAAAGTGCTATATGCATTACATATTGTTGCATACATGCATCACTACAACTGTAAACTAGCGAAACAAGTTCAAGTGTCTAATAGCTACAGGGTAAGTGCTATCTCTGAAGCAAGATGTTGAGCAATTAATACTTCTGTACCTCCTGCCTGATGGGAGGAGATTGAAGAGGTGGTGTGCGGGGTGAGAATTATCAGCTATTATTTTGTTAGCTTTCCTGATTATTCTAGTTTTGAAGAGTGAGGAAAGTGAAGGGAGGTTAGGTTACATCCTATGATTTTGGATGCTCGTCGCACTACTCTTTCCAGCTCGGTCTTGTCCTGGGAGGTTGTGTGACCAAACCAGACAGGAATGGAGAAGGTGAGAACACTCTCAATGGTGGCCCTATAGAAGTGAGTCATTGCTGCTTGGCTGACTTTAAACTTCTTGCCGTAGGAAATACAGGCGCTGATGGGATTTGCTTATAATGAGGCTAATAGCCATCCCATTTAAAGTTTTGTCACCCAAAAAAGAGGAACCAGTTCCTTAAAATGAAATTCCACTAGGTCAGCAAAGTCGTTCCAACAAATCAATGCCATTTGCAGTCTCTCTGATACATTTAGCCACTTTCAACCGCTTCCACCGTAAGCACTGAGAATTTCAGGTGAATACAGTGGATGTTTGGCTGGCACCCTCATCTTATCTAGTTAAGCAGCTTGCTAAGCAGCAGAGATTGAACTGATAATGTTTCAAATATACTAAAATGTTGTTAAAAACTGCTTCCAGGCACAACTTTTGCTAGACACATCCACCTTCAACTGCTTATGAACTGCAGACACCTTAACTCCTTTTCACGCAAGTTCAGCAGTTCTCCGAGTCTGGGGCAAAACCTCACTCCCAACCCAGTGAACAATCTCCCTGTTTCCTACAGAGAGCCATGGCCAAATATACGCCATGTACGAATATCCGCAACCTTCCATTGGCGCCACTAGAGGCGACAGGCGACATGCACTACAAAGGCTACAAATGGTCTCCTAAGTATCATGGTTTTCTCCATTACAAAGAATCTTCCTGACCAACTCCTAGCAAATATCGCGAGAGTTGGTTGGTGGGATGAAGAATGATTGATAACAAAGTGAAATTTCTTCTGATTTGTTTAGCTAATAGAAGCCATTTTACTATGAATATGTTGTAACTACAATATGCCTTTTGATGAGCGGTTCCAGTATTTAGTTCAGTGTTCAGCATCTCCACATCTGAAGCCGTGGCCAAGAGGCCATGGGCAAACTCGTTTTGCTTCCTGACTCTAGGAGGGGGGTAGGTCTATTCGTTTCCAATGATAGAATGAACGTGAACACAACTTATGATCCTTTCCTTAACTCCATCGACACTGAACTAAACTAAACTGGAACCGCTCATCAAAAGGGATTTTTTTATCTTTATTTGCAGTTAATTTATTTTTATTTATTTTTTTAAAGTGGTCCAGGGGTTATTTTGTGAAAACACTCCATTATGGCCGTTTCCCCTACCCCAAAATAAGCTTATATATAATGGGGCTAAGGGGTGTTGTTCAAGTTCACCTATATACATCGCTGCAAAATGCATTCTTTGCTATATATTGTGTCTCCACCATGTCCGTAGTGCGTTAACGATCACACTTTCACTTTTGTTTTATCAGTGGTTTAGCCATAAACCATGTGCCACGCCCCCACCTTTTGAGACAGCTGAATCACTGCTGAACCAAAAGTGAAAGTGTTAACTCACTACTGACATGGTGGAGGGACAATATATAGCAAAAAAATGCATTTTGGAGCGATGTATATAGGTGAACTTGAACAACACCCCTTAGCCCAATTATAAGCTTATTTTGGGATAGGGGAAACAGCCATAAAGGAGTGTTTTCACAAAACAACACCTGGACCACGTTTGCCCCTCTTGCCATTGGCCTCTTGGCCATGGCTTCAGATGTGGAGATGCTGATGATCCTCGTCCAAAACTGTTTCACACCTCAGCAGCAAAAGTATCCAATGAGAGCTGGAGGTCTCAGTCCCATCGTCTATGAAAAGCAGTGAAGCAACCCTTAGGTCTCCTCCATGACTGTGTGTCAAGATCCTGTCCGTGAATGACAAATGGGATAATGACTACGCGCAGCCCTGGACGAAGCCCACTCTCACCGGCGGGAACGCATCGGTGTGACTTACTGCCGAGCAGCAGCACGCGGACAGTCGGACACAGCTCTCACTTTGCGCAGAGATTGAATGGCCACCCAATAAGGTTCTGCTCACCCCCATTTAATCCCACAGCATTTACACAGAATGGCCTTGACTTGCTCCGCAACCAGACAGGAAGGATTTGGCATTGTTCCTCCTGGAGCTGATTTATTGTTAATTGCACAACACAAGTACAAAATGATCGTTTCAAGACGATCTCTGGGGTTCATGGTAAACCTTATGATATGATAATACCTTTTACACATACACATGCACACACACACATGTACACCTTCCCACTGTGGCAGCACTGCAACAAACTCTGAACTAAGCAAGTCTTGTAATCTTAAATCTTTGTTTTTTGCTTACTACAAACAAGCAAAATAATCTGCCCGTGGGGTAAGTTAATTGTTCTTGGTAAGAATGGTAAGAATTGGTAAGAAATATGTTCTAAAAACAAGGTTGATAATCTTATACAACTTGCTCTTGGTTAGTATATCCTTCTTAAAAGAGCAATAATACTTATAGTCTACCTTTAAGATTACAAGACTTGCTTAGTTCAGAGTTTTTTGCAGTGAGCCACAACGTCACAGGGGGCATATGGATACAAGAACAAATGGAAAATACATCTGCAGAGGGAATCAGATTCACTTCTGTTTTTTTTTTTTTTTTTTTTTTCATATGGACAGTTATGGTTATTGGTTAACTGTGTCAGCAGAAAGATGAATGTAATAGTAAGTTCCGTCTCTACTCACCAGAAAGCTGACAAAACTGGCTCCAAAACTCATCAAAGGACTATAGTTCCTAGAAGAGGGGGCATGAAAAACAATTCAACAGTTTAAAGTCAGATAAAAGAATATATATTTTAAAACGGGTCCGCCCGCCTAATGTTTCATGCAGCAAGAAGGAATGTTCCAACCCAGCCTCAGGAAATAGGCTACCCTCTGAATTGGTACACTGTGAAAGCAAGTTATGAATTCATTTCTTTGACAATGTGATTACAGACTCAAAATAACACAGAGCATACACTACAAGCCCAAAAAAGGTCCAGGGCAGGGGGTCACACTGCAGCAGCTTAATAATAAAGAGAACCAATTCCCTAATAATCTGTTGATGTTATAAGTTCAACAACCACAGCAGGAAGGCCCAGTGGTCGATGTAATTAGTGGAAGACATGACATTTAAGCTAACAACAGGAGACAGGGCACACATAGCATGGCCTCCTACGTCATTAATTAAGTTATGTCAAATTACGTTAAGTTAAGTTATTGAAACTGCAATGAAAATGAAAAATGAAAACAGTAAATGAAAATCCACACCCCCCTCACATATTAGAGTTGTATGTTATAATGGTAATATTTAAATATCAAATCGAGTAATTTATAACTGTTTGGGGTGACTGATAAATGAGACTGATAAAATGACCGAAAAGTTTTTGGAAAGTGAAATATCCCTTTAATAGTTATCATGTAATGGATGGTAGGATAGCAGCAGTTCATGCTATCCTACAGTACCATGCATTGATTATACAGTATATTAACAGGATAATGTGGGTGTCAAATTTTGTATCTTATTTAACTCCCCACCTTTTAAAGCAGTAACTAAAATAATGCAACTAAAATACTGGTATATAACCAATGTAGAGACCAAATAAATATGACTAGCTTCAAGTTCAACACAGCAAACTGGTTTGCAGCAGGCTGACAGTAGCTGAGCCTGTTTCAGTGGCATGGTATGGTAGGAATGTTGGCCTGTTGTTCTCCAACACACAACTGACTTAGCAGCCAATACAGTAGAATCAACTTATTCTAATCATTCAGAAATAATAGGATTCTCATAGACATTTAAAAGTGGAATTTCACCAATTTTCATTTTTTTTCCTGAGAGCCTACAAATGTGAACCAAATGGAACCTGGAAAAAGGTCCTAAAAGAAACATCATTGACATGATTTCTGAATTGATGAATTGAAAAAATGCTGAAGTCATCAAGTGGTGTTTCACCATGTTAATGTTTTTTTTTTCCAGACCTCCATTTCTAGGAAACGCAGAATGGGTGAACTTTTTATCATGTCCACACAACATCTCTAAGGTATATTAATGACATCGTAAAAGGCATGGTGAAAAAGCAACCTTCATGGTGGCTCAGGAAGGCATGCACCAATAGCATGAGAAAAGCCGCACACGGAATGTTTGAGCCAGGGTGTTGGTTAGTTGAAGAGAGACCTGCCTACATTTTTGCGACTTTACACAAGAAGATCGACCTACTTTTGTGAGCCTATCCTCCTGATGCACTGTCTGGTGCCTCCAGGCAGCTGCAGTCTAATATTTTACTACTGGATGTGCATTAAATCGTACGATCCGGTCCGTGGAAATATAAGAAGAACACAATATTGATTTGGGTTATCATCAATCTGTCTAGAGTCTAGACTCTATTGGGAAAACACCAACACGTGGGTCGGGTCCTCAGCAGCGGCAACACAGGTGCAAAACACAGACTGCAAGGATTTGAGGAAAGCCAGCCGTAATACACTGACCGACTAGCACACAAAACAAACAAACCTGTGCGTTCTGAAGAGCTCATCGCTCTCCTTGAATCCATTGTTGAGCAGCATATTAATCCCCTTCAACGCCAGCGCTGCATCATCAATAGTAGTGGTAGTGTCCGTGTTCTCCTCGGCGCTGCCGCTTTGCTCGGATGATGATGGTTCTGTTGTGTCGGCCATTGAGATGTTGGATGATCTGCTGGACCAAAGAAGAGGAGTGGACCTGACTGGGTGTGTATGTATGGACAGCAGACCGCGCCTGTCGAGCCGACACAGAGAGGAAACGTAACCGATCGAAGGCGGCTGTAGGGAGGAAGCAACTGACTCAAGGGAGTGTGTAGATTGTGCGTCTTTTTTTGGCAAGACAGAACAGCAAAGTGCTGCTCAGTCAGATCAGTGCTCTTAATGACAAATGTAAAAGCATGCTGCAAGCAACTAAACAAATAAGCGACGAATGAGATAATACGAGTTGATCGCCGTCTAGACAGCCCTGCCTTTAGTTCCGTATAGTCAGATATGTTTAGGGTGCTGTTGCAGTAATGTCATGGGTGTTTTAGAGAGGAAATAGAATAACTTACGTGTTTTGAGACCCAGCCAACCACCAATGAGAACAAGTTTACGCACAACACACATGCACAATCCCTCCCCATTCATACATCCATGACCCATGAGAGAGTTGAATAATAACTGTAGGCGATATGTAAAGTTTGGCAAGAAAAATACAACAGGAAGATCTATAAATTCACAATCTGCCGTGTTTTATATACAATTTCAAGATGAATTTATGGCAATGACAGGCATTTATTTTTTATAAATGATGTAAACTCTTAAAAGCATCAGTGGTCACAAAACAGGAATGCATGTGGAAAAATAAAAACTATACCCAGGAATAATACAACTTATTTTCTCACACATTATTGTCACACAACTCTTGAGGTATACTCTTGCTGGCGAATCTGAAAATAATGAATTTAGTTTTACTGTATTTATAACTATAAGTTTCTTTCTTATAACAAATGGTCCCAATATTATCTCTCAGAATTCTGAGACTGTGTGGACCTCAATAATACAATTTGGCATCTGTTTGACCATAATCCACAGACAATTAGATGTTACATACGACAATACAATGGCTAAATGACCCTGGTGTGACCCCATTCATATTCACACACAGCTGCTCTATGTCTGTGCAAACACAATATGATTTCAGAGTGGCAGTATGGCCTGCATGTGGAAAATATGTGGTTTCAAGCTTCTGTATGAAGAGTTAATGTATATTTCAAACCAGTTATAACATGCATACTTATACATGCTCATTGTAAGAACATCAACTCAAAGGTAACAGATGCTGGCAAGTCAACAACACCGCCATGAACAGCATGGGTCAGGAAAACAATACAAAAACTTTAAACACAAACAACCGGGTCCAGTCTAGAGAATCAATTGAACAAAGACAGAACATCCATTGATGCTGGTAATCATGAAAGCACCAATACGAATGGCAAATGGCATTCATCTTCTTAAAGTGCTGCGTTGCTCATAATATAGTAAAATCCTTTTGTGTTCATTTAACTCTGAGAGTGTAGAAATGGAAACAAATGGACCCGTAGCATTACATTGTAGACAGAAAATCAACGAATGGACTAAAACATAATTATGTCTAAACCAGATCTGATGTAAACCATCTCAAGTTGTTAAAAGGGCAATTATAATAAAATCAAATAAAAAACAATATCACAAAAATAAATATAGAAACATTGAATACAGAAGCTTATCACTCGTATTTCCTGATACAGACCAACAAAATAGCATTTTGAAAAACACACACACACACACACACACACACACACACACACACACACACACACACACACACACACACACACACGCTCCCTCTCTCCAAGTGCATACATTCAAACACAACATGTACATTCTTACTCATACACATTCTCTGTCTTGCTAACAGATTGCACATCATGGTTGCCACTAGTGAACATGGTCCCAACGTTTTGGTGTGCTGGGGAGGCTTTTATCTCAGCCTGCTGAACACTCTCTGAGGTTGACTGCTCCAAACACCCGCGACAGCCTCTCGAAGGAGACAGGCTCATTGTTGATCCTCATGTCCCGGATACAGCCCACAAAATGTGATGTGACAGGGAGTGTCAGCGCGCTCGTCTCCGTAGCTGAAAATGACACAGCCTGGTTATCATTTCAATGCAAATACACTCACTGTGTTTCATGTATTCCACCAGTTTTCTTCTTTGCAATTGCACTCATGCAGTGAAATCGTGTTTATTTAGATGTGAGAGTCAAAGACCGTATTGTATTCATTTTATGGGTATGGCAGGTGTTCTTAAGAAGCCTAGCCTAGATACATAGAGTATGTAGAGTAGCATCCAGTATATGTGGTATGGGTGTGACTGCGACAAGACAAAACCGTAACATTTCCATCTGATTTTGTATTTCCAATACTAACTAAATCAGGTGTGAGGCAATGTGACCAATACATTTTGAGAGACCAGATAGACTAGAGAACAAGTGGAATGTGCTTATACTGTAGCACTAAACAACAAAGGCTACAGTATACTGGTAATCTCATACACACAAGACATAGCCAAGGCCACACACAAACACACAGCCGTGCACGTGTGTGTGCGCACACAGGCACACGCACACGCACACACACACACACACACACACACACACACACACACACACACACACTAGAGTTCTCAACGGGCCTGAAAATTGACTGATAACTAATCAGGCCCAAAGCCCAGCCCGGCCCGACCAATTAGCATAGTTTTTAGGCCCAGCCCTACAATGTCGGGTCGGGTCGGGCATGGTCGGGTTTGGGTAGAATTTGAGCACTAGACACTGAGTAAAACACCAATCAGCACCATCTTCATAAGAGGTAAATACACAGACAGACAGAACAGAGTTATTATTTTTATCATAGTAAAATAATTCAATATATATTGCTTTTTTCATGGAGCCCAAGGCCCGACCCGGCCCTACTGTTCTGCATACATTTTAGGCCTGAGCCTGACCCTAAAATGTCGGGTCGGGCCTGGTCGGGTTCGGGCAGAGTTTGAGAACTCTAACACACACACACACACACACACACACACACACACACACACACACACACACACACACACACACACACACACACACACACAATGAGAGCATAATGCGTAAAATACCAGAATTCTTAGTTAAATGCACAAGTTGCAGCAACTGGGAATCCCAAATGATTCAACAGCACGTGCTGTGAGGATTTCATTGTGCAAATTGCAGTGAAGATGTGTAAATGTTTAATAAAGTGACATCACTACATATATCACTTACCACAGTTAATAAAAAACACTTACCAGGAACTCCACCAACATACAGGGGGTCTTTGGTCAAGGGGGTAATGGAAGATGGTGGGCCAATTTTATAACTGTCCACTGTGTCCACATGCAGTTGGACCACATTTTTCTGCTTGATCACTAAAACCAGACACACAGATATTATATTTCATTATTATTCACCTTTATTATGGATGTTATCACTCAAAGCCCAGTTCATAGTAGATAATGTCCTGTTAAAAGTAACGTGGGCATTTTACCTGAAATCTTATGGAACATTCCGTCACACAGGTTGGTCTTGGGTGTGACCGACGCTTTGAATTCATTCATACCATTTTTCACCTGTGCCACAACCTGTAGACAATGGGGTAGTTTCATAATCAAATCAGTATAAGCCCAATTAAAACCGTTTATTTCTCAATGTTACTTTGACATCCCAACATTAACCAAATGAACTCCAATACAGTAGAGCAGTGGTTTTCAACCAGTGATCCTGGTGGTCCCCAGCTAAATGAAGGAAAGTTGGTTAACCAGATGTAATTCTTGGGTGCATAAAAATAGCCCAATTGTACTCCCATTCCCTCAGGGGCGGATGTAACATTTCCCAATTGGGGGGGGGGGGGGCAGGAGAAAATGGTATGGGGGTGGCTTCATCGCCGTGTCACACCCATACCATTTTCAGTTACAGGACTTTTATTAGTCAAGTAAGCATCAATAATAACATCAGTTGTTGTTGAAGTTGCAAAGCTAAAGGTTTGACTCAGAGTTTTATGTTTTTAATGCTGTTGGTTTTGGTGCCACAATTGTAGTTAGTTAGTAGCAGTAGTAGTGTTTCACTTTCAAATCATTTTAAATATAAGCACTTTAATTTGAAATATCTTTCGACTTGATCTGCCCCCAGAGAACTGGGTTGGCCAATCAGGACACAGGATTCAAATATGGTTGCATACCGTGTCCTGATTGGCCAACCCAGTTCTCCGGAGTAAGAAATAGGTTTACAATATTCCAGACCGCAACAGTATATCTGCTGACAGGCATTCTTTTGCCAACAGCTGATTTGGTCTGGCTTTAAATACTGGATAACTAGTGGTCCCTGGGATCAAAATGGTTGAAAACCACGGCAGTAGAGCATCGGAGCGGGATAGGGCTATTCCAATATATTCACCTCTCCTGCAAGCATGTAGAGGCTGAGATGGTGGTCCATAGTGGGCGGCGCGTTTCTGGTCCTGTTGAAGTCTCCCACGTGGAGCAGCAGTCCGTTCAGATTCCTTGGACGGACTTCAAACAGCAGCTCAAAGCTGGAGCCCACGGCAAAGGAGTCGTCTGGAACAAACAGTCAACACATTATGGCACCGCCACTATCGCCGGCTGCCATCGTTATTATCACTGCGGTCATATGACTGCACAAATATCGATAATAAACAGGACTTTGGTGTCCCCCGAAAGGGCAGCATTGTTTGACGTCTCGGACGAAAGGGCAGCATTGTTTGTCTGAGTGAGTAATGTACTGTACTCACTTATAACAACATGTGCTCCCTTCCCTGAGAAGTAGGCCCCATGCTGTGTCTGTCCCTCGAAGCAGGGCCCAATGCCATCATTGGTGGTCGCCTCTGGCATAGGTGCGCCGTTCATCTTGAAGTTGCGTACGCAGCCAAACACACTGTGCTTTGGAAGGAGTTTCCACTGAAAGTAAAAAAAAAACAAAACAAGAAATGACGCATCATTTAAGTGGCAGCTGCTGTATTATTTCTGCTAAGACTAACTAACCCTAGAGCCGAGATAGCCAATCAGAAGTTGTCAGCGCTGCCGAGAGACCAGATAGCCAATCAGATAGCCGGTACAAAAAAACATAGTGCAGCTGGTTAACCAGATGTAACTCTTTGAGAGTGTAAAAATGAAACCAAATGGACCCTTGCGGGTCCATTTGGTTTCATTTTTACACCCTCAAGAGTTAAAATATTCATCATGTGAATTAGCCCAACTTAGTCTACACAACTAGAGAATGTAGAAGATTAATGGTCATTTATGATCTGTATGTTCCAGGCGAGCATCTAGCACATTCTAGTGCATTTTGGAAGTGCCACTAGTGCATTTTGGATCTTGTCCAGGCCACTAGGTGGCGCAGGCCACCGGGAAAACTCCCTGTACTCCAGATGGCCAATCCGCCCCTGGTCATAATTATGAGTGTGTGTACCGTGTGTGTGTGTGTGTGTGTGTGTGTGTGTGTGTGTGTGTGTGTGTGTGTGTGTGTGTGTGTGTGTGTGTGTGTGTGTGTACCTTTAGTTCTTTGTGAAGGGCCTCAGGGGCACTGCCCAGGTACAGAGGGGACAAGATGTCCATGGATGTCACCTCGTCATTGGTCAGCTGACCATCCTGAGCCCTGATCCCATCCACCACCAACCGGAACCTCTTCTTCTCCAGACTGAAGATGACCTGCAGGTATGTGAAGGAAAAGAAAGGCATTTTATTTATAGAACTGGTGGAAAATGCATCCAATGCTAATAGCAGAACACGGGTCATCATTTTGTGCCACTGCCTCATAATGTCTTGTTGGAGAGGTTTTCAACCAGTGGTCCGGCGACCACCAGACAGTGGTCCTTGAGAGGATTCCAGGTCCCCAGCTAAATGATGGACAGTTGGTAACCAAATGGACCCTCACATAGCTGCAACTCTTGTGTGTAAAATGAAACCAAATGGACACATAAAGGGTTAAATTATATTTAAACATCTGAATTACTTCAAGGGGAATTCCCCCCATGTCAACATTTTTTCTGAGAGTGTACAAATGCTCCATTCCATTTGTACGCTCTCAGAAAAAAAAGAAGCGTCTAAAGAAATCCATTAACATGGTGAAAATACATCTTGATGATGTTAGTGGTTTTCTTCAGACCTTCCATTTCAGAATGGGGGGACATTTTTATCATGTCCACGCAGCACCTCTAGGGTATATTAATGACATAGAAGGTTGAAAATGGGTGGACTTCCCCTTTATTTTTCAAGAATCTACACAATTAGAAAATTTAGAAGAATTGTTATTTTAGCTCTACTAAATTGTGAACACAATCTTGAACATTCTTAGTCCGAAAGACTACACTAAACATCAAATGGTGGTCCGTACGTGGCTAAAATGCAGAATAAATAGTGGGCCCTGGGCTGGTATGAAAAAGGTTGAAAACCCCTGTCTTATTATGATGTGTGAAGCAGCGTATACTGACCGAGTGCCATTTGCCGTCATTGTACTTCTCCCGATTGAAGATCTCCTTCTGTTTGCCTACAGACAGTCTGATCCTTCCCTTGGAGAGGTACAGAGCGAGGTGAGTGCGCCCTCCTCTGGTGGCAGCAAAGAATATCAGGCCCTCTGGAGAGCGGCTCCTGACATCTAGGGAGAAGTGGGGCCTATAGGACAATAACCACAACAAATCACTTTGAGAGAGTGAGTGGATCATGTGAATGAATGATGAGTGGGTGGGTGAATGGATGAGGGGATGAGGATGACTGGTGTGTGTGTGTGTGTGTGTGTGTGTGTGTGTGTGTGTGTGTGTGTGTGTGTGTGTGTGTGTGTGTGTGTGTGTGTGTGTGTGTGTGTGTGTGTGTGTGCTTTGAGGTAAAAGTAATACGATAAAATGACACACTTAGGCTGCAGGGCTTGCGGTGGAAGTCTGTAGGTCAGCCTGCTAGCAGCACCTCCCATGTGGAAGGCATGTTGGACCAAGGCTGGCATGGCGCACATGGAGAGGTTGCCATGAGCCGCCTCCACAACCCCATCCTAAAGAGACAACACATCAACAAGAAGACCACACTAAGACCAGTAAAAAAATAAATAAATACATCTGCCACCTCTCCAGCAAAATCCTGGAACTGAAAATGAAATGAGGTTGGGAAGGAATGGTAAAGGTGCCATAATAATAGTCACTCACTACGAACCGAAATAGACATGTAGTGAAACCCAGGCCTAATGATTAAGATTGGATATGCAGGTGCTACAGGAAAAAACACATGAACACATCATGGGGTCGAAGGAAATTTGCACTGACCAGTAATATGATCCCTGTGGGCAAATTCTGCTTTAGAGTAGATACTGCTCAGGTGAGCGAATTGGGGAGCAGTTCAGGAAGTGTCTTGCTCTGGGACACTTCGATATGAAGCCTGGAGGATTGGACCAGGGTTAGTTTTGGGGATCTTCTGAGTCCCCAAATGTCTACACTACCTACAGGGCCAGTACAGGTCTCCATCTGAGCCTGACTGTCAAAACGTTTCACTTTCTTTTATTGATGGTCTATCAAGGTCAATCATTTTAGATTATGGATGGTATCCGTTTTATGTGACTGCACAGGCACTACAATTTCAACTACAGTAAACATAGCCTACATTTATTTAATCAATGTACCTTCTACACACCCCAATTTGCTCTTCTCTATATTTATGTTACAGAGAACCATTTGAGGTTTAATATACTGTGGAATTTCAGACAGACCTGACCTCCTATGTACTCTGCAATCTTATCTGTTTACTCTTTACTTGGATATTCCTAACCACCATTTTTATTCTACCATTCCCTATTAACATAATTATTATAATATATTTAAAAATGCCTCACATTGCATGTTCAGAGCTAAAATGTTTGGAACTTGTTTTATTCAGTCACAAGATATTAATCGAATGTTATGAAATGCCCAAAATAGAGACACCAGATTGGAAGTGAATATGAGATGCCCATTGCCCATATAAATCACTGACAACCCCTTAAAAAATCCTTAGCACAGATCACTTTCTGTGGCAAATGCGAGACGAGATGAATCATAAACCTTTGTGGTAGAAACGAAACAATCAGATCCCAACAAGGATAGGAGATGTTAGGAATCTGGTTGTCATTGCACAATCACACTGAAGATCCTTGTTTGTGCATCCTTGTTTTGTTTTAAACATTTTTAGCCAAGAGTGAGATGTTTGTGGCTTGACTTGTCTCTGGTGGCTATTACCATGTCTAGAATATTCTTATCATTGAATGTTTTTTTTTTTTACTCCACTCACTTTAATCACTACATACATTATATCTTGCAACATTTGGTTGTTTTGTAACAGAGACCTAGTGTGACCCCAGTCCATGAAGGATATATTATAGGGTTTAAGTGAGTATCATCGTTTTTATATTTTACTTCACATTTGAATACTTCTGCTGGGCACATACATGTAAAAGCTATCCTTTACATAAGTATCATTAACAACTGCTGTAATTATATGGTTCCAAATCCAAGGACTCCAATTCAATATTTAGATGCCAATAATTACTTGGTAGATTATTCTGAGTATAAATATGAATCAGTGTTGTATTATATGTGCTTATGCGACCGACATGAAACTATCACTTCAAGATCTTAGCTTAGGGGGCAGCGGTGGATCAGGGGTAAAGTGGCTGGTTGGTAACCACTAACCACAAGGTTGCCAGTTCGAAACCGGGCTCCCCCAGAGTTAGTGTCAATGTGTCCCTGAGCAAGACACTTAACTCCAATGTTAAGTGTCTAATTGCTCTTGATGTGCTTGGTCAGTACCTTGCATGGTTTTCACTGCCATATGTGGGTGAATGAATCTACAATCCATGTAAATCGCCTTGGATAAAGGCGCTATATAAATGTACCATTTATTTTACACATTTTCTGTTTTCACAGTAAACCATCATACTGTAGTGTCTGAGTTAACCTGCTTGATGTAGTTCTTGGTGTGTTTCTTTTTTATTTAAATGAATTTAGTCTCCATGTATTCTATATCCAGTGGACAATACATTGTTAAAGATTAAAGTCTAAAGATGCAGTGATCAGGCTGGGTGACTGATTAGTAATGCAGTCCATTCAGTTGTTAATGGTGATATCTACAGTATGCTTGCAATCAGTTAGTTCATTCAGTTGGTAATGGTGATATCTATGCTCGCAATCAGTTGTGTTTGTGAATTAGTATAATCATTAAATGTATGATTCTTTGAAATCAGGTGCTTGTGAACGACTGGTTAGAGACATGTATTCTTTTGGGTTAGTAGACATATGAAAAAAAGAGAGCAGACATGACTTCTTCACACATCACATTGTTTTGATATTTTTGAGAGAATACTGGTGCGTTTCAATGGTGCATACAATTGACAAAACATTCTATATTATGATCATGCAACATGTTTAGCAGTTAAATACATTAGATATATTAATCAATGCCAAGTCATCCAAAAAACAGTCAAAAGTCAGTAACGCTACAAAGTGTGAGCCTTCCAGTGAGCATGTTTCTCATGTCAGAATCAGATTGTCCTTATGGCATCCATCCCTTTCTTCATCTCTGGAAACAAAGCAGCAAAGTTAATGCAATATAATGTACATTTACTCTATAAGGTTTCAAGGTTATTACACTTAAAGGTTTCTTGACATTAATCTTCATTTGTGTTATTGTTTTTTTTTAGATTGTATAACCTTTAATTAGCCTGCCCTGCCCTTTGGGGAGGGGTTTAGTCACTGTCCAATGCCAGTCCAAGTAGTTCACTGTTGCTATGCAGGTCAAGCTTTCCTGGTCAAGCCTTTCTCTTCTAATGTGCCCATTGGACCAGGACAGATCGGGGAGGAGGGACTTAGTAAAGGGCTAATTACAGCCACGAAACACTGAACTTTGAACATTCAGCGGATTTTCTGTGGTCGAGTTTTATCTGGGGGTTGGAAGCCTTTTGAGCTGCAGTGAAAACAGTAGAAACAGTGACATCTGCTGCCAAATCCCACTGACCTAAATGGGATTCGCAGGCTCACAAAGAGCAGGATCAATTGTGTTCTGAAAACCTAAAAGCAGTGATTCTAACACCTTTACAGGTCAAAGTAAAGGTAAAAAGGTAACTCTGAAAGTACACCCTCAAGGAAACAGTGAAGCAACACTTAAAGGTTACAGACCTGTAAGTGTCCATTTGGAACGAACTGGACCCACTTTGAGAAGCACTTATCTGTAGTGTTTATTATTATTATTATTATTTTTTTTTTCATGTGCTTTGTCAGTAAGTTCAGTTCCATTAGTCTTTACTTTCACATGGGTTTGAGTGAATTTTCAACACATTATGATTCTGTGTGTGTGGGTGTGTGTTGGGAACAAGGCTATGTAACTACCTTCCTAGTGTTGCGGTCCAGCATCAACTGCGGAGGTCTGTCCCCTGTACATATGTCTAACAGAGTGTCTCCACTGGAAGTGAAATGGCTCAAGTCCTCAGCTACAAACAGATTGGATGGTCTGCAAGAAAAAAACAATACGACTTGAGATACCTTGGAAACTCTTTTCAAGTGACAAAGTAGAACATAAAATTAATATAAACCAAATTAACCCTAGCGTCCCAATAACGCCTGTTAGATAGCTGAAAATTAGCATACTAGGCAAAACATTGCAGTCCTACAGGCCCTCAATGCATCATGATGCAAAGGTTTGTGTTGTGACACGCTGTGAGCTCGTAGAGCGTAAATGGAGGGGACCCAGTATGGATGCCATGGGGGACAGTCCAATGGAGTATACGTTGGAGTATAGATTTTTTTTAAGATTTATTTATTTGTTGAATGTGCCAAGGCTGGTTTCTCCATGTAAAAAATAGAAATTAGATTACCTTCTCATGTACAGGTTGGAGAGGCAGCCTTTGAATGTGTCCTTCCCAAGGAACACAGAGTCACTTCCAATGTCTCTGTATGTTCTGGAACTCTGTGCCTGACCCGCGTCCTTATCATCGACATACAGCTCAATCCTGTTGGTTAGCATGTTCATAGGAATTATTGTATAGATAGATGTACCACTGGCAGGTTTGAGGGTTAAAACATAGATTATTCACGTCAATTATAGGTATTTGTGTGAAATAAGTCTTAATGTACTGTACCTCTGAGCTTTTTTGGTTGCAGTCAAGTAATGCCATTGGCCATCCTGGTACTTTTCTTTCGATTTCCAGACCTTATCTTTGGACTTAAAGACCACATGGCCTCTTTCTAAAGCAATGTCGATTCCAGTGGCCTAGAAAATAGAGAAAATAGAACTAGATGTTAGTGTATATAGAGTGGATTGAAAACATGGTTCCGTTATATACCGTCATTTCCGGAAGAAACAAAGACGATAAACTGAAGGACACTTGCAAATGAAGAACTGACCGACTGGCTCTTTCGCAGAAGGAGACCATTTTCATTTGTACTCTTGAAGCCCAGTGAGACAGTAACATCACCAGCCAGGCTGAAGTCACTGAGGTCTGAGGACAGAGAACTTCCCAAGTTGAACTCTGCTTTCCGAATTGCCTGGAAAAAATATATAACATGGAAATGGTAAATCATCACAATTACTTGGAACATCATGGGCGGTGGGACAGAAGGTGGAAAAGCACATAATTGACCACTTAAACCCACGTAAATTTGTTTTATGATGGTTCCAGAAGTGTTCTCCCCATTCATTTTTCTCATAGACTTTTCGAAAATAATTTATATAAAGACGATTACAATGCTGACAAATCCAACTCGGGTCGTGACAAATCATGATGACATACACAATCTTTTGGGACGATCAAATAATTTCTAAGATGAAAAACGAAACAAAAAGTATCCTGCCTTTTTTTTTACTTCTTGCTAATTAGATATTATATGGTGATATTGTGTGTGTCATCATGATTTGTCACGACCCGAGTTGGCTTTGTCCGCGGCGGAATCGTCTTTATAGAAATTATTTTCGAAAAGTCTATGAGAAAAATGAATGGGGAAAACACTTCTGGAACCGGGGCGGTGATGTCACTGCGCAGGACTATAGTGGTTATGTTGCTAATCTTACCAGTAACTCTGACGAACATCCGTCGCTGACGCCCACTCTCTCCTCGAAAGGTTTGTAATCGTTGTTCGTGGTGATACCTCTGACACATGCTTTCAGGGGGATTGTGGTAATGTTGTCTCTGCGAGAGAAAAAACAAGAAATATATTTATTCTTCTGCATAGCGGAGATGAATGAAGGTCCCTGTGTTTAGCGTCACACATCAAAATATGAATATGATGTCCAACCCTTTTCTCAAACATTTAATTCCACCCATTTTCAACATTTTTTTTCTGAGAGCGTACAATTGCAACCAAATGAACCCTAACGGGTTCATTTGGTTCCATTTGTACGCTCTCAGAAAAATGAAGCGTCTAAAGAAATCCATTAACATGGTGAAAATACATCTTGATGATGTCATCAAGATGTTGCACCATGTTAGCGGTTTTCTTCAGACCTCCATTTCTTGGGAACACAGATTGGGGGAACTTTTTTATCATGTCCACCCAGCACCTCTAGGGTATACTAATGACATATTAGAATGTTGAAAATGGGTGGACTTCCCCTTTAAGCCAGTTTCCAATGGGCTGACCCCTACTGGTTGGTTGACCAGGGAGGGTATAGGGACGGTGAACAGGTGTTTCCTCTGATATGATCGCCCTTCCACTCTGCTTCTTTTTAACGTGACACAGTGAGTCATTTAACCGGGAGGACATGCAATTAGTAACACCTGTGAAGGACATTCCTCTCGGTCCCACTGTCCCGCTGAACAGACCCACTGATGAGTAAAGTGAAAGTGACTGATTTATTTATTCATCAAGAGCACCCGGGCCGTGGCCACACGCACCAGAGGATTATAACCAGGGGTGTAGTGGAGGGGGGGCTCTATACTACCTCCACCAACCTGGGGAGGCAGCGGACTGGCATGAAGAGTTCAAGCTGCCTTCTTTTCACCTGACAGCTTAGAGCCCAGGATTACTGCATGTTTTTTGTGAGGGTATCTATCTACCCTAGGGGACACGGGGAGAACATGCTCCACACAGAAAGGCCCTTTCGCCAAACCCCACCTCAGGTATGGGCACCGATGACGTGGAGGAGGAGACACGACACTATCACCCACAGCAGCACCCCTAATGGGAATCAAACCCAGGACCTTCTACAGTATAGCTGTGAGGTGACAGCACTACCCACTGTGCCACCGTGCCCCCTAAACATAACACTTTTGTTAACAGTTGATACGATAATCACATACTTTTCTCTCAGGCTCAGGGGTGCGCCACCGAGGTAGTATTCAGTGAACTCTCCTTTGATGACCTCAGACTTGGCGACAACGACTTCCGAGTTCACCGCAATGACTTTAATCTCTGGGGTCTTCTTATCTGTTGATTCCATAATGATCATAACCGATGTCTCGCTCTGAAGAGAGGAAAGAAAGAGAGATGCCATTGTATCCTTACATTGCTAAATTCATCTCACTGAAAGAGGTTGGCGTCTATTTTGGACTGGGGGAAGCAAGTGACCGTAAAAATGACTAGTAGATTAGTACATGCAGAGCTCCGGCTACAACACTCACCGCTGGGAATATCTTCTTGGCACTTTTAACTGGTGCCGGGAGCAGGTTACTGTTGAGAACAATGAAACCCTTCTCAATTGTCACACTGTAGTATTTGTTCTGTGAAGAAAGAGACTTTCGTTAATACAGTATCAGGAATATTTCACAGGACTCCAAAAGTTTGATCGATTGCTGTAGATAGAAATGTACCTCATTTCCAATGTAGAGGAGCAGGCCGTTCTCAGAGTTGGTGGAGACCACTTGAGACAGTCGGAGGATAGACTTTTTACTAGTTATAGGTAACTTGCCATATCCAGTGCCTTCCAAGTGCCAAGTGGCAGCATCCTTGGGAATTTTTCTGGGTCGGGGGTGAGATCAAGTCAGCAAAGTGAACTGACAGCATTCAATTGCTTCTCTATTTATCTACTGTTCTGCAAAACAAATGTGGTTTCTGGGATTTCATTTATTTTCCCCCTTAGTATTAAATAACACCATTCATTCGAGTGTACCTCTTGCATGGAAGTTCCGGGTTGACGTTGACAGCTTTGTGGAAGTTGTACAGACTAGCGGAATGGTCATTGAAGCGGTACAGCTCGATGCAACCAGTGTAGTTGGGAAAGTTGAGTGGTCTTGGTGGCTGAGGAAAAACATAATGCAAAACAGACATTTTTGACCTTATTATCATATTTATTCATCCTTTCGCTATTTTTTTTAAATGTGAAAATTATACACAAATCTAGGAATATATTCTATTTGACACCTGATTATAGTTTCTGACACTAGGTTCTAGTTTCTGACTAGTTTCTAGTTTCTGTTTCTGAGAGATTCTAGTTTTTATGAAAATCCTATGTTACTGTGTCAGTGATGCTCAACATATTTCATGCTAAGGACCCCCCCCAGAATTATCTATATTTGGCTGCAGAGGACCCCACCATCTGTAAACATTTGTTCCAGGGATCCTAGAGAAGCAACGATTTTAGTTCAAAATATTTTGTTCTGAAAGAATAAATTCAAAGATTTGCATCACATTTTTTTCAAAAATATCAGAGCTACAAGCTCACAGCGCGCCACTTGGTAGAGTGGCGGGCTGTGAGCTTGTAGGTCTGATATTTTTCAATAGCTTAAGTGCAACATAATGCTTTGAACACCAAAACGCGTTCAGTACACAAAGGGTATACGTTTTGTTATTGTGTTATGTATAGGGCTGTTGAATGATTAAATTTTTTAATCAAATTAATCACAGCTTCAAAATTAATTTAATCATGATTAATCACCACTCGAACTATGTCCAAAATATGAATGTTTTCCTGGACAGGATTTCAACATTTAAAAAAGAAACAGAATCTGTGAAAAAAATAACTATTTATCTTTCAAATATTTATCAAAATAGGTGATCTACAAGCCCTCAATGCTTGTAGATCCTCCAGCTATACTCTATGGCTCTGGTTACAGGGAGACACACAGCTCTACCCATTTCTTTCAATGAGAAAATCCTCAGTGGGTTGAGTCAGTGTGCACATGAGTTAATTGCGTTAAAAATTTTAATCAGATTAATCAACAAAATTAATTTAATCCCATTAATTAACTATTTTCAACAGCCTTAGTTATGTAGTGTCTCAAGCTTACAGTGAAGTCAGCAGGGTAGCCTCCCACGTAGAAGACAACCTCACTGGACTCGAGATCCAAAAGGTTCTTGGTGTCCTGTCCCTGTTGGCTGGCTGTCTGCGGGGACTCAGGGTTTTGAGCTGTGTAGGCCCTTGAGAGGATCACTTTCGCGTCCTGGTAAATCCTAAATAATATACACACTGTATGTTACTAAAAAAAAAAAGTAAAGTTACTGTACATCAAAGCTATTGCCTTTCCAAGTACCGTAATTTCCGGACTATAAGCCACACCTGAATATAAGCCGCACCAGCTAAATTTGGGGCAAAAATACAGATTTTTCCTTGTATAAGCCGCACCTGACTATAAGCCGCACCAGCCAATAATGTTAGAGCAGTGGTTTTCAACCTTTTTGATACCAGGGCCCACTATTTATTCAGCATTTGAGCCATGGACCACCATTTGACAACATTTTCACCCCACAGAACCCAAAACTAAAGATTTCTTTTGGTTTTTGTCCAAAATTCCAGGATGGATTTTCGCAAACACTACAGGCCAAAACATAGAGATCAAAATGACCATGACTTATGACTTCTTAATTAAGTGGTGCTAATTTAGCAACTCTTGAGAGTTATGATATTCTCTCAAAAGAGTTGCATCTGGTTAACCAACTTTCCATCATTTAGTCTGGAGGGGCCACCTGTTGAAAACCCCTGTGTTAGAGCACCGTTGGTACCATTACCTGTAAAAATCCATAGATTGGCCGCACCGATGTGGGTCAAAAGCATGTAAAAAAGTAGCGGCTTACAGTCCAGAAATTACGGTACTTCTATTTAGATTTATTTAAATGGGAGATTCTGTTGCAGCAGCAGAACAGATTACCTGTGCAGATCCACTTTGTCAAAGTCGGCGCCGGTTCTGGTTTCACCTGATTTGATCTCAGTCTCCACTCCGTTTAGTTTGTACACACAGTACAGCATGTTATTCCTCAGAGCCATACCTATGTAGTCTTTGGATGACTGCAACGGAAAAAAAGAAGTACATCTCAGCTTATTTGCATGTTATGAACATTGTTGTAGTGGGATTTTTTGGGGGGGACGCCTCTTAAAGGGGAATTCCACCCATTTTCAATTTTTTTGAGAGTGTAGAAATGTGAACCAAATGGAGCCTATCGGGTCCATTTGGTTCCATTTGTACGCTCTCAGAAAAAAGGAAAACTCCTTAACATGTTGAAACACATGTTGATGATGTCATCAAGATGTATTTCACCATGCTAATTATTTTTTTTTCAGACCTCCATTTCTAGGAAACACAGAATGGGGGGACTTTTTTTTTTTACCATGTCCACACAACATCTCTAAAGGTATATTAATGACATAGTAAAATATTGAAAATGAGTGAAATTCCCCTTTAAGACACGTGCATGCACACTTCATTCGCATGCGTATTTGCGTGCACCTGCGCAACACACACGGACACGCTATTAAAACAAGTATAGCATATTGAGAAAGTATACAATGCCCAATTGTATCCATAAAAGTAAATGACAAGACAAAAAACATAGGCCTACTTTTGCCCCCATAAATATTTTAGATGTGAGAAGTGGGGGGATGCCGTCCCACCGTGTCCCCCCTCCACTACACCCCTGGTTATGAATGTACATGAAGGTTGTGCATTTGTTTTGTGAGCGATGCGTTGGCTCACTCACGTCTAGCCCTGAAACATGTCATTATCATGACAGTCATGGCGCCGGTTGATCCATTTTGAGGCAAATCGCCACAGCCTGGAACATTTACAACAATAACGTGTACATAAACATTCCGTTTTCAAATATAAAGTACTCACACATGTTGGTACGGGTGTTAGACGCTTATTGCGACCGAAATTAGGATTGTAGCGTGCCGCGTTGTTTGATAAAAAAAACATTTTTGGAGATTTCTGTGTTTTGTGCCCTTAAACTGCACCTCGGCGCCGCCCTGTCGGTTGTCAGGCGCAATGATTTTCAAAGTGCTTTGGCTGTGAAAATCATTGCGCCTGACAACCGACAAATGGGCCTCAAAATGGATCAACCGGCGCCATGACGCTCGTGAAGTACGAGCGTCATGCGATGCATGGCTAACTCACGTCTTTGTTGCCGAGGTAGAGCACAAACATGTCTCCCTTGTTGGCCTGTCTGCGGCGACGGCGTCCGTCTCCCCTGCTGGGCGGCGTGTCTCTCTGCAGGCCCAGAGACATGGACGTGTAGGCCTTCAAGTCGTCCAGGTCCCTCGGGGGACGCAGCTGCACGTGGCCCTCGCCCGAGAACTTCATGGGGACCACGATCTGGAGAGAAAGAAATGGGCAAAGGTTCAAGGTTTATGGCAGTGGTTTTCAAGCTTTTTGATCCCAGGCCCCACTATTTATTCAGCCATTTGAGCCACGGGCTACCTTTTGAGGACATCTTTAGCCACACAGACTCCAAAACTAAAGGTTTCTTTTGGTTTTGTCCACAATTGCAGGCTGGATTTCACAAACAAAATATTGTGAAATTAACTGGTGCTAATTCAGATGATTATTTTAACTCTTGAGAGTGTAAACATGAAACCAAATGGACCCGCAAGGGTCCATTTGGTTTTATATCTGCTTAACAAACTTTCCATCATTTAGCCTGGGGACCACCTGGAATCCTCTCAGGGACCACTGGTGGTCGGAAGCTACCCGTATTTTCCGCACTATAAGGCGCACCTTCAATGAATGGCCTATTTTAGAACTGTTTTCATATATAAGGCGCACCGGATTATAAGGCGCACATAGAATAGAATCTAATGCAGTCAAGATAGAATAGAAGCTACTACAGTCAAACAATCCATATATAAGGCGCATTGGATTTTAAGGCGCACTGTTGTTTTTGGAGAAAATTAAAGGCTTTTAAGTGCGCCTTATAGTCCGGAAAATACGGTAAATGTCTGAACAATGAACAGCGATGAATCCTCCTTACCCTGTTGGCCGCGTCGCGGGCTTGTTCAATGAGCTCTTTGATCTTCTGGATGCTCTCCGATATGTTGCTGACGGGCGAGAGCTCGGAGGTGAGGTTCTCCACCTCGGAGATCTTCTTCTCCAGGGTCGGGATGGTGTTCAACAGGTTTTTGACTGCAAAGAGTAGAATGAGAGAAAGAAAGTCAAAAACAGAGTTTGACTTTGGCACAGAGAAATGATGAAAAGAGACATAACATTTCATATACCCGTAATTTCCGGACTATAAGCCGCTATTTTTTTCACATGCTAGTTTTGACCCTGCGGCTTATACAACGGTGCGGCCAATCTATGGATTTTTACAGGTGTTTTTTTTTTTAACAGGGGTTTTCAACAGGTGGTCCGGGGACCAGCAGTGGTCCCTGAGAGGGTTCCAGGTGGGCCCTCCAGAGTAAATGATGGAAAGTTGGTTAACCAGATGTAACTCTTTGAGAGCGTAAAAATGAAACCAAATGGACCCTTGCGGGTCCATTTGGTTTCATGTTTACACTCTCAAGAGTTATGATATTCACCATCTAAATTAGCACCACTTAATTAATAAGTCATGGTCACATTGATCTCTATGTTTTGCCTGTTTTGTTGGCGAAAATCCATCCTGGAATTTGTGGACAAAACCAAAAGAAATCTTTAGTTTTGGGTTCTGTGGGGTGAAAATGTTGAATAAATAGTGGGCCCTGGTATCAAAAAGGTTGAAAACCACTGCTTTAACATGAAGCTTGTTGTCTGGTGCGGCTTATATTCAGGTGCGGCTTATAGTCCGGAAATTACGGTAGGTAACCATCCGTCTCCTCATTGCCCTCTCACCCGACTGGTCAACCTCGTCCATAACGCTGCTGAGATTGGAGTCCGGCGGAGTGATGGTGATCTTATCGAGTTCGTCTCGGATGCCCTTCAGTTCGTCCATGGTTTTGGTGGCCGTGTCGTTGGCCGAAGACGCCTTTCTCTTGGCTTCATCGATAGCGTCAGCGATGTCGTCTGGTTGTCGAGAGACGGGGGGGAAAAAGAAGAGATGCAAGGTGAGCTGCAGGCAGCGCTGGACCTTGTCGATCATTCAAACGCTTAACTTTCAACCTGGCATCCCTATTTTTTGGGGGGGTTGGGCATCATTACGGGGAAAACCTCCAAAGATTAGTAAAGCTTCGTGACACTTTGTGAGCTTGTAAAGCAGCTATTCTGCTGGCACACAACACCACCACCACATGCAGTGGCGTTTCTAAGCAATTTGGAACCCTGGCAAGATTTTCCCTGGAGCCCCCTTACCAAATGGACCCTTAAGGGTCCATTTGGTAAGGGGGGCTCCAGGGAAAATCTCCTGCCACGCCATGCTTATGACAGGCACAATTAAATGGCGCCTCCAAGGGCTAAAATGATTAACCATTTTCAAACTAAAGAACATATTATGTGTGTTTTAAATGTACAATTCTAGTTATAGAGGGCAAGTATAATGTATTTATCGATACAGTATGAGGCTTATTAGCCTGGGATCCTTTTAAAAGGATCCCTGTCTAATAAGACAAACATCGCTTAAAACATTATACTTCACCTAGGTAACTAAAATAAACAAATAAAAACACCATTGGCATCTTGTTTCTTTCATAGAGAATATTTCACTCAACAGGAACTGCTCCTGTCGCAGGATGATGATGTCACGTGTCCTTGTGTGGTCTAGCTCTATGGAATATACAGAATGCACACGCTCATGTGACATCATCATCCTGCGACAGGAGCACCTCCTATTGAGTGAAAGATTCTCTATTTATGGAAGAAATAGTTTTAAAGGTGAAGGCAAGTACAGTGTTTTAAGGCATATTTGTCTTATTAGCCTGGGATCCTTTTAAATGTCTGCCCCCCCAAATGGCGCCCCAGGCAACTGCCTAGTCTGCCTAAAGGCAAAAACGCACAACAAACAAATATGGCTTCAGTGGTTAAGTAGTAAAGCCTGCTAAACGTTTGGTCGAACAGTTGTTTGCTGTACCTCTTTTGATGTTATTCAATTCCGTCTGTGCCTTGAGAAGGTCCTTCTCCAAGTCTTTCTTCTTCTTCTCGGCGTTGGCCAGACGTCTCTTCTGCTCGGCGAGGTCATCGGCAGCATCTGTCGAATGCAAAGCTAAGAGTTAAGTAAACTGATCTCTAACCGGGGGGAGAAAATGGTATGGGTGCGGCTTCATCAATAACATCAGTTGTTGTTGAAGTTACATAAAGCTAAAGGTCTGACTCAGAGAGTTTTCTGTTTTCAGTGATGAAATGCTGTTGGTTTAGTGGTGACACAGCTGTAGTTAGTTAGTAGCAGTAGTAGTGTTTCAAATCATTTTAAATATAAGCAATTTGAAATATCTTGGGTTGTTTAGCATGCCATCGTGTTTGGTGGGGCAGACTGGGCATTTAGAGGGGCATTGCCCCCCCCCATGCCCATGCCTAGATCCGCCCCTGGTGGTGTGGGTGAATTACCCTGCAGATCCGCCTTCGCCGCCTTGCCTTCCTTCAGCAGGTCGTTGCTGCTCTCTTTAAGCTCTCGGGCTCTTTTCACCAGGTCCTCTTTCTTAACGTCCTAAAAAGGGGCGGAAGGAACGGAAGGAATTGGTAAGGCTCTTTCTCAGGATTTGCTGGAGAGGATGGAGAGGTGAATCTATGCATCTGCTTTCACCTCTCGGGTCATCGTTCATTTTTTTTGAAATTTTCTTTTTCTTTTAAAAATAAAATAAAAATAAATCAGTACATCGCAGCAGCAATGCAAAATCTCACCAATAGCCAGTCCAGCAAAACACACACATAACAAAATAAAACAGAAAAAAAGGAACACATTCCGTTATCATCAAAGTCATATTTCATATAAGTTCCATATAGTCCAGAAACCATCCCATGTCTCTCATTTTTTCTCACCGTTTATGAGCTTGTAGGTCTGATATATTTTTTAAAAAATGTGAAAATGAGGCGCAAATCTAAGAATATATTCTATTTGACACCTGATTGTAGTTTCTGACACTAGTTTCTAGTTTCTGATGCTAGATTCTGACAGATACTAGTTACTCTGAAAAATCCATGTTCCTATGTCAGTGATGCTCAACATATTTCATGCCGAGGACCAACAGAATTATCTATATTTGGCTGCGGACCCCCATATGTAAACATGTTCTAGGGACCCCCCAGAAGCAAAGATTTGAGTTAAAAACGTTTGCTTCGGAAGTAACATATATTCAAAGATTTGCACCACGTTTTCACGATTTTTCAAAAATAGCAGAGATACAAGCTCATAGCGCGCCACTCGGTGGCACGCTATGAGCTTGTAGATCTGCTATTTTTCAATAGCTAAAACTAAAACATAGGGCCCGATTTTGGTTACATTAGCCCTTATGCGCAATTAACGCACATAGCATTGGGGAAGAGGCGTTCCCCCACTAAAGTCGCTAATTTCGTACCATGCCATCTCCCTTAAATACCTCCTTTACCCGTTAAATTATGCATAGGTGTGGTTTGGGCGTTTTTAGCTTTCATCCAATCCGTGTTGGTCTTGCCATTCCCTTTAATTCATCCCTTATCTATTTCCCTTATCCCTACTGCTATGTCTGACCCTCTGAAGCACGCAGCCTGGCTGCGGGCTTAGGACAGACGCCTATTCTCAAAGATCATGCTCTCATTTTCAAACAATTGCTCGGTCAATTCTCAATCATTCCTTACCATTCAACATGTTATGTTGAAAAAACATGTTCCATGTTTTTTTGCTGTATGTGGCGTGCATTTATCCCAAGTCTGCGAAATGTTATAAAGTAAATTGCAAAAAAAGTCGGCAATTCGCGGCAGAAAACGTTTTTTTTTATCATTGATTTCTCGGTCAATTCTGGACCATTTTTTACATTTCAAAGTGCAGCGTGACGGCAAAGACCTCCTCTCTCAGATGCTGTATAGTATATGTGGGTAGGTCTTCTCTACAATGCGGGATCTAGCAAAATGTAAGTGTCGGGATTTTGGTGGAAACGGTCCACCAAATCCCCGACACTTACATTTTGCTCGATGTGGGATCGTAGAGAAGACCTACCCACATATACTATACAGCATCTGAGAGAGGAGGTTTTTGCCGTCACGCTGTATTTTGAAATGTAAAAAATGGTCCAGAATTGACAGAGAAATCAATGATCAAAAAAACGACTTTTTGCCGCGATTTCCAGAGTTTCCACGTGGAGTCGTGGACATCTCCAAAGGCGCACAGACGCGCATCGTGCGCACGTGGCTCTGCCTTCGAGGATCGGTTAAGGGGTGGTCTGATGTGGCGTTATCTAGTTCCCTAATCTATCTGACGAAATTAGCAACTTAAGGGACTGCGCAACAAACACGCCCATGACCACACCTCCAGCCACAAATAACGGTGTCGGCATAAAGAATAGTGGCTAAGGGAAGAGAAAAGGTGACCAAAATAGCAATAAGGGAATTCGCTGCGGGTATCGGGTAACGTTAGGGACAAGGGGGGGAATGAAAATCGCGCCCATAATGCCTAGAATAATGCTTAGAACCAAAACCACCAAAACGCGTTCAGTACACAAAGGGTTGAAAACATTTTATATTATATATTTATGGTGGGAAAACATCACAATTTAAATTTGTAATGCGTGTATAGTCAAGGAACGTACATTCAAGGCCTTGTCTGCTGCATCTTTGGCCTCCTTGGCTGCCGCCTCAGCAGCATTGATGGCATCTGTGATGTTCTTGTAGGCGTTGATAGCATCCATGGCGTCACGCACATCAGCACCGCCGCTGGAGTTCCTCACCGCACTGTTGGACAAGGGGCAAAGGACGCAGGAGGTACACACATGAAGCTGACTGAGATGTCGATACGTAACATGGGGACCACCAGCCGTCCCTGAAAGGATTCCAGGTGGTCCCCAGGCTAAATAATGGATAGTTGGTTAACCAGATGTAACTCTTTGAAAGCGTAAACATGAAACCAAATGGACCCTTGCGGGTCCATTTGGTTTCATGTTTACACTCTCAAGAGTTAAAATAACTATCTGAATTAGCACCAGTTAACCAAGAAGTCTACAATATTTTGTTTGTGAAATCCAGCCTGCAATTGTGGACAAAACCAAAAGAAACCTCTAGTTTTGGGGTCTATGGGGCTAAAATGTCATCAAGTTGTGGTCCGTGGCTCAAATGCTGAATAAATAGTGGGCCTCCGAGATCAAAAAGGTTGAAAACCACTGGTCTATCCCAAAAGCTTTGCTTTCTATGGTAAGTCTTAGCAGTTCTCGGTTATTAAGCACCTTGTAGTGCTCCGAAAACCGACCAAATCAACAAAGCGAAACATAACATATTTCCCAGATTGATCCTTGTGATGACTTGATCACAAGGACAGCAAAACAAAGTGTTCTGTGTGGTGAACCTACTCCTCGAGCTCCTGGGCCAGCTTGGTAAGGTTCCTGGCATGTTCCTCTGCTCTCCTCACTATGTCCTCCTTGGCCGCAGCTTTGGAGATCTCGTTGACCTTCTTGGTAAGGTCAGTCTTGGCGCCGTCCAGCTGTGCGGCCAGCTGTTCGTATTCCTGCAGGGGGAAAAAAGAAGCACAGGTGAATCTCTGTTGTTGTTGTTGCGCTAGAGACTGGGGGGAAATTCCAATTCCCCGACCCTTGACAAGATATGGAGCGCTGCACACATTGATGATTATCTGAACGGACGGCGTGTTCGGACCTGATGGCTAATCTGTGTGGAGCGGAGTGAGAGGTGTATCTGTTTTACAACGCAGCACAAACACTTCTCTTTAGGCATTCATTGCCTTATACCAGGGGTTTTCAACCTTTTTGATACCAGGGCCCACCGTTTATTCAGCATTTGAGCCACGGACCACAATTTTAAGGACATTTTAGCCCCACAGAGCCCAAAACTAAAGATTTATTTTGCTTCTGTCCATGAGCATTAATCTTCTTGTTGTGTAGACTTGAGCTTATTAACTCTATCCCAAGCCAAGGACGAGTTTGGACGAGTTAGCCCCGCCCCAAAACAAAATGGCCGCCATTTTTTAAATTATTATTTTTTATTATTTTTGAGAAAAAAAAAGTAAAAAAAAAAGGCTGTGAAAGAGTTAAGATGATGATTATTTTAACTCTTGAGAGTGTAAAAATGGAACCAAATGGACCGGAGTTACATCTGGTCAACCAACTGGGGGCTGGGGACCCCAGTTGGTGGGGACCACCTGGAAGTTGGAACCCCCTCAAGGACCACTGGTGGTCCCCGGACCACCTGTTGAAAACCACTGCCTTATACCAAGAAATAAGACAATTTGTGATTTTTTAACTGTAATGTGAAATTCTGTTGCGCTTATGTGGGAGTGCACCTCAAACTAGACATCAATTTCAATTTCGAAATGTACCTTTTGACTGTCGGCCAACATCTTCAGCAGATCCTTTGTATTCTTCAGCTCGTTTTCGGCCATGGCGATTTGATCCTTGACGGTATCGCGTTCCTTCTTTAAGGCTTCGATGCGTTTCTGAAAAGAGCACAACATGATAATATAGCACAATATTACATTACGGTAGTGTACATGATATTCTCTTTCTATTGATTAACGTGTGTCTTATGTGTTCGTTACCAATAGCTCCTCCAGTTCCTGTTCATTGAGTCCGTTCTGGGCGTTGGCCTTCTTGACGGTGTTTTCGGCCTGTTTCAAAGCCTCCTCCAAGTCCTTCAGTTTGGCCTCGTAGTTCTTTATCAGGCCACGGAGCTTCTTGGCAGACGCTTCGTTCTGCTCGCACTGCTTGCTCACATTGGCCTTGATGTAGTCTAGCACTGGAGGGATAGAAATCAAAGTTTACATATAGAGTAACATTTATTTCTACTATGTGTTTTGTACATTAGCGCCGGCCACTTGTAAGCGAAAAATGTTCCATTTATTCAGTGCATTTTGTCCAAGTTATTTTACACATTACTGTATGGGCACCATTTTTGTCACTGCTATACTCCTTATCCCTTAACTTCTTTTTAAACTATTAAAGAACATTTTTCAATAGTTTAAATGGCCAGTCTACAAGCTGACAATGTGTCAATAGATTGGCACGTTGAACTAAGAGTTTTTCAAAATAGTAAAAAAAAATGATAAGGGGTTTAGGATAAGGAGTTTAAATGGTAGCGAAAAATGGAGCCCATTGTGCGTTACATTCACCCATTCCTACACCGATGGCGAAGGAAACCTTGCAAGGCACGAACCTGCACATCAGAAGTAATTAGGGGTTTCGGAATCCTGCACAAAGACACTTTTGACACCAACTCTTGTGACATCCCAGCTCTCTTTTAAGCTCAACCGACAAAATCTGCTCGCTAAATCGCTGTGATCTAATCTAAGGCGAACGCAAAATCGCCATCGCTGCCTTACGTTTCTTGGCTTCGTCTCTTTCTTTCTCGGCTGCGTTCTTCTGTGGGGTGAAGTTCCGTCCCTCCATCTCCTTCACCAGGCGCTGAGCCTCCTCCAGCATCTTGGCCAGGTCCTCACTGACCTGGCTGTCACCACTGGCACTGGTCCCTGCCTCCTTCAGTTGGTCCAACAGGGCTATACACACACGCAGATTATTCAATAACGGAAAGCCATTACAAAATATGAAACTAATAGAAATGACAAATCAAATATGTGAGAATAAGGAGTGCAGAAAAAAAAGGAGAATGGGCTCGCAACTCACTTTAAAGTGCTCCAGACTTTATTTAGCAACAATGGTCATGGCCATTGTCGCTAAATAAAGTCTGGACCACTTTAAAGTGAGTTGCGAACCCATTCTCCTTTTTTTTTCTACGTTTGCTGTACTTCTACAGTTTTTGGCTCAGCACCAGTTGGGGATGTGCGTTACCTTTTTTAACTTCTCAGAATAAGGAGTGCAAAAACAAGATTAAGAGCAGTGGAAGCAAACAAAGCAATAAGTAATCAGTGGTAACACTACTATGGACATACTGGTACATTGCTTGCTTTCTTTAGTTATAGGGATTGTTTGCATTTTTTAATATTATGTACTATAGTCCTAATTAACCCCCCGGAAATTATAACTGGGCACGGAAGTTCACAGAACTACTGAATGTGAAGGAGGCACACCGCACTGTACTCCATATTCCATATTTGGGTAACCTGACCCAGAGGCTCAGAAAGAAATCGCTTAAGAAAGCAAGTGATAAACAATTAACACCCATCTTTTACTTTCACTAATAACAATCTAAAACATGAACCTTGGTTGGAAAAAAAAAAAAAAAAACTAAAGTTGTCCTCTAAGATTCTCCATTACCCTGGATTTTCCGGAGCATGTTCTTGACTTCAGAGTCCAAAGCCTTCGCTCTCTGGTGTGTTTTTTCCGCATCTGCCGCAGCCTTCTTTGCGTCAGCAGCCTTTTGGTTGGCCTAAAGGGACAGTTTATTGGTAAAACCTCACACGTGTTTTCACATGATTAACACAGAACAAGACCAACACCTAGAACTCTATATGGCTGGAACGTGCATGAAACATTTGGAGATCTTTTTCGTTTGAAACGACAGATTCTGGAAGTCAGTCAGCTGGTGTAACCTCAGTGATGTATGTCCAGGGTTTCAGGTCATGTACAGTCTAATACATACCTGGGCATTACCCGGGGGCCAAATGTGACCCTTTGGCTGACTCTGACCAGCCCGTGAAAGGGTATCGTGGTTTTCAACCAGTGGTCCAGAGACCGCAATAGTCCTTCAGAGAGTTCCAGTTAAATATGGAAATTTGGTTAACCAAATGTAACTAAGAGTTAAAATATTTATCATTTGATTTATCCCAAGTCTACACGACTAGAGAATGTAGAAGATTCATGGCCATTTTGATCTGCATGTTTGACGGTTTTTTGTTTGTGAAATCCAGCCGGGAATTGCGGACTAAAGCAAAAGAAATCTTTAGTTTTGGAGTCTGTGAGGCTCTCTATGGCTTAAATACTGAATAAATAGAGGGCCCTGGTGTCAAAATAGTTTTCCCTGGAAAATTGGACCTTGAAAAATGAACATTACACAGACTTTAGATTGCTTTTAGTCTTGGCCCTCCACAATATTTTATGCATCTCATTTGGCCCCTTGGAAAAAAGGGGACAAATGGCTGAATGTACTCAACAAATGTAAGAAACTGTAGCACCAGTACCAGAGTCAAACGATAAGAAAAGCTTGGTTTATTAGGATGCATTAGCCTGGAGGGTGACATCCCTCAGCCTAGCCTGAGTGATTCTTTTGCTGCGATTGGCTAGTTCGGTCCATGTGTCAACCGCACATGGACCAATGGTGTAGCTCAGGGGTTTTCAACCTTTGTGATACCAGGGCCTACTTTTCATTCAGCATTTGAGCCACCGACCACCATTTGAGGACATTTTAGCCCCACAGGCACAAGAGTAAAGCATTCTTTTTCTTTTGTCCACAATACCAGGATTTGGGAAACAAAACAGTCAAAACATACAGATGAAAATGACCATCAATATTCCAGTTGTGTAGACTTGGGCTAATTCAGATGATCAATATTTTAACTCTTGAGAGCGTAAACATGAAACCAAATGGACCCTTGCGGGTCCATTTGGTTTCATGTTTACGCTCTCAAGAGTTACATCTGGTTAACCAACTTTTCATCTGGTTAGTTAACCAACTTAGCTGGAGACCACCTGGAACCATCTCAAGGACTACTGGTGGTCCCCGGACCACTGGTTGAAAACCACTGGTGTAGCTTCATCAGTCAATGACTCAGTCATTGTTTATAGGTCTGATTCTTTAACCCACTGATCCACCTAAAGAGCATTCTGCATGTGAAGTTGCGGTAGCCCACCTTGTCTTTAAGGTGATTGATGTCATCTTTGAGTGTGAGCACGTCTTCCTCCAGCTGGCGAACCTTGGGCTTCTGGTCGTTGATGGTGGAGTGGAACTTGTTCACCAATATCTGAAAAAACGGGTAGAAAAACATTTCACATTGCTGCACAGTGTCAGCAAAACTAATTTGTGGCATACTTGTGAGATGAAGATTAACCTGATGTAGGGGTGAGAGAACCCAAAAATGAAATGACACTAAAATCCCTGAGCGAAAGAGACACCCGCAAGCAACAAATCTTAACCATCGATGACGCCGTTTTTCTAACCTGTGTCAACACCACAGGCTTGTGGTTGACACAGTGAGCCGCCAGCGGGGGGAACAGAATGCAACGAGATCGCTTATCAGTGGAACTCTGGAATGTTTGGATGAACACGCCCAGCTTCTGCTGCCGCAACGGGGTGAGTGTTTGTGTCATTGTGTGAGTAGAAGTAAAGGAGCTAATAAACATGGACCACATTACCACACGTCTGCATCAGAGCAAGAAAATGATTGCCAACGTCATTTTGATCTGTGAAGGATTTTTGTGTACGTTCAAAGTCACTCTCTGCCGATGTCACTGTCTCTTTAGAGAAGCGATTGTACCTTGGTGTCTGCGATGGCCTTCTCCAGCTTCTTCAGCCTGTCCTGGGAGGTGGCGCTGGCTGTGGCGTTGTCAAGCTGAGCCTTGATTTTGTCCAGTTCGGCATCCAGCTTCTCCAGATCGCTCAGTAAGGTCTGGGCGCAGCTGTCGCACTCTGAAACAGCATGAACGCAGCATTTGACTGACTGAGTAATAATTCATTCACTACAAGCTTGCTGAATTATCCTGAGGCCACACTAAACCTTTGTAGTAGAGATATACTGTGGCTACGCTAAACATCTACTAGGTCTGCTATCCCCTACCCCAACATTGTCTGTCCTAAACAACATTATTTCATAATGATAAACAACAACATCAGACATTTTCTCACCTTTGCATTGTCCATCTGTATCTGTATCCCCTGGCACTTTGTTCTTACACACTACACAGAGAGAGATGGCAATAAATAATTCAGAAAATGAGTGAATTGACACATGTAACTGTGGACCCCTGGTCCTGGCTAGTGCCAGCATGCACAATCAGCGCCCAAAATTCACGAATGAAAGGAAATAATATTTCTATTCTATTGTATTTCATCTACAAACTCACCTCCAGTCCTTGAGTCACAGTTGTTCTCGTTGCCATTACAATCACAGGGCTGACAACTTCCTCCATCTGTCAGTGGGTCACCATAGAAACCGGGAGCACACCTGTGTGGGTTAGAAAACATGTGGATTAAAAACGACCAAGATTTAAATGTTGCGCGACCAGATCTAAAATCTAGACCTTTTGATCCATTTCATCTGAGGCTGGCAGGCATCTCTGGCGACACCACAGCGAAATCTACCATTGCTTTTACTTATTATTTTAGGATGGTTAATTAGAATAATTCAAACATAACATTTGGCAACCTAACGGTTAATGGTTATTAATGTTTTTGACCGATGATCTAAACCAGTGGTTTTCAACCAGTGGTCCTTGAGAGGGTTCCAGGTGGTCCCCAGGCTAAATGATGGAAAGTTGGTTAACCAGATGCAACTCTTTGAGAGCGTAAAAATAAAACCAAATGGAACCTTGCGGGTCCATTTGGTTTCATGTTTACACTCTCAAGAGTTGAAATATTTGTCATCTGAAATAGCCCAAGTCTACACAACTACAGAATGTAGAAGATTAATGGTCATTTATGATCTGTATGTTAGACTGTTTTTTTCTCAAATCCTGCCTGGACAAAAGTAAAATACATCTTTAGTTTTGGGGTCTGTGGGGCGCCTAAAAGGTCATCAAATGGTGGTCCGTGGCTCAAATGCTGAATAAATAGTGGGCCCTGGTATCGAAAAGGTTGAAAACAATTGATCTAAACCAGTGGTTCTCGGGACCCCGTAACTGAGATTGTTCAAGGGGAAGTAAATGGATCAATGTGTACCCTGTCCATTTGGAAATATCCCCAAGGAAACCCTGAAAAACACCTCTGGACAGGCACTGGACCTAAACACGACCAACACTCACCTCTCACACCTCTCTCCGGTGTATCCTTTTCGGCAGATGCACTGGAAGGCCCCAGACACCTCTGTGCATCCTTCTGCAAAGCTAGAGAGGAACAGAGTGTAAGTTTTATTCACGGCACCATAGCCTGTGTGTATTGTATGCACGGCATGCATGTGGTGTATGCATGACTTTAGAGGTGCAGGACAGGTGGTACGCTGTTTGACACCCACCTGTTAGTTGGCACACGGAATGGACACGGGCAAATACGGCATGTCCTCTGAGCGGGGTCGCCATAGTATCCTTCCTTGCAGCGTTCACATCTGTCCCCGGCCGTGTCATACCGACAGTTCTGACGAAGACAAAAATACAAATATATTTTTTGCTCAAACCACTTTGCTACAATTGAGCCTTGTACGCTACAGCAGTGGCTTTCAACCAGTGGATTCCAGGTAGTCCCCAGCTAAATGGTGGACAGTTGGTAACCAAATGGAGCCTTATAGATCTGTAAGAGATAATAAATTGATTCCAAATGGACCCTTACGGGTCTGGTATCATTTGGTATCATTTTATGCTCTCAAATTATATTTAAACATCTGAATTACTTAATTTTCAAGAATGTACACATTTAGAAAATATAGAAGAATTCTTATTTTGACCAACATTTTGCCAGTTATCTATCCTAAATGAGCTCTTCGCTAAACCCCACCCTTTGGAGAGGGGTTTAGTCACTGTCCAATGCCAGTCCAAATACTTTAGCAACTGTTGCTATGCAGGTCAAGCTTTCCAATTCTAACATGCCTATTGGACAAGGCCGGATTGGGGAGGGACTTAGTGAAGAGCTAATTGTGAACAAAAACTTTAAATCCTTAGTTTTGGGTAAGAGAGACGAAACTCCACATCAAATAATGCAGAATGCAGAATAAATAATGGGCCCTGGTATGAAAATGGTTGAAAACCACTGCTCTACAGTGTGAAGAGAAAATCTGCAAGCTCTTCAACGTGCCTCACAAAGTGATTGGTTGACAGCTTGTAGATCAGCTAATTTTGCCATTTGATATATTTGACACAAGTGGATAACCAGGGTTGGTCACAGTCGAGAAACCACATTCCCATTTACTGTAAGAAGGAGGGGAACGTTTTGCCAAAGATTTCACTGCCATTTCATCACAAAGGGTACTTTCCATGCTCTCAGAGGAGAAGGCTGTTCAGCAGTGCGTGTCGTGGCTGCGGGTGCCCAGATACACAATACAGACAGACGCAGGCCCCATCTTGAGTGTTTTTGCACACAAAGTAGAGAGAATGTTGGGCTTTTTAGATATAGGATTTCATATCCATCCACCCGCAATGAAGAATGTGATATGGTAAAGTTATATGAAATAAAATAAAGTAAAGCCAAATCATAACAAGTCAGCGATTCTTCATGTGATCGCCCAGGGTGCCACTGTATTGAGCAACCGTGTGGTCACTGGGTATTAATGCCAGTAGGGTGGGGTGCCCATCGGTTGCCCACATAAATGCCCCCCCGGAGGATAGCAGTCTAGACTGAATCAATCACTGAGGCGTGTTCAAACTGTGGTCACCAATGTATTAGCGCTTTCACGAGTACAACTGTACATAGACCAGGTGGAGTTCAGGTGAATGAGTGACGCATTGAGTGAGTGATGCGGTGAATCAGTAAGTGAGTGAGCAGTGAGTAGAGTTGAGTAAGTGATATATCAAATGAGTACATTGTTTGTACTTGTACTCTGAGGCCAGATCTTTGCTTGCCCAGCAGTTACATGAGAAAGTTAGGATGTACAGGTATGTACAAAATAACCTTTTTTAATGTCAACAACAAATGTCTTTTAAAGTTAGGATGGTAGTACAAAATACAAATGTCTTTTAATGATTTATTTCCCTATTGAAACGTATTTTGTGAACACAATATTTATCATTTTATTGGCTATTATTGTCTCTGTTTTATATGCAGATGCACTTATTTTGTTTTGTTTTAGTTATAGTTATGAAGCACAATTTTATCGTCTCTTTTTATTGTCTACATTTTGTGTGGACCCCAGGAACAGTGTTGGGTAATATTATTTAGGAGAGTAATATCTTTACTTTACTTATGACCCCTTGGAAAAGTAATAATATTATATTATTCATTACTTGAATCAAAGAATAATATATTATATATTACTCTATTACTTTCCCAAGTTCCCCACTCCCACCCACAAAGGAATAGACATCTGTTTAGTGACAACTTGCAACAACTGCGATAGCATGTAGTGTAAGTCATGTGTGCAGAATGCTGCGGTAGATTAGGATCTACAAACCTAGTGCATCTTTTTGGATATCTGTTGGTAGCTTCTCAATCTGTTCTATTTTCACATGCAACAACAAGCTTAAAAGTAATAAGTAATGAGGCATGTTTGGCAGAGTGACATTACATTACGCATTTGAGTAATAACGTTACACTACTTTTGCTGGAAAAGGTAATATGTAATATTTAATGTTACTGTTGATGTTTAAGTTACTGCCTGACACTGCCAGGAAGAATAGTGACCAGTGACCACTTGTGGAGCCTTGTCATGAACAATTAAGAATTACGTGTTGCATTCCCATCAATGATTTTATTGTGTAAAACAAGACAATACACAACAAGACATGTTTTTTCTTTCTGCTTGTTCTCAACTAAAAAGTGAAAGAGAGGAGTTTCTTACCAGGCACTTCCCAGTCTTTTCATCACACTCATCAGCGCGGCCGTTGCAGTCACAGCGAACACAGCGGCCCAGGTAGGGCCCACTGCCATCACGGTAGTAGCCAGGAGCACATTTCTGTCAACACAGCAATACAACACAACACCGTTATCTACACCACCATATTATTAATACAGATTTCCTTTAAAAGCTTTTCCCTTGAGATTAGTCAAGCCAAAGAAGCCAGGGGATTTATGTAAATCTTAAAAGACTTAGTAAATGGTATTACGGTAATACCACAATAATAATTATGTACGTTGTACAATAACATACATCGCAAGATAACCATTTATCAGTGTACGCTTGAGATTAGTGATCGAAATACACTTTAATTACACAGGATTATTGTGTTGTTTTTGCGATGTGACTGGAGAATTGAAAGCAAAAAAGAAAAGAAAAAACAAACATTTGAAATAGGCAGACCTAAACAGTACTTTTAAAAAGGGTGTGTCAGCCAAGTGTGTGATTCTGAATTCACAGCTCAAATAAAAATCGACATGACCTGAATGCAGTGTCATTAAATGGATTAAAAAAAGAAGACTTGCACTGATCCCTCAAAGACTGCAGTCTTGATGTTAAAAACCTTAAAAACTACAATCCACAAGCCAGCTACCCCGCATACATCCATACGTCCGTTTGCGCATTTTTACCTGGATCTGAGAACTGGCATCAATGTCCTTAATGTCTGGGTACTTAACGGTCTGTCCTCTGTCATGCACCGAGGGGTACTGTACCCTCTGGGTGCCCGGGTCGTTTACGGACGGGTACTGGACGTGCTGAGCTCCGTGGCCAGGAGGCGAAAAGGGGTATCGTAACCCCTGTGTCCATCTGTCGTGATGCCGAGTGTAGCGACCGCTTCGCTCCCCTTTCTGAAAGGGCCTGGGTCCGGCGGAGCATAGTCCGATCAAAGTGATCCCCCACAGCAGGGTCTGTAGCGGAGCCCTGCTCTGCCAACTTCTTCTATCCACGCGTGTATCTGGCATTCCTAGCATTTAGTCTGTGTGAAATAACTCCCCGCTCTTGCCTATCTCAGCCTCTTAAACACACAGGCATCAGCACACGCGGAGACGACACGCCCCAATCACTACTACTCACCCACCTGAGTCAGCCTTTGGGCTGGGCATGGTTGGGCACACGCACGTCCGCACAACGTGTGCACAACAACACAGGGGGAGAAACCCGAGAACCGAACCGCTTCTAATTTTGAATAGCGAACATACAAACATTCATAAATCATTTTACAAGTGTGTCCTGGGATCAACTGTGGGGAAAAAAAACTGCTTGTATCAAAGAAAAAAAAAAACATAGTGGCTTAGCTTGGGTATTTGTGCGAGCATGTTGGTGCGATAGAAAGAGAAGTCAGACATCTTTAAGACAGTGCAGACACAAATCTGTGAATCACACACAAGTCAAACACAATGGAGACGTGGGTTGGGAGTGGCAGCTACACACATAAACACGTTGGGGCTGTGTGTGGGGAAACACTGCTGCCACACCCTGTGTGTGTGGCAAGGTGCTCCCTCAGGGTACATATTCTCACTTCCTCCCAAGCAACACCCTATAAAATAAAAGATGGTTCGTATAAACACAGGTAGACAGAGCCCCTCTGCTTTGGCAACCGTGCTTTGATTGCAATTACACCGTTGAAAACCCTACAAGACTATCGCTTCATTATAAGGCTGTTGAATATAACAAGTTAATAAGTTAATTTAATTTTGTTGATTACTGAGCATTTACTCATTGGAAAAATGGGTAGAGCGTTTTTTTTTTTACGTGTTTCCATGCACCCAGAGCCAAAGAGTATAGTTGGAGGATCTACAAGCTTTCACATATTTTGATGAATATTTAAAAAATAAACTGATCTTTTTTTACCCCGATTGTTTTATCCTGTAAAGGAAAACGGGCATATCTTGGACATAGTTCGAATGGTGATTAATCATGATTAAATTATTTTTTTAAGCTGTGATTAATTTGACTTTTAATAATTCAACAACATCCCTACTTTTTCGTTTTCCAGAACAGATTTTCCAAAACAGATTTTGTACAAAACCAGGACAGGCTTCCTCAACACAAGACACCAGCTTGCAACGTATTTGTAGATTCTGTGGGCTAATTTGGTTGGAATCATCCATCTTACTGGTAATAGGATAAGGTACGAAGGCCCACCAATATCTGGGCAACACAACTCTTATTTTAATGGATGGGAAAAACCATGACGACACAGCGAGGGAGGCTTTATAATCACTACCATTATGTCTGCGTGATTGTGTCTCCTATCCCACCCTGGGGCTATGCAGTTTGGCCGTACGGCTCTCTCTCTCTCCGGGGCAACGGGGGCACGTACTTTTCCGGTTACATTCCAGCTGATGAATTCTTACTCTTACAGTTGACCTCATTCACCCAGGGGCGTGGCCCTTTGTTTGGGCATGTCGGAACCCGGGACGACCCCAAAGAACAGTCTGAGGGGAGTAGATGTTCTGGCTTGGTCGCAGTGTTGCCAACTTGGCGTATTTGTCGCTATATTTAGCTTTTTTTCCCAGACCCCCCTAGCACCCAAATTAGTGAAAAACTCCTGGCGGAAAATCTAGTGTTTCTTTTTTTTTTGCTGGTGAGTTGGTGCGAAATTGGTTGACAGGCGCCAGAGATAAAACTCTTATTTTTCTTTCTATGATAGAGTCCTCTTTCCTTCCTAAAAAGGACCGTTGGTAACCAAATGGACCCTTATAGATCTGTAACTCTTGAGATCGTAAAATGAAACCAAATGGACCCGGACCCTTGATTCATTTTACGTTCTCAAGAGTTAAATCATATTTAAACATCTGAATTACCTAATTTTCAAGAATCTACACATTTAGAACATGCACATTTTGCCAGTTATCTCTCCTAAATTAGTCCGAGAGACTAAACTCAGCATGAAATGTTGGTCCCCCGCAGCTAAAATGCAGAATAAATAGTGGGCCCTGGTATGAAAATGGTTGAAAACCCACTGCTCTAGAGCATTCTAGTGCATTTTGGAAGTGCCACTAGTGCATTTTAGATTTTGGCAGTTGGCAACACAGCTTGGTCGATCCATAGACAGTACCTTTCCCTTCCACCCAATGACATCTCACATCCTCTGTTGTACATCATCGCACGGCGGCCTCACGAGGCAAACATAGCAATGCACAAACTTACTGTACCCTGTGTCGCATTTGCAATGTGTTGTGAGCCTGTAGATCTGACTCTCCCTAATCCTAACCGTCTTTGTCCTTTAACCCTTTTGTAGCGTTGCCACATAGGTTAATAAAAAGGATTTAATTTATTTCTATGGCATTTAAAAGTGTATGTCCATATGTTATAATGGTCCTTAATTAACGCCATCCTTTAAGGGTAAGGCCCTGTTAAAACCCATCTACCTTCAAGAAATCATGATGTTTTCTGTTTCGATTTTGTTATTATTTGAGGGGGGTTTTGTGCTGAATCCATATGATTTGACAAGAGGGTTTGATTGACGGGTCGTCCGTGACTGACGCCCCTTAAGTAGGCGTTGGTTGGCGGCCCGCGGGACTAAGTGAAACGAGAGAGGCAGACCACCAGGAAGTCCATGTGGGACCTGGCATTGTTTGTTTAATTATATTGTTTAATAATAATATACTCTGCTCGTAGCTATCGGTGGAATATAGTGAAGGCCACAAAGACAGTCGTCAAAAGGAGGAGAAGGACTGGTGAGACCGTTTATTTTTCATTTACATTTCCCGCGAGGATCTACGTTCATTTTTCCATTGGATTAACTTCATTTTTTGGGATTACGTTGCTGCTGGGCTACTTTTTGTTTTCTGGATATTTTTTGACTTGGATTGACGTTTTGCTTTCGTTTGGATATAGCGCACGGAGGTGCATAACTTTCTTGGACTTTTCGGATCGTATTGGAGAATAGGAGCGTGCGTGCGGGCGTGCGCGAGACGCCGACTTGCTGTGCCGGTTCGGGGAACATTGACTTTGCGTGCCGGCGTGCGGCGAGCACGGCAAAGCGATCGCGGACTTTACAAACTTTATCTCTCCCCGTGCGGGACAATTAAACAGCGCGGCTGCGCGACGAAGCGTTGTTATCATTTCATTTCGTCTTTCTTGACATCTTGCATTATTATTTTGAGTATATAAAAGCTCTTTACCTGATCATCATCTTCTCTGTGTAATGTGTCTGCCGTCATTCAATCAAGCTATTCCTATATTAATCAATTGTGTCGCAGGAGATCATTCATAAACCCGTGATTTATAAAACAGTAACAGTTTATTTAAATATCAAACCGTTACAACGCAAGTTTTATCCCTTCATTCCTGTGTGAAATTGAAGGGTAAAAAAATGTGAACCAGGGCACACCCCACTGACTCAGAATCAACCTGGGGACCACAATGGTACAGACTACATGGGCTTAGATTTGTGCTTTTTACCACACACATATATATCATTGTTTCTCTGGTCTATGCCAGATAGATCCCACAGTTAACCCTTATTCCACTCGCTTGCTTCATCCAACCTCCCATTAAACTAAAATAACTGATATACGGTACTGATAGAGGCAGGCAAGCTGGAACACTTACCCTTCTTGAGATTCTAACTCTCTTATATGGAATTCCTTAACCTCAGACTCCAGTAATTGGAGACATTGATAGCCTTGTATGTGCAGCCAGATGAATATCACTGTGTGCATTGCATAAGTCTGGCACAAACATTGAGTGAGTGCACCCTGTGAAACTACTAACAGAATCCTGTGAAACTAAACAGAAAATCTGCAGATTTTGTCTTTGACAAGACATTTAGATCTAAATTTTGTTTGGATTTTGAATAATAAATAAATATTCCGTCAGGCCTGGTCCCTTTATTTTTAGAAGCTTGCTAGAGCTGCTCTAGGAAGACAGAGCAATGATGCTGTGCAGTGATGTCATCGCCCCGGTTCCGGAACTGTTTTCCCCATCCATTTTTCTCATAGACTTTTCGAATATAATTTATATAAAGACAATTTTGCTGCGGACAAAGCCAACTCGGGTCATGACAAATCATGGCAACAAACACAATATCATCATATAATATCTAATTAGCAAGAAGTTTTTCATCTTAGAAATTATTTGATCGTCCCAAAAGATTGTGTGTGTCATCATGATTTGTCACAACCCGAGTAGGGTTTGTCCGCGTTGTAATCGTCTTTATATAAATTATTTTCAAAAAGTCTATGAGAAAAATGAATGGGGAAAACACTTTTGGAACCGGGGCGGTGACGTCACTGCGCAGGTCTATACCCTGCAAGTGCAAAATGGGCGTGGCTTTAGAGACAATGGGCATGGCTTTAAACAAGGCGAAATAGCCCAGATCGGAGCCAGACAACAGTTGCAAATGTTATTTAATGCTGCATGGGTTATCATTTAGCTTGCTGCACACTGTTACAGTATAAATAAGGTTTTATCTTGCTTGCTATCCAAGACATAAATAAAAACAACAAAAACAGGACATTCATTGGCAAGTCTTGAGTAAATGGGTCGGGGGTGACAACGGGAGTTTTTGTATCACGTCCCCAGAAGGCGCCTCCAGGCTTGAAGCAACGGGCCCTGGTGGTCAAGTTTGGTACTGCAGGTGGTTGGAATCCATGCATGAGTGCCCCGAGAGCACGCACGCTGGTTTGCACGCTGGTTTGCTTTGTGAACGCGGACAGGGCAGTTTGTGTTTGTTGAGTTTGTTTTCTGGATGAACCACCGGTGCTCACGTCATATACCACCTCTCAAAATATAACAGATGTATTATATGACAGATAATAAGCCCACAGCAAACCCACATGCTTGTTTTTTGATGCTGTTTATTTTTTTTTTCCTTTGCTCGTTCTCGACGGCACTCGTTCATGAATTCCTTCCCTTCCCATGATCCCTTGCTTCGGGCGCGTTCATGGAGGAAATACTTCCGCATTTGGACACCAAATTTTGGTGTCCAAATGCGGAAATAGGCGCACTTCCGGCGGTCTTCCGGGTGCTTCAAAACGCCAATGAGCAACTTGTATTGAAATGAACGGCAAGGGGGCGGGGCTATCGCTCCGGTTACGACTCTATATTTTATTACTAATATGGCCGGTATGGACTCTGGCCTCTGGCCTCACCCTACCTGACAGGAGTCTCCAGAGTAGCGTGCGGGACAGGCACATTCCTCCACGGTGCTGGCAGGGCTGCCCGCCCCGGTGTCGCTAGCCTCCTCCAGGCCCACGTCGCCCAGACTGAGGCGCTGGGTCTGTGTGAAGTACAGAGCCCGGACCCTCAGGCCCGCCAGGCCGGCCAGCACCGTCATCAGCTCATCTCTGGACACAGGCCTGTTGGTGCCGGCGTGGCGCCAGTTCCCCTGAGACCACACAATGGAGGAGTTAGTGAGGGGGATTATATATATTGGGAACCCTGCGTGAGGAATTCTTTGAGCTAATGAAAATATTTATGTTTTATTAGATACAACTGATAATGTACACTGGGGAAATCATGTTACACAGTGGGAACGTTGATAAAATGAACGCTCTATCTCACTTTAATGTGAAATGGCAAAAAGCTGAATGTTTTTTCCCTTCAAGAAGTAATTAACCCATTGTGTCCTGATTAGATTCTAGTTTCTGATGCTAGATTCTACTTCACAGCGCTAGATTCTAGTTTCCGACGCTAGATTCTAGTTCCTCATGCTAGATTCTAGTCCCCCACAGTAGATTCTAGTTCAACTCAGTAGATTGTAGTTTCTGAAGTTAGATTTCAGTTTCTGACACAGTTTGTGACACTAAATTCTAGTTCCTGGTGCAAGGTTCTAGTTTTTCTGGAAAAATCTCTTTCTGTGTCAGTGATGCTTAACATATTTCATAGGAAGGACCCCCAGAAATATCTATTATTTAGCTGCAGAACCTCATCTAAAAACATGTTGTTCTAGGGATCCCCCAGAAGCAAAGATTTGAGTTAAAAATGTTTGCTTCCGAAATAATGTATTCAAAGATTTGCACCACATTTTCACAATTTTTCAAAAATAGCAGAACTACAAGCTCATATCGCACCACTCGGTGGCGCGATATGAGCTTGTAGATCTGCTATTTTTCAACAGCTAAAACAACAAAACGTTCAGTATAGAAAAGGTTAAGTACAGGTATGGGGCAGGTGTACCTCTTTACTAAATTACATATTCTGATTCTCACGGAACATCACACATATCATTATGAATTATATCAGGATGACAACTACTTTAGAGACGCGTGTTTAAAAGTTAGTATAGAAATGCATTTAAATAAAGCGTAAAAACCCACATGAAAACCCACCTCAACGAGTTGGACCCTGCCCTGATAGAGCCTGTCTGGAGACGGGGGATCTGGGGTCTGGTGGACCAGCGTCATGTCCTGGCCCTGAGGATACAGTATGTACAGAGAGGGAAAATATATAAGGGCAGTGGATCGCACACAATGGGGGGAGGTGTGATGAAGAACTTACAGGACTTATTAGGCAAGTAAGCATCAATAATAACGTCAGTTGTTGTTGAAGTTGCAACAGACACACAGCATGCATAAAGCTAAAGGTCTGACTCAGAGAGTTTTCTTAGTGATGTGGCGATTCGATTTGATATATCGATATATCACATTTTTTTCCCCACAAGATCCTAGATCAAGATCTTGTTGGGAAAGTTCTCTTTTTCCTGAAATAGTTCAGTTCATAGTTCCTACATTTAAAAACGAACTAGTTCCGTTCATAGTTCATTGCTGAACTTTTAGAACTAAAGTTCATGGTTCCAAAAAAAGAACTATTATAGTTCTTTTTCGTTCTTTTTTTTCCCTCCCTCTTTTTTTGTTCAAAATGATTGCAGCCCATAGCCATATACAACTGAAGATGTCCTTAATTGATCCTCTTTATTATGGGTCAATCTGTCAAAGTTCAGTCGAGCCCTCTGCATCTCTGTGTGCTGAAAATAGAGCAGAAAATATCAGCAGAAATAGAGATCAACAAGCTCAAAGTGCGTCACTGAGTTTGTAGATCTGCTCTATTTTCAGCTCATTCTAGTCTCACTCTTGAACAGGGCTCAATGCTTAGGATTTTTCCAAGTAGGCTACTATTTTACAATATCAATATATTCACATAGCCAGGTCGACTGAAAGCCCGACCATCAATTATGCAAATGAGCCCGGGCCGTCGCGGGTATTGTTTTGGTCGGGTATTGCAACTCTATACAATAGCCCATATTGTTATATTAATGACAATGTGAAAGGGCCCCCCAAACCTTAAGGCCGTTGTAGTAGGCTAATTGTAGCCTAATAGAAATGAAAATGATCCGACGGCAAATCAGTCAATGATGGTAAGAATACACTATTGTTGTGCGTCCGAGCGCGCACCGCGCACGTGCATGGTGCGTTATTTATGATTAATCACGGGATAGCGGCACACGCGCGTGAGGCAAAAGGTTGCTGCGCAGACAGTATATGATTCAAATACACGCATAGCGCAGGAAGATTATACATTTCACCAACATGAACAGCTTTAGTAGCTCATTCAACGTGTTGGAGAGAAGCGCAGCGTGTTGGCTGTCTGATGCTGTGTGCTGCTGCCAGAGGGAGGGGCGGGGCGGTGGGCAAGGAGAACAGATCTCCAAGCTAAGGATACCTCGAGCCTCAACACGTTGTTAGCTTGTATATCTGCTCTATTTTAGCGAACAACACCGCCGTACTAAAGTAATATAAATTTAGGTAGAGAACTGCAACTTTTTACTCACAAATGCGAGCCTGCCGAGCCCTGCTCTTGAACGAAATAGAACGCAAGAAAAGTGACGTTCACTCACGCCAGAAATGAACGAGTTCACACCGCCGTTCTTCAAGCAGATATAGGGTCCGTTCGGTTCAAGTTCGTTAAAAATATGAACGGTTCAAAGAACTTTCGTTCTTTGAACGCGTTCGGGTACAACTCTGCCAAGATCAAGGATGAATGATTCCACCCATTTTCAAGATTTTTTTTCTGAGAGCGTACAAATGGAACCAAATGGACCAAATGACGGGTCCAATTTGGTTCCATTTGTACACCCTCAGAAAAAAGGTCCTAAAAGAAAAATCATTAGGCCTAACAAGCACAACAAACACAAACACAACTTGATGATGTCATCACCAAGACACCAAGTAAAATACAGTACTGTAAAATGTTGAAAATGGGCAGAGTTCTGAAAATATGGACCACGACAAGTTCAACCAACTAGAACATTTTAAAGCAAATTTAAACAATATACTGTAACTGTAAATAACAAAAGTTTCAATCATACACATCAGTGCAGCCTGATAACATCAGTCAGTCTTTCTGAACAAATTAACGAATAGGACCTACATAGATATATAAAAAAAAACAATTTTTAACCTGGTGATTCGATATGGATATGATGGCATGAAGAATTGCGATATATTGGCATATCGATTTTTTTGCCCACCCCTACGAACCATTACCCTGATATCTCATGCTTTTATTCTGGAGTGGAGACCTCAGCAGAAGTCAGAGCGTGGTGATCAAGTCGTAACTCAGGAAAGGGAACATATTAAGACAGACAAATGTGAGTGACGACAGGTAGAATGGTGGTGACCTTACTACTGTACGTACAGTAAGCAAAACATCTGGCCTGGTGTTCAGCAGAGTCATCCCTTCACTGGGGAGGCCAAAGGACTTGATCTGGTAGGTCAGGAACCCTCCGTAAGACGACACCTGAGACGGACGCAGAGAATGAAGACCATCAAATGTAGAAGCCACAAGGAATTAAAGGGGACCACCCATTTTCACCATTGTGATCATTGATGTACCTTGGAGGTGTTGTGTGGACATGATAAAAAAAAGTTCCCCCATTCTGTGTTCCCAAGAAATGGAGGTCTGAAGAAAACCACTAACTTGGTGAAACATCTTGATGACATCATCAAGATGTATTTTCACCATGTTAATGGATTTCTTTAGACGCTTCTTTTTTCTGAGAGTGTACAAATGAATCCGTTACGGTTCATTTGGTTGCATTTGTACGCTCTCAGAAAAAATGTTGAAAATGGGTGGAATTCCCCTTTAAGAAAGGTTGTCTACACATGAGGGTCCATTAACTCTTTGACAGATTAGCAAAAAAAAGCTAGGCTCACTGCCATTAGGTTCAATAGTAACTGAATATACAGAAAATACTCAAAATACACAAATGAATGCAAAATGAATGATATATAAAGACAGCTTAAGGTGTACTACTACTTTAAGGGAAAAAATAAGACGAGTTGAATGTGCTTCAGTTTTTTAAATACATTTGACAAAACAGCCTGTATTTTCACATGTCACTATTTACAGCAAATGCATTTAAAGTTATATCATTTATCAATTATAGTGTGTGAGGTGTTTTCTGGGTTTTGTAGTAACGTCAACACCTAAAATACCTAATGAGATGCTGGCCAGCAGGATAATCTATAAAAAATAGATAAAACATAGATAAAAAAAGTACAACACATGTTTTACCCGTGATAAGGCGACAACAGAATAATCAACCACGCCAAAACGCGTTTTTAATCTATTAAAGGGGAATTCCACCCATTTTCAAAAATTTCCTGAGAGGATACAAATGCGAACCAAATGGACCCTAGCGGGTCCATTTGGTTCCATTTCTTTCAGACCCCTTTTGTAAAAAGGGGTCTGAAAGAAAAATCATTAACATGGTGAAATACATCTTGGATGATTGCATCAGATGTATTTCACCATGTTAATGATTTTTTCAGACCTCCATTTTTAGGAAATACAGAATTGGGAGAACTGTTTTATCACCACCACACAATATCTCTAAGGTATATTAATGACATAAAATGTTGAACATGGGTGGACTTCCCCTTTAAGGAGTTGAATTAATTAAACAAACTTTAATTGTTTTGATTCAATTAAAATTGAAGCACAAACCTGACTTCTCTTGACCTTGCCAGCAGTCTCCTCTACTCACCCTGTCTCCCAGGTATGAAGACGGCGCCACCCAGTGGAGAATGTGTACGGCGGCAGGCAGCTCCTGGACGTCTGCCACCACAGTGTTACTGGCTGAGTTCAGCACTGAGGGAACCTCCTCCTGGTCTCCTCTCTCCAGACGCCAGCCACGCATCTCTACAAACTAACAGACAGTAGCCACAGGGAACGTTTTGTGCAGAGTGAGTCAACACGCACCTCCACACACCACCCACAGGAAACTTATCCAGACTGGTGAGTCATCTCATGCTGTTGGTTTACAGTCAACAGGCGTTTTCAACCTTTTTTATCCCAGGGCCCACCATTTATTCAGCATTTGAGCCACGGACCACCAATTGAGGATATTTTTAGACCCACAGACCCCAAAACTAAAGATTTCTTTTGCTTCTGTCCATGACCAATAATCTTCTAGTTGTGTAGATTTGGACTAATTCGCATGATGGATATTTTAACTCTTGAGAGTGTAAAAATGAAACCAAATGGACCCGCCAGGGTCCATTTGGTTTCATTTTTACATTCTCAAGAGTTACACCTGGTTAAACAACTTAGCTGGGGACCACCTGGAACCCTCTCAAGGACCACTGGTGGTCCCCGGACCACCTGTTGAAAACCCCTGGTTTACAGTCAACAGTAGCATTTTTATCTAGAGTTTAATCTAGAGTACATGGCACCCGTGAAGACCATATTGCAGAATGTTGTGGAAAGCGACAGCACAGAACTGCCAGAAACTGCAAAATGTGGCAAAGAAGAAAAGACGAAAAACAGAAAAACAGGGTGCACCACACACAAATATTCACTAATCTCTGAATGTGTAGAATTTCCTTTCGTGGACATGCAAGGAGGGGAGAAATTTAAAACAAATGCACGGACCTTCCCCCGGTGCTTCCTGGAGCTCTGACACTCGCCAGTGGCTCCAAAGCAGAAGCAGCTGGTGCAGCCATTAGGGTTGGACGGGTCAAAATGGAAGGCGCCGTCCCTGCACGCGTCGCAACGCTCACCCACAACGTTCCTCTGCAACGGCAACCGGCAACAACAACCAACATGGAACGAGGTCAGAAGAGGAGAAGAGGTGAGGTAAAACGGAACAAAGTAAAATGGCAAGGTATAAAGCAATTGTATATTATCTGTTGTACACAGTGTTGTAGTTGGACTTTTTGAAGTGAGGGGAGATGCCTCTTAAAGGGGAATTCCACCCATTTTCATTTTTTTTCTCTGAGAGTGTACAAATGTGAACCAAATGGACCCTAGCGGGTCCATTTGGTTCCATTTGTACACTCTCAGAAAAAAAAGAAACTCATTAACATGGTGAAACACATCTTGATGATGTCATCAAGATGTATTTCACCATGCTAATGATTTTTTCAGACCTCCATTTCTAGGAAACACAGAATGGGGGAAGTTTTTTTTACCATGTTCAAACAACATCTCTAAGGTATATTAATAACATAGTAAAATATTGAAAATGAGTGGAATTCCCCTTTAAGACACATGCATGCACACTTGTATTTGCATGTGCACACAGACACGCTATTAAAACAAGTATCATATTGAGAAAGATTGTTTACAATGCCTAATTGAATCCATAGTAACCAAGTAAATGACAAGACAAAAACATAGGCCTACTTTTGCCCTAGTAGCCATAATATATAACTTCCACTGGAGCCATCAAAGTAATCTAAGTAAACGCCCTCCAGTGGAAGTTATACTGTATATTTTGGCTACTTTTGCCCCAAAAATATTTTAGATGAGAGAAGTGGGGTTGTACAACACATTGTAACGCATGTTTTGATGAAGTGCTATATAAATAAAGTAATTTCCACCACACACTGACCTTGCAGAGACACTCTCCCGTGTCGGGATGGCATACGTCCAGGGTGACCCCACCCTGGTTGCAGTCACAAGGCGCACAGTTTGGGAAGCCATAATAGCCTTCGGCACAACGGTCACACTGCCGCCCCCCGACCCGAGGTTTACACCTGCAAGAACATGCACAGATACAGTATTGACTTGTACCGTATGTCATCTAGAGATTTGCATTATGTTATTGCCTTCTGGTTTGGTTAATGGCCCTGGAAATGTTTAGTTTATATCTTTGTTCGATTAGTATGCATGCAGAATATGTACTGTATATCGGCAAATCAGTCTTGAACCTCTTGGCCACATTTTCACAATAGGCGATTCAATGTGCTTACACAAAACACAATCACAAGATAGACACAAAATATTCCGGACGCATGTTACTCATTAACTCGACAGGGGTGCTCCTGCTTCATGAGTGTCTTATCGTAACACCGTGGTTTTCAACCATTTTGATACCAGGGCCCATTATTTATTCAGTATTTGAGCCACGGAACCAGAATTTCAGGACATTTTAGCCCCACAGACCCCAAAAATAAAGATTTATTTTGCTTTTGTCCACAATACCAGGCAAACATACAGATGAAAGTGACCATTAATCTTCTACATTCTCTAGTTGTGTAGACTTGGGGCTAATTCAGATTGTGAATATTTTAACTCTTGAGAGTGTAAACATGAAACCAAATGGACCCGCAAGGGTCCATTTGGTTTCATAGAGGGGGGCCAACCTGGAACCCTCTCAAGGACCATTGGTGTTCCCCGGACCACTGGTTGAAAACCTACTGTCCTAACACACAGTATTTCCACTCCTACTCACGTGCATTGCCCAGTGACGCGGTCACAGTCGGGCCCCGCGCTGCTCTTGGTGCCCAGGGGCGAGCAGTCGCAGTCCTCACAGCCCAGCAGAGGGTGGTAACTGAAGGTCTCAGCCTCACACGCGTCACAGGCAGGCCTGATGGTCTGGGGAGGGCAGATGCACTCGCCTGTCACCTCGTCACACAGCCGGCGACCACACTGGCACGCTGCAGGAGGAGGAGGGAAAACGGGTTATGTATGTTCGGTTTCGGTGCTAGAATACGACACGATTGATAACAATTGTGAATTAACTAATGAACTGATGTATACAACGAATTTATCACATTTTTGCCATCTTGTCAGTTGCCTTTTGTGTCTGAACCTGGTGCTGAGGATTCTTGCACCGTGTTGATGGTGAGTGATCACCATGATGGTGAGGGTCACTATAGTATAATCAGTGATGGGCAAGTTTCTGGGAAAATGTAGTAAGCTACACTACTTGTTATTCTCGAAAATATGTAGCTAAGCTACGCTACAAGCTATACCCAGAAAATTATAGCAAGCTACACTACAAGCTACACAACAAAAGTGTGTAGCTTGCTACATTATATTAACACTACATATATTACTATATCTCAACTTAATGTACAACTTTCTAAATAATAATATAATAATAATAAAATAATGTAATATATTATTCTTTGATTCCAGTAATAAGTAAAGTAATGATATTACTTTGTCTAAGGGGGTAACGAGTAAAGTAAAGAAGTTACTTTCCTAAGTAATATTGACCAACACTGTCGGAATATGATGAGAATGGATGTCCACTCACATCTGCAGTAGGGAAAGCCATAGTAGCCCGTGGCGCACTTTGTGCACTGTCGACCGATCACATGCTGCCTGCAGGGACACTGTCCCCCGTTGGGGTCGCAGATAGACCCCGAGGAGCCGGACTGGTCACAGTTACAAGGCAGGGCTCCGCCGTTGTAAGCCGCTACCAGTGAGCGGGCAGAGTCTCTGCAGAACTGGGACGAGTTTCTGGGGCTGAAGAAGACACAGAAGGAGAGGTTGGGTTGTTGTTCATATTAATTGCCTCTAGAGGGCACCATTAACAAAGATATCTACTACATCAGTGATTTTCACCTTTTTTCATGTACCAGGGCCCACTTTTTATTCTGCATTTTAGCCATGGCCTCAAACTAAGGATTTTCGAGTTTGTGTCCACAATTTAGGAGAGATTACTAGCAAGACGTTGGTCAAAATGACAATTCTTCTACAATTTCTAATTGTGTAGATTTTTGGAAATTAAGTATTTCAGATGTTTAAATATAATTTAACTCTTGAGAGCGTAAAATGATCTCAAATGGACCAGTGAGGGTCCATTTGGTATCATTTTACAATGAGTTACAGATCTATACCATGAGTTACAATGAGTTACAGATCTTTACAATGAGTTACAGATCTATAAAGGGTCCATTTGGTTACCAACTGTCCATCATTTAGCTGGGGATCACCTGGGATCCTCTCAGGGACCACTGGTTTAAAACCACTGCACTACATGGTTTATTCCTATGCTTCTGAAGCCAGGCAACACATACATCTGATAAAAATGAAATTATTACATCATAAGCGATCCAAGTTTAGCAAGTAGACGCATTTTACAGTACATACACTCTAAAATGTTGTAAATACATTGACTGCTTACTCAATATAGAATCCCTCTCCTCTGCAGTGTTGTATGAAATCTGCAGACTTGTCCAGCGGTTTGGGTTTCAGGAGATCTGGAGCGTAACTGTTATCGCGAACCACCAAGACGTAGTCCTGAAAGCGGAACAAAAGCGCGACAAATTCATAAAGAAAAAGCAACAACAGTGATCTGATAACCGCCCACGTCGCCTGTCAGCGATATGCAAACCCTTTGTGAACCAAGATGTAAACACAATGATAGTCAGAGTTTTAAGTCACCGTTTTATTGTGCTTGGACAGATCTGGTGTGAAAACCACGTTGGTAGGTGTAAGCAGTTTGGTCCTGACTTAAAGGGACATTTTACCGTTTTCACAAAATATATACAGTAAGTACACTGTATGTTAATGACATTTAGAGGATTTAGAACACCTTCTTGGTGGTTATTATGTGTGTAATGTGTGGTTTTAGATATTTTAGACGTTAGCAGTGAATCTAGTTTCTCTGTCATGTCATGGACACTACGCCCTGGACTACAATTCCCACAGTTCTTTGGTGCGCTGCACCTGGCTAAAGGGAGGATCTGTCTTACTCAGGGGCTACAGACTGCAGTTTGCACAGTCTGTGTTTCGGCCAAGCTGTGACGTCACATCCTGCATTTTTGAATGGGTTTCAATGGGCACTTCGGGGCTTCTTCCTGTCTGTATTTCGGCCAACTGCGGGTCTTTCCTGCTGCCTGACCACTGTCCAAAATGCAGACCGGAACTAGTCGGAATCTCAAAGCTCACAGCGCCTCGCATGGTGAGTTTAGCGACCCACTGTGAGCTTTTAGAAGCACTGCCGTTTTCAAAGCCTCTATGGCAGACGTTTTCAACCAGTGGTCCAGTGGTAAAAATGAAACCAAATGGACCCTTGCGGGTCCATTTGGTTTCATTTTTACGCTCTCAAGAGCTAAAATATTCATCATCAGAATTAGCCCAAGCCTACACAACTAGAGAATGAAGATTAATGGTCATTTTTATCTGTATGTTTTGCCTGAAATCCAGCCTGATATTGCAGACAAAAGCAAAAGAAATCTTTAGTATTGGATCTGTGTGGGGCTAAAATGTCATCAGATAGTGGTCTGTGGCTCAAATGATGAATAAATAGTGGCCCCTGTGATCAAAAAGTTGAAGACCACTGCTCTATGGTGGAGCTACTGTAGATACAAAACAGTCATGTCACGGTTGTTGCTTTTTAGGACATGGCAGAAGAGAACTCCCCGCGGTGAGAACACGGCAGGATGGCAGGCGTTTGGACTCGACCTGAACGACCTCAACGAGGCATTCCAAAGCAGTAATCTCCACGGTTCAAGAACCGTGCCCTCTAATCAGCACCGCTCCTCCAAAAGTGTTGCGCATACGGCTTAAAAGGTACATTAAAATTCGTCGCGATGAATGGCTCTTTCGCGAGGGCGCCGGTCGCAGACAACTGGTTTGAGAGCCGGTTTAAGCGCGACAGGCTTAGTGACGGACTTTAAAAAGCGACTGACCAGGGTGAGGGTCTTTCCAGGCGGAATCTTGACAGAGACGACGGGCTCTCGCCAGGAATGTCGCTCAAGGTCAAGGGCGATGCGCTGCTGGGCGATGACCACCGCCCTGCAGCCCGACACACTGGGGCAGAAGGAGGCGTTGACCGAGCCTGTGGAGGTGGAGGAGAAGCAGAGGAGAGTTTGTGGTGAGTTTCGCACGGTAAGAGCCATTACTAATGCTATAATCAGGGGTTGACACTAAGGTCTCTAAGGCACTTGCCCCCCAGGTTCCAGGTGGTCCCCAGTTAAGTTGGTTAACCAGATGTAACTCTTGAGAACGTAAAAATGAAACCAAATGGACCCGTGCGGGTCCATTTGGTTTCATTTTTACACTCTCAAGAGTTAAAATTCATCATCTTAATTAGCCCAGGTCTACACTGTAGAAGATTAATGGTCATTTTGTTAATTTGCCTGTTTTGTTTCCCAAATCCAGCCTGGAATTGTGGATATCTAGAAAGCAGGGAAAGACACAGAGGCAGAGTGCAATGACTGCCTTCAAGACAAATGTATCTTGTGTTGTGTTATAGTGCACTAAGTTGCACACTTGCCCGATTGGGCAACCAGGTAGCAGTGTTCACTTGGCCCACCATTTTTTTCACTTGCCCCGGGCAAGCGGGCAAGTGTTAGTGTCAACCCCTGTATAATGCAGTGGTTTTCAACCTTTTTTTTTCTGCATTTTAGCCACGGACCACCGTTCGAGGCCGAATTTAGTCTCTCGGACCCCAAAAACTAAGGATTTTCTAGTTTGTGTCCACAATTTAGGAGAGAGAAGCTCAGATAACTGGCAAAACGTTGGTCAAAAAAATAACGATTCTTCTACATTTTCTAAAGGTGCACATTCTTGAAAGTTAAGTAATTCAGATGTTTAAATATAATTTAACTCGTGAGAGCGTAAAATGATACCAAACGGACCCGCAAGGGTCCATTTGGTATCATTTCACGATCTATAAGATCCATAAGGGTCCATTTGGTTACCAACTGCCGATCACCAAAAACTAAGGATTTTCTAGTTTGTGTCAACAATTTAGGAGAGATCCAAATGTTGTTCAAAAATAACAATTCTTCTACATTTTCTAAATGTCTACATTAGAATTACAAAGTTAAGTAATTCAGATGCTTAAATATAATTTGGTAATTTGGTCAAATCAAATGGACCCACAAGGGTAAATTGGTATCAATTTACGCTCTCAAGAATTACAGATCTATAATAAGGGGTCCATTTGGTTACCACCAACTGTCCATCATTTAGCTGGGGACCACCTGGAATCTTCTCAGGACCATTGGTGGTCCCCGGACCACTGGTTGAAAACCACTGCTATAATGGTGTCCGCGATCTTTGATCATCTTGTCGTGACCCGAGGGGGTTTAATTCGACCTCTGCAAAAGGCATCACCCCTTCACTGAAAAGACCACAAATATGCCCACATCACAATCACATGTGATCATTATATCCACAATAGACCTGCGCAGTGACATCACCGCCCCATTTCCACAAGTGTTTTCCCCATTCATTTTTCTCATAGACTTTTCGAAAATAATTTATATAAAGACGATTTGGCCACGGACAAAGCCAACTCGGGTCGTGATGAATCATGATGACACACACAATATCATCATATAATATCTAATTAGCAAGACGTAGAAAAGTATACAACAATTTGTTTCGTTTTTTATCTTAGAAATTATTTGTCCCAAAAGATTGTGTGTATCATCATGATTCGTCACGACCCGAGTTGGCATTGTCTGCGTTGTAATCGTCTTAATATAAATTATTTTCGAATAGTCTATGAGAAAAATGAATGGGGAAAAAGACTTCTGGAACCAGTGCGGTGACGTCACTGCGCAGCCTCTATAGCCACTGCCAGGAGGGAAAGAAACCCATTATGTTCAAAGGGAGCCGCGGTACGATTCTATTACGCTCCATTATAGACTAGCAGGGACGGATTGGCACATATGTTCCCACCGGAACATATGGTAAAAATGAAACCAAATGGACCCTTGCGGGTCCATTTGGTTTCATTTTTACACCCTCAAGAGTTAAAATATTCATCACGTGAATTAGCCCAACTTAGTCTACACGACTAGAGAATGTAGAAGATTAATGGTCATTTTGATCTGTATGTTCCAGGCAAAGCATCTAGCGAATTCTAGTGCATTTTGGATCTTGTCCAGGCCACTAGGTGGCTCAGGCCACCGGGAAAACTCCCTGTACTCCAGATGGCCAATCCGCCCCTGTAGACTAGGTAAAGGTGTGAGGAGACACTGTGTCACACAGAACTCACCGTTCCAGGTGCGCCCCGCGTCCACCAGCACTTCCACGGGAAAGGAGACGTGCTCAGGCTGACGATAATGGACCACCACCACATACCTGCCTGGGAGGGGGACCCTGGGGTTGAAACTGATCTCCGTCTGAGAGGAAAGGAGAAGGATGAGTGGAAAGGGAGCGTGGGTGTTTTTTTTAGAGGTGTGGGTTGCGTCAGTTACCTTGCCTATGATCTAAGAAGACAGGGGTTTTCAAGTTCAACAGGTGGTCCAAATGGACCCTTGCGGGTCCATTTGGTTTCATGTTTACGCTCTCAAGAGTTAAAATATTCATCATGTGAATTAGCTCAAGTTTACACAACTAGAGAATGTAGAATATGAATGGCCAATTTGATCTGTATGTTTGGCCGTTTTGTTTTCTCCGAAATCTAGCCTGAAAAAATAATTCTATAGTTTTGGGGTCTGTGGGGCTAAAATGTCATCAAATGGTGGCCGTGGCTCAAATTCTGAATAAATAGTGGACCCTGGTATGAAAAAGGTTGAAAACCACTGATATAAGAAATAAAATAATAATTGCTCCAGTGATGATGATTGATAGTTCAAAATATGATCCTCATTGACTTACACTTTACTGAAAAAGCTCTCAAAGTCACTCTTTTAGTATGTAAACAAACTCAAAGTTGATTCAGACAAGATAGAGCATCACCACAACTCACATGGTTTTAGTTTTTCATAAGAGTTTAAATTATCTGTTTTGTCTATTTTTATTAAGAAGAAAACCAGGACTAGATCTGTGGATCCGGAACCAGATTAATATGTAATTGTCCACACTCCATTCCATCTGAAAAAATGTTGTGCCTTCTTCCAAATAATTCTATTTATTTGGAAGAATATTCTGTTTTTAAATTCCAGATTCACAACCTCACAAATGTGTCGCTGTGAGCTTGTAGATCAGCTATTTTCATTCGTACTTGATTTCATATAACTGGACAATTGTTTCTCTTGCAAATCTGGCAAAAAAAATCAAGAGATAACAGGATCACAAGTGCAAAGACAAGAGTGATTGTAACAGCAGCTTTAGTGTAAAATGTAAGTCCATGAGGGGCATAATGTGAAATTTCTATTTCTAATTTTAAGTTCTTGTCCACATTTTGAATTACTTCATGGCAAACCTAAAAAATGTGGTCTGACACTGAAAAATGCCTGGGAATGGCGCAGAGGGGACAGGTTGTCCCAAAGCCCCTGGTCGAGACAAGCTAGCTTAAAACAGCTACGGGTCAACAGTGTCGCAGTGTTGCCAACTTGGCGCATTTGTCGCTATATATAGCTTTTTTTGTCGCCCAGACCCCCCTAGTGCCAAAATTAGTGAAAAACTCCTGGTGGAAAATCTGGTGTTTTTTTGCTGGTGAGTTGGGGCGAAATTGGTTGACAGGCGCCAGAGATAAAACCCTCGTTTTTCACCATTTTTCCTCCTATGATAGAGTTCTCCTTCCTTCCTAGAAAGGACCATTGATAACCAAATGGACCCCTATAGATCTGTAACTCTTGAGACCGTGAAATGAAACCAAATGGACCCTTACGGGTCATTTTATGCTCTCAAGAGTTAAATTATATTCAAACATCTGAATGACCTAATTTTGAAGAATATACACATTTAGAAAATGTAAAAGAATTGCTATTTTGACCAACGTTTTGCCTTATTTCTCCTAAATTACTGTAGTCTGAGAGACTAAAGTCAACATCAAATGGTGGTCCTCCTCCGTGGCTAAAATGCAGAATAAATAGTGGGCCCTGGGATGAAAATGGTTGAAAACCACTGCACTAGCGCATTCTAGTGCATTTTGGAAGTGCCACTATAGTGTATTTTGGGTTTTGGCAGTTGGCAACACTGCAGTGTCGGCACTCGAGGCAAGGAGGGCAACAGTGAAACGCAGTGATCCTACCTGGGGAGATTTGAGCAGGACTCCTTCGCTCTGGGGTTCAGTGAGAGGGAGCTGCCGCCGCCGTCTCCACTCCTCGCTCTCCCCCTGCGGAGGGGCGGCGACCCGCGGGGAGGAGGGCTGTCCGTCACGAGCCGCGTCCAAAAGCCACGACCCGTCGGGCCGCGCGAACTGGCTGGGGATGCAATGCTGACTGGAGAGAGGAAAGAAGAGAAAGATGCACACAAAAAGGCTCAAACATACTCCAGGGTGAAGTGGGTTTCGGTGGAAGGCTTTCACTGCGGTGTACTTTTTTTTTTTAAAGGCCTGGCCTTCATACTACTGACTCAATACACACTCCAGGGTGAAGCCTAAAAATACTACACTGTGGTGAAAACCCTTCACCCAAACTCACTTCATGTAAGAGCCTTAAAGGGGAACTCCACCCATTTTCAATATTTTACTATGTCATTGATGTACCTTCAAGGTGTGGTGTGGACATGATAAAAAAAGTTCCCCCATTCTGTGTTCCCAAGAAATGCAGGTCTGAAGAAAACCACTAACATGGTGAAACATCTTGATGACATCATCAAGATGTATTTTCACCATGTTAATGGATTTCTTTAGACGCTTCTTTTTTCTGAAGAAGAGTCAACTTTTTTTTCACTCTCAGAAAAAAAAGGTGAGGAAACTTTCAGCCAAAACCAAAATAGATATATAGCTATATATATTTTTTCCTCTCTACGTTGCTTCTACTTTGACACTGCAGCTGTGTCCGTGCAGACAGACACTTGCGTCGTCCTGCAGACGGTCCAAAACTTTGTTGTTGTCTACAAAGCATGAAAACAAAACATTCGTCGCGCTCAGGAAAGACTGTGCTAATTTGTGAGTTGGTGGGGGTTGTGTGTGATGAGGCAGCGTTTTAGCCAATCACAGCACAGCAGTGTCCAGCAGTTTCATAATGAGCCAATAGAGCGGAGGTGAGGTGGAGTTAGATTCTGTTTTTAAACAAAATCTGTTTAAAAACAGTGTGTTTCTACACACTAAAGTTGCCTCTATTACCTTTAAAAAGTAAAAGTAAAAGTAAAATTAAGAAGTCTTTTTTTTTTTTTTTTTTTTTCTCTTTCTAAGTCTGCTTGGATGCCAACTTAAGCGTGACCAAAGCTTGCCATCCTTATTCTACTTTGTAGGACATGGGAAGTTTGAAAAATTCCTTTACAGCCAAAATATGGGTGCAAGACGGCTTAGCGAATCGGGGCCCCTTAACATTAACCCAAATAATCTGAAGCAGCAAACATACTGTCATATCACTATATTACTTAAAGCTGGGTGGAGTACTTAAAAGGGGATGGCCATGAAGTGTAGTGGAACAATTTGACCCGTTTGGACATGGGGTCCATCCCCAATGCAGGGGTCATCATATACATCATGACATGTGGCACTAATCTCATGATGGTGATCCTCCTTTGAATCTTGAAACATCCCCTGACTATGACATTCTCTTTCATGGAGAGATCACACACATTTACATCTACACATTCCATACACCTTGTACGAAACGAAAGCTCCCGTTTTGGAGGTTAACTCTCTGATCTTTCTGCAATCCTCTCTGCCTTCAGGATTAAATCCCCCCATACTCATGGGGGGGGGGGGGGGGGGGGGGGGGGGGGGGGCAACAGCCATATGAGCACAGAATTAAAAAAGGTACATTACTTGTTTTCACTTAACTCAAATATTTTAACTTCTTCTTTTTTGGATGATCTTTCATACTATAGAATGTGGTGACCATATAAAGAGTTCACCCCTGTCCACAGTGAGCCCCTGGGGTCAAACACCCTATTTTCAGGGCTTTGGGAGAAAAGCCTTTTTCCCCCCAATCAGGATGAGAGTTGCCTTCCTCCAATCAGGATTCAGATCAAGTGTTCAAATCAAATCAAAGTTTTCTCTTTCAATATAACTTTCGATTCAAACCCCATGGCCAAATATCCCAGAAATACCGTCTATTTAAATGTTTTTTTGTTTTTTATTCATCTGTTATCCTGTCGTCACAAGGCAGTCCTGGCACCTCATTTTCTCTCTTGTTTTTCTCTCTCGGTTCTCTCGTTTATTTCTTCTCGGTTCTAAAGCAGAACAACGAAGGCCAAAGAACTTGTGATGTCGTCACCGCACACAAGTCTGTGGCGTATCAAACTATTGCAGTACAGACTGCTTAGTTGATAGAGGAAATATGGACCTGGTAACTGGCTTTTAGTTGTGGTTGTAACGGAAGCACTGTCTTTTTAAAAGGTGTTCATTAGTTGAGCCGTGTTCAGTGAGCAACCATTTTAATGAGGCAGTTTGTCTGTCTGTATGTACAGTATGTCACTCTGTCCACATATTTTGTCCAGAAGAGGGTGCTGAAAACAGAGCTCAACCACGCACACGTCTAGGGTGCAATGTTACGTTTTATTTTATGTACTTGTATGCCTGTCATCTTCAGGGCGGATGTAATATTTCCCAATTGGGGGGGGGGGGGGGGGGGGGGGGGGGGGGGGGTTCTGTTATGCATGATGAAATGCTGTTGGTTTAGTGGTGACACAACTGTAGTTAGTTAGTAGCAGTAGTAGTGTTTAAAATCAGTCTAAATATAAGCAGTTTAATTTAAAATATCTTTGGTTGTTTTGCATGCCATCGTGTTTGGTGGGGCAGACTTTGCCAACAACACCACGGTCAAAATGCCAACATGCAGGAAGATCCCTTTAGACAACCAGATGTGATATCGTATCATACTCCACAATGGGTTCTACCAATAACTTTATTCATTCAAATAAGCTGGATTTCAGCTTTAATGTTCTAATGTAAATCTAAAAAGACAAGCGCCTGATAACTCATTTTATGGATCCAGGGGAAAGTGAGCCCCGGAAATTATATAAATGCTACCGTCAAATAACAGGACTGGAAACTGTGAATAATTGTCTGTAAATATATGTATCGCACAGCTGGAAATTTTAGGTTGGCTACTGGGTGTTGGCTTGAAGGCAGGGGCGGATGTAACATTTCCCAATGGGAGGGGGGGGGGGGGGGCAGGAGAAAATGGTATGGCAGGCAGGAGAAAATGGTATGGGGGCGGCTTCAGTTGTTGTGGAAGATGCACAGACACACAGCATGCATAAAGCTAAAGGTCTGACTCAGAGAGTTTTCTGTTTTCAATGATGTTTTTAATGCTGTTGGTTTAGTGGTGCCACAACTGTAGTTAGTTAGTAGCAGTAGTAGTGTTTCAAATCATTTTAAATATAAGCACTTTAATTTGAAATATCTTGGGTTGTTTTGCATGCCATCGTGTTTGGTGGGGCAGACTGGGCATTTAGGGGGGCATTGCCCCCCTCCCATGCCTAGATCCGCCCCTGCTTGAAGGAGAGGGAGAGAGAGAGAGAGAGAGAGAGAGAGAGAGAGAGAGAGAGAGAGAGAGAGAGAGAGAGAGAGAGAGAGAGAGAGAGAGAGAGAGAGAGAGAGAGAGAGAGAGAGAGAGAGAGAGAGAGAGAGAGAGAGAGAGACAGAGAGAGAGAGAGAAAGAGAAAGAAGGTAGGCCGACCCTATGCTCTGATGACAACCTCAGGTGAGTGACCCTGGCCTGTGAGAGGAATGCACGGAATCACACCTGGAAAACAGATGGATTTGTCTCTGCACAGTGGGTGGACAAGACATGCAGTTCTTCTTCTTCAGGCTTGGCTGTTGTTTTTGTTAGTACTATACCTGTCGCTGTTAGTATTGCCCTGTGGGGTTAGTACTGTGTACCTGTCTTCAGTGAAGCGGCCATGGACCGAGACACACAGTATCTTGGGGTTCACATACTCCATGAGGAATTCCTCTGCAGGCACTGCGAAGACTTTATGCTACAGGGGAAAAAAATACAAATATGAAACCGCACAGAAAAAAGCAAGTCAATTGACCTATAGCCAAGCCCCTCCCCCCAAATTGCTACAGTCCAATCACAGCTACTATAAGAATACCATGGATCAGACAAACATTCTCCACCAATAGTGTTCCTATTATGACAAAACATTGTTTAAAAAAAAAAAAAATATATATATATATATATATATATATATATATATATATATATATATATATATATATATATATATATATATATATATATATATATATATATATTCCATAAACATTTCTTCAGTGCATATGGCAGGCTTTGTTGGCAGATTTAGAAGATATTCTGAAAGTCTGGTTCAAAAAGTGAACCAGTATTTAACACTTTCACTGCTTTAAAAAAAAAAGGAAACAAAAGACCACTTTGGCGCCCCCTAGTGGCCACAAAAACTCGGGAAACTCGGGTTAAGCAGAGATAGTGTAACATGTAAAATTCATGATATTTACATTGGAATGAACGAATGAATGAGTCCTGAATGAGTCCTTTTCCCAAGGAAAGTGTGAGTGTCTACGTGGCAGAGGCTTAGCTATAGGTGAATTCTCAATTTCATATTCATAAGCATTGCTTTATTCACTTAAAAAAAGCCTCTGTCTCACCAGTAGGAAGGAGGCTGTTGATGACTGCAGGAGAAGTGTGTCCTTGTGTGTAAGCTGGAACACGGCCACACGATTACTGCTGTCCACGGCCACACTCCGACAGAGGAAGCTGCAACCATGGTGCAACCAACAAACAAATGAAAAAAAGAAAAGAAAAAGAACAAACAAATGAAAAAACAAAGAAAAAAGAACACCTTTACCTCTGCACAGCAGTGGGTTTCAACCTTTTTGATACCAGGGCCCACTATTTATTCAGAATTGGAGCCACGGACCACCATCCAATGACATTTTAGCCCCACAGACCCCAAAACTAAAGACGTCTTTTGCTTTCAATCCACAATTCCAGGCTGGATTTGGGAAACAACACAGGCAAACAAAAATTCCCATTAAACTTCGACATGCTTCAGTTACAGTATGTAGATTTGAGCTAATTCACATGATGAATATTTTAACTCTTTGAGAGTGTAAATATGAAACCAAATGGACCCGCAAGGGTCCATTTGGTTTCATGTTTACGCTCGCAGAGAGTTACATCTAGGTTAACCAACTTTCATTATTTAGCCTGAGGACCACCTGGAACCCTCTCAATGACCACTGGTGGTCCCCTGGACCACCGATTGAAAACCCCCTGCTGTACAGGACCAACATTTTTATTCATGCAACAGATATACTGTATGAGCAGATGCGCGGCATTGGGGCAGTCCAAGAACAGGACCGTGTGTGTGTGTTAATATGCAATGAAATCCAACACGCCCTGCCACCTGTAAGCGCAGCTGTACACGTTGGCTCTGGCCTGGATCTGGCCATCTGATGACTGGTCGTCGTTGACAAGCAGGTTGACATTCTGGACCATGTCCACCTCGCTGGCGTACTCCAGCACCAGGGCGTACGGTCCGGGACGAGACACGCGCAGACCGAGCTGGAGCTGGGCCTAGAGCAGAGCAGACGGACCAGAAGTGACAAATTCATTCTCGTTCCGATGTCATCCTGTGTACGTACGTATGCCGCGGTACACCTACACAGCAGGGTTATTATAGTTATGGATTTTTCATTTTAGTTTAGTTAGTAGTTAGTAGTAGTTAGTTTGGTAACACTTTCTATGATCCCTACATTTATAATGCATTATGAGAACATTTATAGTGCATTATAAATGCATTAATAATGCCTCATAACTACACTCATAAACAGACATAATGCTTTGTGATGCACTATATCAGTAGTCATGAAACATTATAATGTCACTGTCATAATGAATTATAACAGCTTAAATTCCAAGGATTCTATGGATGTTCTTGAATACTTATGAAGACCACATCTATAATGCATGATGAGGGTTTATAATGCACTCTTGACTGACTGCTTATAATAGATTATGAAAACCTACACATGCAGTTCATGTGAACTGTAGTAATGACTTATGGCATGCTATAATGGCCCATTCATTATCATGAGTTATCATTGCATGTGTTAAGTAAAGTGACATACATATGGATGCATCTATAATAATGCATAATCCATCATAATGCTTCATTGTAGGGACTAAGTAAAGTGTGATGCATTAACATGCATTTAAAATAATCTATGCTGCATCTTAAGTGATTATTCTGCAAGACACAATAATACAGTAATATGTAGGTGTTGTAAGAATGGAAACTGGAGGCACATGCATATTCAAAGAAAAATACCTAATAAATCTCTCATGTTTATTTAACAAATTTATTTATGTTTATTTAGAAAAGTTACATGCTTAAATGAATGAATCTCAGTATGGTTTGATATTAGGATATTAATGAACATCACAGAAGTGTAACAAGAAAGTTAATCATGGAATGTGCAAGACACATGTTCTGTCCAGCTTGCATCATAATTCATGGATTCGGAATTGCCTGAACGACCGGGCATAATACTCTGCATAAACAGAAATCATGACAACAGAAATTTGGTTTAAACAAATTAACACAAATGCATGACACCAAAACGATGTGTCCCAAATAACATTTTATGATCACAGTGAGTTGGAATTAATCCTTAACATTTCTCACACAGTATCAGCTTGGGCCCCATGCACTATCATTAAGCTAGCTTTAGCTGCTAAGTTAAGCTAACAAACTGCAAAGGCAAAGCAGAACAAAACTACAAACCAAGTACAACCACAATATTTTGGAGACACAACGCCACCTTCTCCACAACCAAATATATCCTGGTCAAAATGCTACTGTATGTGTATAAATCAACCTACTTTCTGATATCTGACCTGCAACAATACAAAACAAACACACAGGGTGAATCACATGTTCTGTCCAGGCTCCAGTACATGCTGTATTGTGGTACCAACCACAATACAGCATGTACTCAGGGTTGCCAGATCGGAATGGTAGTTTCAAGCCCCAAGCGCAACTTGAAACCAACCCACTTCAATAAACATCAGCCCATTGCCACCAGATTTGACAAAGATAAAATTAATATCTATATGTGCAGCTACAAGCCACCCATTGAATAGATGGGTGTCCTGCGCTATGTACACACAATATGCTGTTGTTGGATCAAACATAATGTCCAGTAACTTGGTTACTGGACAGGATACACCCAAGCTGGCTTGGGTGTATCTTTCCTTGTCAAAACTCGTACCATGTAATGCCTTTATCGTTTTATATGGGTTTGTCCGATATGAGCTGTTTTTATAGACTTGGGTTGGTTTCAAGTTATGCTTGGGGCTGGAAACTGTCATTCTGATCTGGCAACCCTGAGTACATATTGTGATTGATACAAGCAGGACAGAACAGGTCACTTAATGTCTGTGTGTTTAAACAGTGTTGTTGCAGGTCAGATATCAGACAGTGGGTTAATTTAGACACAAAGTAGCATATACTATGGAGTGTTAAGAGCCCAAATATTATATCTATTACGTAAATAAAAACATGTAGCAATATGTAGAATAAATAAATAACATGACAAAAAATAAACCAAAGAAAAGTGTGAGAAAAATATATATCACACATTTATGAGTAAAGAAATGGGATATAAGTCATTTTTTGTTACTGTTATATTTTATTACGCTTACATTAATTCCCAAATACATTTATTTCCCCTTTTATTTTTCTATTTATTTACACATATATTTCCTGCAATATTTCTTTGATGCTCTTTTACGTCTCCTGTATTTCTGTCCCACATATTTATTTATGCTTCTATTTATGTCTGCATTTGCTTTCTCTTTATATTTTTGCCTGTATTTCCTTGCGTGTGAGTATGCTAATTTAGTGGGCTGTCCGGGGCGGGGCCAGTCAGTCTTGCTCATTAATATACTGGATATTTGCATTTGCAGCTAAGCTACTAGGCTACTCGGCCTCGCTAGTCGCCTAGTCGGTCTCGCAGGCGGCGAGGCAGCGTCCCCCGGAGCACAGAGTGCCGGCGGGGCCCTCGCCAGAGGCGGGCTTCCCCCCTGGGCAAAGCCGGCGCGTCGCCCCTGTGCTCGGCGTGAGCCCTGGAGGTCCGGAAAAATATATTCCCCGGCTGCGCGGGGGCCTATGTTTGTTTGTACTGGGTAGCGACTCGGGGAGCCGACGCTGATGAGGCTGAGCTGAAGCTGCCTGCTGCTGCCTAACCTCACGCCTGCTGCTGCCACTACTAGTGCTAGCCGGCTTAGCAACCAGGAATTTCAGCATTGTCGATCGGTAGTTCGGACTCTCAAACCCCCAGATAGCGTGGCGCGCTCCGGCCACCGAACCGAACAGCTGCGAAACAGGGCGGAGCCGCAATCATCGGTAACATGCCCTCGACCCGGCTACGAGGCAACGCGGCGTACCGACTCTCTCTCTCTCTCTCTCTCTCTCTCTCTGGTACACGTGTGTGTGTGTGTGTGTGTGTGTGTGTGTGTGTGTGTGTGGGGGGGCCCTAACTACATTTAAAAAGAAAGAGTAAGAACTAACTAAAACTAAACTGAAATGAAAAATCCATATAACCCTGGCGTGTGTGTGTGTGTGTGTGTGCGTGCTCACGTGCCATTATATTATTATACAGGCCTATATAATTTTCCGACGTGAATTTAAACTAAACTAAACTAAGAGATTCGTGGCGCCCCTCGTCCAACACACAGAACAGTCTGTCCATCTCCACAAACAGACACACACGCACGCACGCACACAGATCTGTGTGCTTGTAGATTGGCTATTTTTCGGGGAGGTTAGCGGCACCAATAAATAATCCCCTCATTTCTCTCTCGTACAGACGAGCGCGCTTTTTTGGCAATATATGATTACAGTTTTACATCGATCAGACTCCTGTGCGTAATGCGCGTCTTGCTGCTCCAAAACCATAGACGTGCAGCTTTTTTGGCCACTTAACCATGGCGCTGCGCCATTGGCGCACGCGGGACAAATGCAACTGCACAACTATACATGTTTCTATAACCAAATTCGTTTTGCAGGCATTTTGTGGTCAATGGCCAGGATGGGCACATTATATGGAACTTAATGCAGTGAAGGGCATATTAATTACGTAGAGTTTAATGACGATCAAGGCCAGCCAGCATCATCTCTCTCTCTCTCTCTCTCTCTCTCTCTCTCTCTCTCTCTCTCTCTCTCTCTCTCTCTCTCTCTCTCTCTCTCTCTCTCTCTCTCTCTCTCTCTCTCTCTCTCTCTCTCTCTCTCTCTCTCTCTCTCTCTCTCTCTCTCTCTCTCTCTCTCTCTCTCTCTCTCTCTCTCTCTCTCTCTCTCTCTCTCTCTCTCTCTCTCTCTCTCTCTCTCTCTCGTCATCCTTGAAAATTACTATGCTGATATGCATATGCAATGTTATACAGTTTATAGATCTATACAGTTTATAGATCCACTATAGGCAGTGGGTGCGATTTGGGTGATTGCTTTGCACGAGGTTGTACGGTAATTCATGCCATTGTTGCGTACAGGACAAATGCCTGGCCCCGTTTAGGCCAGGCTTGCACAGTTAACTTTGCAGTATCTATTGACATTTAAACAAGATGAAGAAAGACAGACAGACAGAGGTCTCATTTCTATAGCCTAATAACGGACCATCTTACCGCTGCGTAAAATACCCCTTCTCCAACTTCACTCCTCGCCACGGTTCTCCTTTACAAACTTTGTGTGAGTCCTTTGCTTACTGACTGCCTGTGTGTGTGTGTGTGTGTGTGGTGTGTGTGTGTGTGTGTGTGTGTGTGTGTGTGTGTGTGTGTGTGTGTGTGTGTGTGTGTGTGTGTGTGTGTGTGTGTGTGTGTGTGCGCGTGGAGGGGGGTCTGCAGTGCAGACGCATTCTGCCCATCTCCGACACTGTCTCCCCTCTCTGTGTTTACTAATGGTTTCTATAGAAACCCGTAGCAGGCACACGTGGGCATAGCCACGTGCGTTTTGTTTGTTTAGGCTATGTCGTCTGGGTGCGCGCGCGTGCACGCGTGCGTATACGCACGTGTATGCGCGCGTGCACGCACGTGTACGCGCGCGGCTTCATTGCGACATGCGCTCTCATGCTTTAGCCTAATAGGATAACCTCTCGTGGCTCAAATGCCGAATAAATAGTGGGCCCTGGTATGAAAATGGTTGAAAACCACTGATCTACTTTTGACAAAAGAGCACGGCGCCTAGATTAGGCTAATCTGTATAGGGATCAGATAGATCAGGGGTTTTCAACAGGTGGTCAGGGGACCACCAGTGGTCCTTGAGAAGGTTCCAGGTGGTCCTCAGGCTAAAATATGGAAAGTTGGTTAACCAGATTGAGAATGTAAAAATGGAACCAAATGGACCCTTGCGGGTCCATTTGGTTTCATATTCATCATCTGAATTAGCACCACTTAATTAAGAAATGTACACTGTTTTGTTGGCAAAATACAGCCTGGAATTGTGGACAAAACCAAAAGAATTCTTTAGTTTCAGGTCTTTGAGGCTAAAATGTCATCAAATGGTGGTCCGTGGCTCAAATGCTGAACAAATGGTGGTCCCTGGAGTCAAAAAGGTTGAAAACCACTGAGATAGATGATATGGCATTTTAATTTGGTTGAGTAAGATGATCAACTTGTATTTCAGCCTTTTAAGTTAAAAACGTCGGGTTTTGTGCTTTTGCTGGGTGCTGTGTTGATAGTGTTGCGGGCACTGTTGCCAACTTGGCGCATTTGTCGCTATATTTAGCGCTTTTTCAGACCCCCCTAGCGCCCAAATTAGTGAAAAACTCCTGGCGGAAAATCTGGCGCTTTTTTGCTGGTGAGTTGGTGCGAAATTGGTTGACAATGCGCCAGAAATAAAACCCTTGTTAATCATAGTTTTTCCTCTGTCTGTGCCTCAATTTGAGAGAGACGAGAGACCCATATAACAAAAGGCACACACAGTCACACACTACCGCGGAGCGAGGCACAGATCATTCCAGTATAGACGAAGTTACGACAACTCGGTTCGCTTAATGGGGCCAGTTCTATGGCGGCTCTTATACATAGACTTCTATTTAAAAGCGGGACAAGCATGCAAAGCGAGCGCTAGGTTTCTGACTCCTTCAATGTCGCAATCTCTGTACTGTATGGCTCTCTTCCCTCCTCCCTCGCTCCGACACACACATGTAGGAGAGCGCAGCACACACAGGGACAAGAGGACTTGATGAAGTTGATGATATTACAATTTAACAATAAGCTTTGCTGTTTTGTTAAGCAGGCAGGTGCGTGTGTGCCAGGCCAGCATAGTTTGTGTGTGTGTGTGTGTGTGTGTGTGTGTGTGTGTGTGTGTGTGTGTGTGTGTGTGTGTGTGTGTGTGCGTGCGCGTGCGCGTGCGCGTGTGTGTGTTGTCGTCGACAAGGCAGAATCAAGGCTAGACTAGTCTAGAGCTATGGATGGACGGCCAGAGCTACTTTTTTGATGGTCCGTTATTAGGCTATAGAAATGAGACCTCTGTCTGTCTGTCTTTCTTCATCTTGTTAAATGTCAATACATACTGCAAAGTTAACTGTGCAAGCCTGGCCTAAACGCGGTGGGATTTTTATACATTTGTCCTGTACGGCATGAATTACAGTACAACCTCGTGCAAAGCAATCACCCAAATCGCACCCACTGCCTATAGTGGATCTATAAACTGTATAGATCTATAAACTGTATAACATTGCATATGCATATCAGCATAGTAATTTTCAAGGATGACGATAGAGAGAGAGAGAGAGAGAGAGAGAGAGAGAGAGAGAGAGAGAGAGAGAGAGAGAGAGAGAGAGAGAGAGAGAGAGAGAGAGAGATGATGCTGGCGGCCTGGCTGGCCTTGATCGTCATTAAACTCTACGTAATTAATATGCCCTTCACTGCATTAAGTTCCATATAATGTGCCCATCCTGGCCATTGACCACAAAATGCCTGCAAAACGAATTTGGTTATAGAAACATGTATAGTTGTGCAGTTGCATTTGTCCCGCGTGCGCCAATGGCGCAGCGCCATGGTTAAGTGGCCAAAAAAGCTGCACGTCTATGGTTTTGGAGCAGCAAGACGCGCATTACGCACAGGAGTCTGATCGATGTAAAACTGTAATCATATATTGCCAAAAAAGCGCGCTCGTCTGTACGAGAGAGAAATGAGGGGATTATTTATTGGTGCCGCTAACCTCCCCGAAAAATAGCCAATCTACAAGCACACAGATCTGTGTGCGTGCGTGCGTGCGTGTGTGTCTGTTTGTGGAGATGGACAGACTGTTCTGTGTGTTGGACGAGGGGCGCCACGAATCTCTTAGTTTAGTTTAGTTTAAATTCACGTCGGAAAATTATATAGGCCTGTATAATAATATAATGGCACGTGAGCACGCACACACACACACACACACGCCAGGGTTATATGGATTTTTCATTTCAGTTTAGTTTTAGTTAGTTCTTACTCTTTCTTTTTAAATGTAGTTAGGGCCCCCCCCCCCCCCCCCCCACACACACACACACACACACACACACGTGTACCAGAGAGAGAGAGAGAGAGAGAGAGTCGGTACGCCGCGTTGCCTCGTAGCCGGGTCGAGGGCATGTTACCGATGATTGCGGCTCCGCCCTGTTTCGCAGCTGTTCGGTTCGGTGGCCGGAGCGCGCCACGCTATCTGGGGGTTTGAGAGTCCGAACGACCGATCGACAATGCTGAAATTCCTGGTTGCTAAGCCGGCTAGCACTAGTAGTGGCAGCAGCAGGCGTGAGGTTAGGCAGCAGCAGGCAGCTTCAGCTCAGCCTCATCAGCGTCGGCTCCCCGAGTCGCTACCCAGTTCCACAAGCATTCCCCAGCTGGATTCCCCAGCCCAGCAGAGCAAACACGGCTTAAATAACGAAGCACCGTCGCAACCCAGAGCTATGGTTTTCCCCAAGCGCATGTACAAACAAACATAGGCCCCCGCGCAGCCGGGGAATATATTTTTCCGGACCTCCAGGGCTCACGCCGAGCACAGGGGCGACGCGCCGGCTTTGCCCAGGGGGGAAGCCCGCCTCTGGCGAGGGCCCCGCCGGCACTCTGTGCTCCGGGGGACGCTGCCTCGCCGCCTGCGAGACCGACTAGGCGACTAGCGAGGCCGAGTAGCCTAGTAGCTTAGCTGCAAATGCAAATATCCAGTATATTAATGAGCTAGACTGACTGGCCCCGCCCCGGACAGCCCACTAAATTAGCATACTCACACGCAAGGAAATACAGGCAAAAATATAAAGAGAAAGCAAATGCAGACATAAATAGAAGCATAAATAAATATGTGGGACAGAAATACAGGAGACGTAAAAGAGCATCAAAGAAATATTGCAGGAAATATATGTGTAAATAAATAGAAAAATAAAAGGGGAAATAAATGTATTTGGGAATTAATGTAAGCGTAATAAAATATAACAGTAACAAAAAATGACTTATATCCCATTTCTTTACTCATAAATGTGTGATATATATTTTTCTCACACTTTTCTTTGGTTTATTTTTTGTCATGTTATTTATTTATTCTACATATTGCTACATGTTTTTATTTACGTAATAGATATAATATTTGGGCTCTTAACACTCCATAATATACTGTAACCAGGGAATATCTTGATAGTGGAAAAGGTGTCTATGTGTCTCCACAATGTTTCGGTTGTACTTAGTAATAATGTTGTGCTTAGAACTTGGCAGGTTAGCTTAGCAGCTAAAGCTAACTTACAATAGTGATAGTGACTGCAGGGGCCCAATGTGTATTATGGTGTTTATGTCCAGTCAGTCAGGTAATGAGGAAACCGTATCCTGTATTGTGTGAATTACTGGACTGAACATGTGTCTTATACCTTGTGTGTTTAACTTTCTTGTTACAGCTCTGTGATTTCCAGTAAAATCCTAAAATCATACCACACTGAGATTCATTCATTTAAATGTTAACAGAGTACGATTTGCACCCATTGTGTGCGTGAGATTTATTTATTTTTTATTTTATTTTTTTCTTTGAATATGCATGTGCCTTCAGTTTCCATTCTTACAACACCTACATGTAACCGTATTATTGTGTCTTGCAGAATAATCACTTAAGATGCAGCATAGATTATTTTTAATGCATGTAAATGCATCACACTTTACTTAGCCCCTACAATGAAGCATTATGATGAATTATGCATTATTATAGATGCATCCATATGTATGTCACTTTACTTAACACATGCAATGATGAGTCATGATACTGCATGGGCTATTATAGCATGCTATGAGTCGTTACTACAGTTGACTTGAGTTGTGTGTATAGGTAATCATAATGTATTTTAAGCAGTCAGTCAAGACTGCATTATAATGCCCTATGAGTGCCCTCATAATGCATTATAGATATGGTCTTCATAGGTATTCAAGAGCATCCATAGAATATTTGGACTCAAGTCATTATAATGCATTATATGTGACATTATAATGTTTTATGACTGTTGATATAGTGCATAAGAAAGCATTATGTGTGTTTATGAGTGTAGTTATAATGCATTATGAACGCATTATAATGCATTATGAATGCCTTCATAATGCATTATAGATGTGGGTATCATAGAAAGTGTTACCGTTAGTTTTTACTCTTTTTTTAATTTAGTTAGTTTTAGTTAGTTTTTGGGACGCATTTGCTAGTTTTTAATTTAGTTTTTATTTTTGTAAAAAGTTTTAGTTTTAGTTGGTTTTAGTTTAGTTTGTTTCATTTTTTTTTTCATGCCATACTTTGTTTGTACTTTGTTTGGTATGGTATATAAAAAGTTATAAAATGTCTGATAGTTATAAATGTCTGAAAGTCATATACATATTGAAAACGAAGGGTATTTTGAGTATGATTTCAGTTTAGTTTTAGTTAGTTTTGTGAACCCAAATTGCAGTTATACTTTAGTGATAGTTTTTTATTTATTTGTAGTTTTTATTTAGTTTCAGTTAACAGATATATTTTTTAGAATTTTAGTTATTGTTTTTTCGTTAGTTTTAGTTAACTATAAAAACCCTGCTACACAGAGGTTCTCAAACATCTGAAGGATCCCCAGTTGATGTGTATTTGAACATGGACTCCAAACCTCTCCAGTTGATGATGTATTTGAACAGAAATTGGAGCTCAACAAGCTCAGAGATCGAAAGAAGTAAAACAAAATGGAATTAAAGCAGTGGTTTTCAACCTTTTTCATACCAGGGCCCACTATTTATTCAGAATTTGAGCCACGGACCACCATTTGACCCACAGACCCACAAAACTAAAGATTTCATTTGCTTTTGTCTGCAATTCTAGGCTGGATTTTGGAAAAAAAACATACTTGTTGTCTGTAGTCAAACGTACTGTAGGTCAAAATGACAAGGACTTGGACTAACATGGGCAGAACATTTTAAGCGTAAAAATGAAACAAAATGGACCCGCAAGGGTCCATTTTGTTCAATATGCTCTCAAAGAGTTACATCTGGTTAAACAACTTTCCATCATTTAGCTGGGGATCACTTGGATCTCTCTCAAGGACCACTGATGGTCCCCAAACCACTGGCTGAAAACCACTGCATTAAAGGGAAATTTGATGCTACAAAATTGTTTTTTTGCTGGGGAATGAAACCCACTTTGAGAACCACTACAATAACATTGCTGAGAAGATTGACGATCAATGTGCTTTCATACGTGCAAGGTGTGAACATTCGCACCCGTTTGTTTACGTCTTTTATTTAGATCCCTGGTGCACATAGGCCAGGCGTGCGTGCGTGGCCTACCTGTGTGCCACTGACGGACGCCATCTCAGGGTGGTCTGGCGTGGGCCGCCGCACGCGGACCTGCCTCTTCCGGCGCCTGCCGCGGCTGGAGAGCTTTCCCTGGGCGCCCAGAGCCGAGCTGAACCCATCCATCGACACGTGCTTGTACAACAGACAGCTGAGAGAGAAAAGAAAATGGTGTTCAGCTATGTGCACTAACACGAAAGACCAGCACTCATCATTTTAGCTCTGTTTGATGTGGGAGATGAAGTTTAAATTGAACATATTCGTGATGGGTGTATTTATTCATTTAACTCCTCAACAGATTTACCACGTGTTTTGGTGTGATTGATTATTCTGTTGTCTGCTTATGACAGGAAAACGCATGTTGTAATTTTTTTTTATCTATAAGCATGGATTAACTTGCTGGCCACCATCTCATAAGGTATTTTAGGTGTTGGCGTGACTACAAAACACCTCACACACTTTACAACTATAATTAATAAATGATAAATTATATGGCTTTAAATGCATTTCTGAATGAGCCCTCTAAACATTGAAAATGTGAAGAAACAGGATGTTTTTTCAAATGTATTAAAAAAAAAACTGAAACACATCATCAACTCATCAACAGAGGATTTTCTATAAATTATTTAGTTACTATTAAACCTAATGGGGCGAGCCTAGCTTTCTGCTAATCTCTCGAAGAGTTAATGCAAAATCTATAAATCAGTGTGTGAATATCTTGAATGCTGAGATACTGTATGTTTACACTGCAAAAAACTCTGAACTAAGCAAGTCTTGTAATCGTAAATCTAGACTTTAGGTATGATTGCTCTTGTTTTAAGAAGGATATACTAACCAAGAGCAAGTTGTATAGGATTATCAACCTTGTTTTTAGAACATATTTCTTATTACAAGAATTCTTACCAAGTACAATTCACTTACCCCACGGACAGATTATTTTGCTCGTTTCTAGTACTATTACACTCATTTTTTTCCTTATATGTAGGACAGGATTTTTTTGCAGTGTACCATCTCAAGAAGATCAACTTTGCGTGTTGACAGATTGTTTTGTTGATGTGTTCATAAATTCATTGAGATGAAAGGAACGTTGGGGATCCCATGCGAGAAAAGAAACCAGTCTTGGACCACTGGGTTTCTAATAATGACAAAATCCCTGTAATTACTTTGTGCTGGTGTCTGCGGCGGGGCTGTAGCTGCACGGCTGGGTGATCTTCTCCTGCAGCAGAGGAGCCTCGTAGTAGTCGCGGGGAAGCAGCACCAAGTAATCCTGAGGAATTAGAGCGACACAGAGCCCCAGTTTAATGGACAATACGCCAAGCACGCAACCAGGGGCGGATCTAGGCATGGGCAGGTGGGTGGGGGGGCAATGCCTCCCTAAATGCCCAGACTGCCCCACCAAACACGATGTCATGCAAAACAACCTAGAAATAACCTAGAAGATATTTCAAATTAAAGTGCCTATATTTAAAATGATTTGAAACACTACTACTGCTACTAACTAACTACAGCTGTGTCACCACTAAACCAACAGCATTTCATCATTGAAAACAGAAAACTCTCTGAGTAAGACATTTAGCTTTATGCATGCTGCGTGTCTATTGCAACAACTGGTTATTATTGATGCTTTACTTGCCTAATAAAAGTCCTGTAACTGAAAATGGTATGGGTGCGGCTTCACCGCCCTTGGTGCGAAGCGACACGGGCGATGAAGCCGCACCCATACCATTTTCTCTTGCCCCTCCAACATGTTCTCTTGCTCCCCCCCAAAATGGGACATGTTACATCCGCCCATGCACGCAACCCACCAGTCACACTGACTGCATTTGCGTGAGCAAAAAACAATGTTCAAAGCCGTTGTGTAGGGTTTAACATTACAAGCTCTGTGCCTGTGCCTGTGCACAACCTCAAATGTTCCCTAGGTTTCTCCTACCATGTTTTACTCAGTTTTTTTTTTTTTTTTTTTTTTTAGAAAAAGTGGTCCAAGTGTTATTTTGTGAAAACGCTCCTTAATAATGGCTGCTTTCCCTATCCCAAAATAGGCGTATAATGGGGCTAATGGGTCTTGTGCAAGTTCACCTACATACATCGCTCCAAAATGCAATTTTCTGCTATATATTGTCTCCCCACCATGTCAGTAGTGTGTCAACACTCACACTTTCACTTTTGGTACAGCAGCGGTTCGGCCATAAACAATGTGCCACGCCCCCACCTTTTGAGACAGCAAGTGTGAGTGTTAACACAAAATGTGAGATGGCACATTGAACTATTCCCCAAAGTTTTTAAAAATAGTAAAAAAGGGATAAGGGGTTTAGGATAAGGGGTTTAGCATGTAATGAAAATGGAGGCCCTACAGTGCAAACAAGATCAATTTATTGAACTGTTATTGTGTGCACAGATGACTTTGTTTTGAAAACACAAAAGATTCAAATAGTATGAGTGTATGGTGCTGGTTTCTCTCATAGAAACTAATTCTACTATCGCAGGACTTTCACTCACCTGATAAACTAAACAAAGTTGCTAACAGACACGCTAATCCGTTCACACGGGCACAAATTACACATGATTTATAGTTGCACGTGGCTGTCATGCCTCCCGACAATAAACAGCAGACGCACATGCTGGAGCTTGTAGATTGGCCATTTACAGTGTGCAACACACCGTGTACAACACAGGTATGACTCATCCCATTAGAGCAGTGGTTTTCAACCGGTGGTCTGGGGACCACCAGTGGTCCTTGAGAGGGTTCCAGGTGGTCCCCAGGCTAAATTATGGAGAGCTGGTTAACCAGATGTAACTCTTTGACAGCGTAAACATGAAACCAAATGGACCCTTGCGGGTCCATTTGGTTTCATATTTACACTCTCAAAGAGTTAAAATATTCATCATCTGAATTAGCTCCAAGTCTACACAACTAGAGAATGTAGAAGATTAATCGTCATTTTGATTTGTATGTTTGACTGTTTTGTAATCCAGCCTGGAATTGTGGGCAAAAACAAAAGAAATCTTTACTGTAGTTTTGGCGTCTGTGGAGCTAAATTGTCATCAAATGGTGGTCCGTGGCTCAAATGCTGTATAAATAGTGAGCCCTGGTATCAAAAAGGTTTGAAAACCACTGACTTTTGACATGAGGAAGATGCATGAACCGAAGCCCATGTCACCCTCCTGTCTGTACTCACCAGCAGGATTCCCTGCGCCTGGATGTGGATCACCCATTTCCCAGGCGTCAGGGAGAAGGGCTGAGCGAAGCCGTCTCCTGGGACGGTGAGGAAGGCAGGGGAGGTGCTGGCTGGGAACACCACCTCCTGACTCTGACCAGACCCTGCAGAGAGAAATAAAAACCCAGCCCGGTCTCACAGACAGTAGTATACACTATGCACGGAATGCCACCTGCGAATTGCGTGCATACACTGCTAGTTAAAGCAAAAAATGCGTGAATATGTACTTGGGCGTGGTTTTCACAAACACGGAAGTGGCTAGTTGGGGGTGGAGCAGTTTGGGTTTATAATATTTACTATTCTGTCCCTAACACATCGCAACTCGGACGCGGCAATTCGCTCGGCTAGCGCCTCGCTCAGTGGCGCTTCACAATGCTCATGGTCGGCAGAGACGGCGCCGCTCCGTCATTTTCAGAGTATATGCAAGTGTAATATGCACAGATTTATTGTAGGCGAATATGCACGGATTTATTGTAAGCGAATATGCACAAATTTTTGCGTATTCTAGGCGAGTATGGACGGAATGGCACCTCCGTGCATATTCGCCTAAACCTCATGAAACTGGGTTGAAAAAACACAGGCTTGTAAGTAGGGTGACCAGATGTCCCTCTTTGCGTGGGACAGTCCCTCATTTTCAAGATTTTTGAAGCGTCCCACAAATTGAGGCTCTGTCCCACATTGTGACTGACAGACATCAGTGTTCAAAATGCCCTAATAGTTGGATTTCAGTTATATCATTTCTTGCTATGTTTTTTTTTAAATAATTCCCACATGTGGTACCACTATATTTCCACACTCACTCTAGAGAGGCCACATTGCATACTGTCGTATCAAAAATAGCTGATCTACGATCTCAAAACGTGTCACACAGCGACGCGTTTTGAGATCGTAGATCAGCTATTTTTGATTTTAGAGCTGTTTTTGCTGTGTGAAATGGAATCTTGAACGGGACATTTTGTCCCGTTTCCACACTCCACTTGTCCCACACATGCAACACTTCTGTCCCTCAAATGAACAGTTTGGATCTGGTCACCCTACTTGTAAGACGACGCGTTCGCAGCCCGAGAGCATGTTACAATAAGAAAAGCATCGGCTGTCATCACCCGTGAATGATATATTAGAGGCATCATCATGCTCCGATTTAAACACTACATGAAGGGGAGGAATTGTTTTTATTGTTATGCAACACCAGTGCCGGGAGGGGGAATCAACTCAATGTTGACATAATGCACTTTGGCTGTTTTCCGGAGCCAAAATTACCATAACAAGTTTATTCAAAGACTTGGGGAGTCATTCTGTCGATATTTTTTTGGCTCGTCTGCAGGTCTTCTGGTGTGCAGCACGTTCCCGATTTCATCATCTTTAAAAACGCCGCTTTTAATGCATCACGTAGATCCCCTAAATCTACACAAATCTTAAAAAAGAAAGTGGACGCTCCCTGCCTTGAATCCTCCAGGCAGCAGTATGGATGGCCTCTTGACAGACGCTACAATGCACTGTGTGTTTAGTTCTATTATGTGGTGTAGTTATGAGCAAACAGGGCGTGAACGGCTTGTTGAATTGGACCTTAATGACAATGGTATGCATTGTGACACATTTCAAAACTTGAAAGGAGAATTCCGCACTAGAAGGCTTTTTTTTTTTTTTACCTTTATTTGGAATTGATTAATATCCCATAATGGGTTCCCCTACACAACCATAAGCTTAGAGTCTTTTTATATCGTCTCTCAAATGTCAACAGTGTGATAACGCACATTTTACTGCATAGTAGCGGCGTTGCCATTGGGGGGGTGCGAAAAATACCATTTTAGAGTGTTGAAAATAGGCAAATGTGAATAACATCCCATAGATCCATTCTAAGCTTATGGTAGTGGGGTGGGGTAACAGCTAATAAGGATTTATTCCACACAAATACTGGTTCACTGCAGTGTTGTCAACTGCCAAAATCCAAAATGCACTAGCGGCACTTCCAAAATGCACTAGAATGCGCTAGAGCAATCGTTTTCAACCATTTTCATACCAGGGTCCACTATTTATTCTGCATTTTAGCCACAGAAGACCACCATCTGATGTTGAGTTTAGTCTCTCGGACTAATTTAGGAGCAATAACTGGCAAAATGTTGGTCAAAATAGCAATTCTTCTACATTTTCTAAATGTAGATTCTTGAAGATGGGGTCATTGAGTCAAATGTTTAAATATAATTTAACTCTTGAGAGCGTAAAATGAAACCAATTGGACCCATCCATTTGGTCCATTTGGCTTCATTTTACGATCTCAAGAGTTACAGATCTATAAGGGTCCATTGGGTTACCAATGGTCCTTTCTAGGAAGGAAGGAGGAGTAAAAATGGTAAAAAAAAAAAACAAAAAAAAACAAGGGTTTTATCTCTGGCGCCTGGCGCAAAAAAGCACTAAATTTTCCACCATTAGTTTTTCACTAATTTTGGCGCTAGGGGTGCCCAAAAAAAGGCTAAATCTAGCGACAAATGTGCCAGGTTGGCAACACTGGTTCACTGTTTTGGATATGCATCACTTGCAAATAAAGGCAAGAGAGCCTTCTGTCTCAGAATTCTCCTTTAACAGAGGCAGCCTTACCTGGAGCGCCATGGTTATTGGTGGCCTTGATGCTACCGCTCACATCGGTACCGACGGGGTTAGCGAACCGCAGAACCACACGGAACAGGGGGGACAGAGGCTGTGGCGCCTCGTCCGCATCAACATGCACTGTTACTCTGACTTCAGTCTGCAGAGACATGGGGAGGAGGGTGGAGGAGGGACACACACGCACACACACGCGCACACACATAGCTGACTGGAGGGGTCGCAGGTTTGGGTATAGACAGGGAAAAACGCGCAGCCACGCGATAAAAGGGTGTACCAAACTTTTCTCAGTTGAGTACTAGGTATTTTTCCTGTAGAATCCATTTCTGAGATGTACATTTTTATATCTTGCATAATTAATGATAATTAATTAGCATATGTAATTAGCATATAACTGGATATGCAAATTATCTCATTATTTATGCAAAATACAACCATGTACATTGCAGAAATGGATTCTACAGGAAAAAATATATAAGAATCAACAGAGAAAAGTTTGATAAAAAGCCTTTTATCGAATAGTTAAGAGTTTTTCCTGTTATTTTCACCCATATGTCAAATTACTTGACCCATAGGTGCTAATAACAGGAAAAAATATGTAATAAAATCATAAAAGGCTTCACCAAACTTTTCTCAGTTGATTATGTATTTTTTCCTGTAGAATCCATTTCTGCAACGTGCATTGTTGTATTTTGCATAAGTAATGAGATAGTTTGCATATGTGCATATGCTAATTATCTCACACGTCTCAGAAATGGATTCTACAGAAAAAATACCTAGGAATCAATTGAGAAAAGTTTGGTACACCCTTTTATCGCATGGCTGCGCGTTTTTCCCTGTCTAGTAGGAGGAGGCGTTACTGGGAAATGTTAACAGACTAGTGAGTTAAGCAGATACACGGATACGAGGGGTTAATTCATGGACAGCCAGCGCGGTCAAAGACAAGCGAAAAGAAAGCTTTATAGAGAAAGATGGCCCTTCAACTTACAGTCACAGCAAGAAGAGGGTAAGCCAGCCTCTTCCATTACCAAGATCCTCGCTCTCACCCGCGCTGCCCCTTTTTGTTGGAGAGTGGCGTAGCGCATTATTACATGGAAAGGGCCAGGAAAGCCTACAGCAAGCATTAGGATCACCTCTGGCTGAGAAGAAGATAGGATTAGTGCTAGGAGAGCTAAGGCAACCACAGTACCTACAATAGCCTCATTGTAAAAAGGTCTTCAAAGTGGGAGAGGGAAAAGAGAGGGCAAGTGCAACAGCAGTAAAGTAAATGAAAAAAAAAAATGCATCCATTAAAACCTTGAGATGAAAGACATCTCAAGGCATTTAACCATCTGTGTACTGGACGCGTTCAACGCATTATGTTACACTTTAGCTATTGAAAAATCAGATCTACGAGCTCATATCGCGCCACTGAGTGGCGCGATATGAGCTTGTATACCTGATATATATTTTTTTTAATTGTGAAAATGATGCGCAAATCTAAGAATATATTCTATTTGACACCTGAGTAGTTTCTGACACTAGATTCTGGTTTCTGACAGTAGATTCTAGTTTCTGATGCTAGATTCTGACAGATTCTAGTTTCTGACTAGTTTCTAGTTTCTGATACTAGATTCTGACAGATTCTAGTTTCTCTGAAAAATCTATGTTCCTGTGTCAGTGATGCTCAACATATTTCATGCCATGGACCACGAAATATTTGGCTGCGGACCCCCATCTGAAAACATGTTGTTGTAGGGATCCCCCAGAAGCAACGATTATAGTTCAAAATATTTGCTTCCGAAAGAATATACATTCAAAGATTTACATCACATTTTCACAATTTTTCAAAAATATCAGAGCTACTCGGTGGTGCGATATGAGCTGGTAGATCTGATATTTTTGCAATAGCTACAGTGTAACATAATGCGTTGAACACCAAAACGCGTTCAGTACATAAGGGTTAAATAAGTGCCAAATTATTCCGCAAAGTGCGTCAAGTTAATGCAGTGCAAAAAATGTCCCCATTAAGTAGAGTGAGCACACTGACCTGTGCCGGTGACATAATGGCATAACCTCTCCAGCTGAATGCTGGGAAGTTGCGCGGGTCAAACCCAAAGCGGACAGGTCTGGAGTTGGGAGTGACGCCATTCTCTGCTTCATACTTCAGCTGGTGGAGGCTAGGGAAATAGAAGCCAGTGGCCGGCCTAGAGGTGTGGGATGAAATTTAAAACACAAATTACACATCCAGTGAACATAGTTTTTACCGTATATGCATGAGGATGTAAGGGCTTTCAGCTTTCAGCACGATTTATTAGCACTGCAACATAAACAATCTAAGTAAATATATTCAATATACAGTATGTTGCTTGATCTACATATTGTGAGCTAGTAGATGAGCTGAGTGCCCATGCAGATTTGTCAGATTATTTAGTTTCCCACAACAATCTTCCCAGACATCTTGGGCACCACAGGTGGTGATTAAAAAGACGTCTGGAGACGTCCTGGGCATAATATGTGTTCAATGGCATAAAATATTGTTTGAATAGTTTCAAGATTATTAAAAATATAATACACATACAGTATATGCTTCTCACTAATCAGATAATTGCCGCTCTAATGTATGTTCTGTAATGTCAGTCAGTGCTTACTCTGTGCAGGTTCGTCCCACAACGTTATTCCGACAGCGACACCGTCCCGACACATCATCACACCCCCTGCCAGTAGCCCCGCCCACATCACACTGACAGCCTATCAGGAAGGCAACAATAAGACATTCTGTTAGATTACAGAATAACAACTTTATTAATTATTACATCACAGTATATCACAGTATATATGTGTAGAAGACAGTCCCATTTTTTGGCTAACCATCTAGTTTAGACATTGAGAATAAAGTCCAGCCCGTATTCAGTGATTTAGGTTTGAAGACACTTCTCACCTTCACAGCCATAATAGTTGCGTTTCTGCAGCAGGAAGTAGCCATGCTTACACGTGTCACAGGAGTGACCACATGCATTGGGTTTACAGTGGCACTGACCATTGTTCTGGAGGAGATGGTTGACAGTGGAAAATATCAGATCAGGCATATTACAGCCCATGCAAAACACATTAATTGTAAAACAATATTAATGCTGGTAAATGGGTACCTCAAATAGCATTTGAGATAATGGTCAGCATTAGGGAAGGTACTAATAATGGAACCTGCATATACAGTACAGCACTGTCTCCAAATAGTCAGTTGTAACCCAATATTTGTGGATTTATGCAACATATATGTTTATATAGGCTACTTATGTATGTTGTATTTATTTATTTTTTCTTTCTTTATATTATTTTGTACATAAAATCATATATATCAATATTTTTTAAGACAAACTAAAACAAATCTAAGATTTATCGAGAAGAAGAAGTGTTGTGCATGCACAGTATATCTGCTATTTTCAGTAGTTTAGACCCCAGGCAAACATCTAAAAAGGGTTGGGAACAGCTGTGGTACAGTACAGTATAAAGTATTACTGCTCATCATCACAAAAGGAGGGTATAAAGAAAGCAGCACAGGTAACCTCACCTGCTGACACTCCCCAACACCGCTCAGGGTCCCCTTTAAATCACATTGACACTCTGTCAGAGAGAGAGAAAGAGAGAGTCACACGTTAGGTGGGGTTGGTAATGGGTGGGAGATGGCGTTGGCGGGGCTCTACCGTCCGTGAATAGAGTCTGATTACAGGATTCTCTCACTTTCATGGCTGAAACATGACAGCACAAGCCCCCCCTCCCATCCCTGATCCTCAGAGAGTTGCACACATCAAAGGCCATGTACTGTACAGTGAAGGGAAGAAAAAAACGTTACGTTGCGGCTGGGCTTTTTCAACTCACTGAACGAAATAAAGGCTCTCCCTCAATGTTTTGGACCGCAGTTAACCTGAGGCATTCCTGGGATATTAAACTCCTTTTTTTCCTCTCGCTCTCTCTCTGCTCCTGTATCTCTGCACAGGGTGACAGTGATAACATTCTTGCTGCGAAGCAAGAGCTGTAACATTAGACCGGGTATCTGGACAAAGCCTCCGGCTGTTCCCTCAGCGCTGGCTGGTATAATGGAAGGGAAGTTATTATACTACCCTAGACTGACCGTTTCCATATACGGTACTTTTAGGTTGAATTGGTGTATTAGTAGTTGTTTTTTTTGTACTGGATATTAAGCAATTGGGCTCTGCCAGAGTGCTACATACTGTAGCTTAATTAGTGTTTACTTTACTAATGCCACTGAATAGCCAGTGTCTCTTTTTACGTTTTTTTTTTTTTTGGACTACAGTGGTTAAAGGCAGTGTTGCCAACTGCCCAAATCCAAAATTCACTAGTGGCACTTCTAAAATGCACTAGAATGCACTAGAGCAGTGGGTTTTCAACCATTTTCATACCAGGGCCCACTATTTATTCTGCATTTTAGCCACGGAGGACCAGCATTGAGTTTAGTCTCTCGGATTAATTTAGGAGAAACAACCGGTAAAATGCTGGTCAAAATAGCAATTATTCTACAATTTCTAAATGTGTAGATTCTTGAAAATTAGGTAATCCGGATGGTTAAATATGATTTAACTCTTGAGAGCGTAAAATGAAACCAAACGGACCTGAAAGGGTCCGTTTGGTTTGTCGCTATATTTAGCTAGAAAAGAGCTAAATATAGCGACAAATCCGCCAAGTTGGCAACACTGGGTAAAGGGTCGGAGCACGGGGGTAATCCAGGTTTTTGAAATGCCACCATGCACATTCTTGCGCTGCAACATTGATGAAATCTCACACGTTCAAAGGAAAAGCAGCCAAGAAGACATTTTTTCCCGGTATTAAATGCATATTTGCTCCAACCGTCCCTGTGTAGAACAGGAAACAAAGTGTATCAAAGTGTGTCAACCCATATCAGCACCTCTTCAGGTTGATACCGATAATTTAATACTTCTGATGGAAAAAAAAAAACCTTTTGCAGAAGCCATGCGGCTACTGTAATGTTGCCGCGCGGCAGACACGAGCAGAAATATTTTCGGTGCGCAACCCAGCACTCCTTATCTGCTAGAGATGCAATGTACGACATGGATTTCGAAACAAATACTGCAACACAAAAAAAGCACTCAAGTTTAGGAAAACTTTTTTTTGTGGCATGAGCAGGCTTGCAATTGCATAAACACATTTCGTATTTTGGCCACAGTATTTGTGACATAAAATGTTCATATTTTTGTAGCTATCAGCTGTCAGCCTCTGGCAACTGAGAGCTCAGAGTATTATCATTGTTTTTTTTCTCCCTAAGCGAGGCACAGCATGCTGTGAGGAGTCTGTGTGGAATGTGGAAATAGGCTTCACAAAGGATCCAGGTAATCATGTAACCTATCCCTCTGTCCTACTTGTTACCTACCTATACAGCCGCTGGGGTGTAGTGTAGCTAGGTTCCAGTAGAGAGGTTTACATCTGTCACACAGAGGCCCCTCTACGTTTGGCAGGCAGCGACAGGAGCCCTGGTGAGGCTACAGTGTAAATAGTAAGTAAAGAGTATTGTTGTTGTTGGGGGAAAAAATATATATACGTGTATGCTCTAACATTGTTTCTATTAGACCAGTGGTTTTCAACCTTTTTCATACCAGGGCCCACTATTTATTCAGCATTTGAGCCACGGACCACCATTTGACAACATTTTAGCCTCAACAGACCGCAAAAAACTAAAGATTTCTTTTGCTTTTGTCCACAATTCCAGGCTGGATTTGGGGAGACAAAACAGTCAAACATGCAGATCAAAATGACCATTAATCTTCTACATTCTCTAGTTGTGTAGACTTGGGCTAATTCAGATGGTGAATATTTTAACTCTTGAGAGCGTAAACATGAAACCAAATGGACCCACAAGGGTCCATTTGGTTTCATGTTTACGCTCTCAAAGAGTTACATCTGGTCACCCAAATTTCCATTAATTTAGCCAGGGGACCACCTCTCAGAGTTGAAAACCACTGTATTAGACCTATAGTACATTTTTGTGACAGTATTGTTGGTTTTCTCTTCACTTTCTTCTTCAGAATGGAAGGAAGTCTCTTTTCCCTTTTTTGTTGTTTATTACAGTTGATTTCATTTCCACTGACCCCCCAAAAAAGACAGACTTCCTTGTTAACTCTTCCGGATGGAGGTTTGGCAAGTTTTGTTATCAGATAAAGGAATGTGAAACACCCAGTTCTGGAGCTGGGGCGGTGTATGTGTGTGTGTGTGTGTGTGTGTGTGGGGGGGGGGGGGGGGGGCAGACAGTAAATTCTCCTATTAAACACACAGCGAAGGCAAACATTCAGCAAAAACAGCTGATTTAATCTGATCTATTTTTGGCAAATATATTAAACATCTTCGCCAAAAATGGATAAGAAACAAAAGGAGCAAAAAAGGAGGCCAAGCATAGATCCCTGGGGGACTCCGGTCAGGGGTTTAAGTGGCTGACTGTCCTGATAAAATACACAATCATTGTCTATTACTAATAGCATGCCGCGAATAGACCATGATCGTGTATTCTATTAGTACAGTTTCATCGGAAATTATAAACATGATTATAAACAAAAGCTACATCTTTAGAAAGTCTGTTGAGAGACCTACCGTTTGTGAACTGATGACTTCTGACCCGGCTGGGTTACACTGTCTAATGGGGGCTAGAAACACACACAATACACACACAATCAAAGGACAAGCTCCAATCATAGATTACACCATTCACCCTTATGAACATTTGTAAATGCAAATCTCTATCGAGATCTCTGATGTCCAAAGTTGCAATTGACTAGATTGTAATAACAAATGGCTTCAAATCCTCATAGCATTGAAGTTGCTGCCTCTACAATGAATACACCAAGTCTCACTTAGCTTGTCATTATGTCCAATGACATTATGTCTAATTGGGGTTAAGACTCGTTCAGAAGCTGTGCTTACATTCATACTAACTGGAATCAATAGACTCCCACCTAATTCTGCTCTCTTAAAGAAGGCGGTGGTGTTTATGTGTACATCACGCAGATACGGGAAGTAAACTGCAGATGCCATGTAACTTGTCTGTTACTTGTCTTACTGTTTATTTTTTGTCTTGCTCACCATCATAATATTCATTTAGAGTCTTTACTTTAAAAAGAAAAGGAAGTGGGGTGGGACGGGGGAAAAAAGAAACAGGGACTAGTACCTGAACATTATGGCCAAACAGGGTCTAGTACCTGAACTAGAGTTCTCAAACTCTGCCCGAACCCGACCAGGCCCAGCCCGGCATTTTAGGGTCGGGCTCGGGCCTAAAATGTATGCAGATCAGTAGGGCTGGATCGGGCTTAGGGCTCCATGAAAAAAGCAATATATAATGTATTATTTTATTATGATAATAATAGTTCTGTTTTGTCTGTCTGTGTATTTACCTCTCATGAAGATGGTGCAGATTGGCATTTTCACCTTTACTCTGTGTAGATTGCTGAAATTCTACCTAAACCCGACCAGGCCTAATCCGAGCCGACATTGTAGGACCGGGTCGGGCCTAAAAACTATGCTAATTGGTCGGGCCGGGCTGGGCTTTGGGCCTGATCAGTTAGGGCCCACTTAGGGCCAGGCCTCAATTTTCAGGCCCGTTGAGAACTTTAACCTGAACATTGTGACCAACCAGGGTCTAGTACCTGAACACTGGGGGAACTGCAGTCCGGAGGCACAGCGGTCACACATCTGTCCCACCACCCCGGGGAGACACAGGCACTGGCCTGACAGAGGGTTGCATGTAGTGCCATAGGATCCCTCCCTGGAGCAGTGGCACGCTGGCATCAAGAAAACAAATGGCACAAAGGCATGAGATGTGATACGAATAAAAGGGTCTGGAAGAAAATCTCAAACAAATCCCTGTGGCTTCTCGGAGACATGCTGCCATCATGTGCAGCGTGTCATCTGTGTCCGATTTAACAGAAGAACACTAAAATGAGACTTGTTTTCGGTGAGTGGGGGTCTAATCTTGGCGATGAGAAATCCTTCTGAAGATGAGGGGCGAGCCGGACCCTCCGTATGTATATTTATATCCCTCCAAGTTCATCTCTGTGTGAAATGTCTTGTTGTGTATAAAACACGAGATAAATCAGCGCGGATGACAGTGCCGGGGGGCTTTAGCGGATACTGTGGGAGAACCACGGTATTCACCCACAGTCATGAGAACAGGCCACACAGTAAGCCTTAATGAAACCGGCAGCATTACTTTTTCCAGCCAAGCCGTGGCACATCAAAGGTCACACGACCGACCGACCGCTCTCTCTCTCTCTCTGGCTCTGTTCGCAGTTACGCGGGTTTGGCAAACACACACACACGGCGTCGCCACTCACCAGCACAGTCCGGATAGCCGTAGTAGCCGGAAGCACACTGGTCACACTGCTGTCCCTGGTAGTTGGCGAGGCAGCTGCACCGGCCGCTCGCATCGCAGAGAGCGCCAGCTGCGCCAGCGCCGTCACAGAGACACTCTGGACGTGACAGAGAGAGAGAGGGAGGGAGGGAGGGAGGAGAGAGGGCAACGGTTTGACCAGTGTTGTTTTTGTTGACTAAGACTAAGACTAAGGACTAGTGATGTCCCGATACCAATACCAAAGTATCGGATCGGCTCTTTTTATCCCTTTTTTGTCAAATCGGTATTGGCAGATACTGAATGTAGGTATCGGAAAAGTATCAGCATTGGGTATTTGTCTTTATCGGGTCACATATTGGCACCATGGCAGTTAAGTAAAATGTTGGGTCATGTGGAGTTTGCTTTGGAGTTTCCCAAGTGCATATTTGAGAGAGGAGTATGTCATTCCCAGTTGGTGACTTCATATAAAAGGTTTTTTTTCTTTTGTATGTTATATATATTCTTCTCTGGTATCGGTATTTGGCTAACACAAAAATTGTCCTATCGGGATCGGATCGGAAATGAAAATAAAAAGCGGCATCAGGACATCCCTAAGTAAAGACTAAGTAGACTAAGGTTTTTGATATTTAGTCGACTAAGACTAGACTAACAAAAATGAATTCCAAAAGACTAAATGAGACTAAAATATGTGTTTTTTCAAAAGACTAAGACAAAGACGAAGACTAAATCATAACCTAAGACTAATGAAAATAGCACACATTTTTATCTTCTTTTTTTTGTTCTTTTTAAGTATGTGAACATATCTGCAGTATACATTGCATACCTTTTCAGGAAAGGAACTTATTACTATTGCAGTAATTTTATACAAGAAATAAAACGAGACATGTTTCATACTAAAAACTATAAATCTGTATAACATATATAAACCTACAATGTATTTGTATGTAAGACTAAACTACATAAAAAATAATTTCAGAAGACTAAATGGGACTAAAAGACTAAATATGTCTTCTTGGAAAAATCAAAATATTCTAAAACACTGGTTTTGACATCTTGCCTGAGATGGATTGTGATGGAACTTCACTTCAACGTGTGTGTGTGTGTGTGTGTGTGTGTGTGTGTGTGTGTGTGTGTGTGTGTGTGTGTGTGTGTGTGTGTGTGTGTGTGTGTGTGTGTGTGTGTGTTGGATTACATTTTCCGCCTTTGTCACACTTTTTTTTCTGCTACTAGATTTCATCCAAACCGCACACAAATCAGCACACATTATCTTTGGGATCAGTGTATTCTATTCCAAGTGTCTTTGACTAGCTCTGGTACATTGCTCTAATGCTTCTATGATTCTGCCTTGCAGTACTGATATGGGTAAAATGCTCTATGTGCTATGGAGGTTTTCTCTCGGCAATATCGGTAGAGGGCGCTAACAACTTTCTATCCCGAAAAGTGTTGTCGGGGCTCATTGTGCTTTGCCCAAGGAAAGTAAAATACACACGTCGTGTTTGTATTGGTGAGTAGTTCTCGAGATTTCACTAAAGAGGGCTGGCTGGTCAGATTTTCATGTGCGAGTTAAAATCAATGGACCCATATAAAGACCAGAGCTAGGCTAAAGCCAAGGGTCAAGCCTTGGAGCATGACCAGTGCTCCAAGGAGCACACCTTTGTAGTTTATGTTTTCACTCATACAGTAAGTGCTGGATGTTTGCTGATATAAAACGAGTGACTCAGCAGTGTGGGTTTTCTCTCACCCTGGCAGCTTGGGAAGGAGTGGTACCCAGGTCGACATCGGTCACACCGCTCCCCCTCCACTCCCCGCCGGCACAGGCAGCGTCCGTAGGCGTCACACACTTCACTGACCGAACCCCTGCTGTCGCACACACACTCTGCACACGAAGAAATCATTTATTATTAAACCACACAAGCGACAGCATCTAAGCCGCAGCAGAAATTAAACTTAAGAAGACTAGGGAAGACAAGTAATCAATTGGCAGATCAATTGGCAGACATGGGTCTTCCATGGCAATGAATTGCAGAGGAGACCGGACACTGCACTCTGAGGGGATGTAGAACCTGTGAGTTACTGATTTGCAACCGTACACACCCGCACGCATTTATACTATAGTCAGATGTTTTCATTCATAAGTGCTGTGTGTTTGCTGCTATAAGACAAGCTAGTGATTGAGGTCGTCTTTACACGTAAACGGGCTTCATTAAAAACTTAATCATTTATATTCGTTTGTGGCGGTCCATTCAGACGAAGACGCCGTTTTCGCGAGGTGAAAACGCAACAAAGTGAAAACTCCTGGGAAAGTGGAAAAGCTGCATCTCCCGCTTTCATCTAAAGACGGTAAACGATGCAAAACTCTGAAAATGGCAAGACGCATGCCTCACGTTATAAGAGGCATGCGCAGCCAGGGATGTTTGTTTACATCTGCGAGACTCCGGCTGCTAGGAGGAAGTAGAACGGAACTTGTTCTACGCATGTGTGGCCGGTCTATATGGCAGTGCGGTCAAGCCGACACACGCCACCTAGCGACCCGGCATGCACATAACAGCGTTTAAAGACAGAGGGTATAAGAAAATGAAAACTAAACGGCTCTTTGCCGTTTTCGACAGCGACCGTCTCCGTGTAAAAGGGGCCTGACTCAGAGTCAGCAGTGTGGAGATTGTCACTCACCCTGGCAGCTTGGGAAGGAGTGGTACCCAGGTCGGCATCGTTCACACCGCTCCCCCTCCACTCCCCGCTGGCACAGGCAGCGTCCGTAGGCGTCACACACTTCACTGACCGAACCCCTGCTGTCGCACACACACTCTGTACATGGGGAGAGATCATAAATTATTAGACCACACAAGCAATGGGATTGCTTGATGCAGCAGAAATTAAAATTAGGAACACCAGAGAGGTCATTCCCAAGCCCTTCTCCATGATTCCGCAGGGCCCTGCCTTTGTCCCACTTAATCAAAGGTCAATGGCACTTCCAGTCCAGTAAAAAACACTCTCACATTGTGAGACTTATACTTGTGCAATGGTGCCAGTGTCTTGCCAAGCCTGACATTCACATGTGAATAGGCCTGGCTGGCACGGTGACAACAAGCTCCCTACAGAATCGTGCTATAGCTAACTTGGCAGCAACAAAACATTAAAAAACCTCTTTTCGGGAGAGAGAGAGAGCTACTGACGAAATTCTTCCGCAGTTGGGTCACGCTGTCTAAAAACAATTCACTAAACAATGAAACAAAAACATACATTTCCAAGTCAATCGCCGTCTAACTAATCATGCTTTTCAACAAAAATTGATTCCAGCTCAAAAGACACCCAAAAAAGGAGTCGTTGGGAGATGACTACAGCTATTATTAGGCAGTTTGTTTTCCTCTCTACACATTCCCAACTGACTGCTTCCACCCTAAGGGGACAGAGACTCCGCCGACCTGCAGGTTGACTACCAAATGATTAACTCGTTCCAACTCTTTAACCCGGGTCTCAAAGTGGTGGTCCGGAGACCCCTGGTTAGTCACTGAGAGGGTTCCAGGAGGTCCTCGGTTGAATTACATTGATTACTTCACTGGCTTACTTACTTCACATATGAAAATCACACACTGACCTCATAAAAGCCTGATGAGATCTCCATTGTTTATATTTTCAGCAGAAAACTCACTCTAGGCATATCAGCGGTTCTCAAATTATTTGCTTAGAGAAAATCTCCCACAAATGTTCAAAAATAGCAAATATGGGATATCAGCATGCAAGCTCGCAAATTATTTCATCACAATGCATTTGTAGATCTGCTATTTTTGCCATGAAAATAGGCCTGCCAGAGACTTTCGGTTTACCTTGGGCACCATAAAGACCAAACACCATGTATCAGGGTTATACTATAACATTCTGGTGCATATCCAGATGGTAAAATGGTAAATGTTGCATTTATATAGCACTTTTATCCAAGGCGCTTTACATAGATGCATCACATTCACCCATTCACACACACATTCATAGACCATGCAAGGTACAACCAGCACATCAGGAGCAATGGACCTTTAGCTAAGCCCCTCCCAAACTGCTATTGTCCAATAGAGCTTTAGATAACGCCCTCCCCAAACTACTATGGTCCAATCACAGCTAAGCATACCATGTGATAGACAAACCTCTCCACCAATAGCTTTCCTGTATGATAAAACATTGTTTTAAAAAATAAATGCCACACACACATTGTTCCACTGCATAGGGCATGCCTTGTTGCTGGATTTGGAAGAGATTTTGAAGGTCTGGTTCCAAAACTGAACCAGTATTTACTGTGTAAAGTCCATGATATTTACATTGGAGTGAATGAGCCTGGCTGGAAAGTGTCCTAGGGTGGACAAGAGGGCGGGGCTTACCTAAAGGTCCATTAGGGGTTCGAACCGGCAAGCTTGTGGCTAGCATCCGAAGACTCTACCCCTAAGCCACCACTGCTGTATATACAAGTCTGAATTTTAAGTCAAGAACTTCTAAAAGCCTTCTTTGTCCGGGTTTGGTCACTGGCACATGGCTGTTCTAACCTGGTCTCCCGGCCTGGTCTCCAACTGGTCACTTTAAAGGAGAATTCCACACCAAAACACATTGGGTATCAATCTACCTTGATTCCTGTAACATTAATCATGACACAGAATGTATTTGATTTTTGTCACAGATGCCCCCTTTTCTACATTTCACCATTAGGTCCCCCTTCCTCCAATGCAGTTTGCATGGCCGCAGGTTGTCTTTATTCTAAAGTGGGTATTTTAGTAGCTCCAAAATGTTTTTTCCCCACACATCACATTTTTAATAGCATACTGATACTCACGCTTGAGTTTTATGTCACTCTGGGTTAGCCTTTACATGTAATCCCAGAGGCAATCTATTCCTCCTCCTCTCCCTTTTTCCACTCTCCTCTCCAATCACTTCGGTTGAAACTCTTTATCGCAGGGGTGCAGGCTAAGTTTTTAAAAATCATATAGTGGTCCAATTATCTTGTAGTGTGTGCTTTGATGTCATGTGTGGAAAAGTAAGTTTGGAGCTACTAAAATACCCACATTAGAATAAAGACAACCTGTGCCCAACCATGCAAACTGCATTGGAGGGAGGGGCACCTCATGGTGAATTGTAGAAAAGGGGACATCTGTGACAAAAATCAAGGACATTATGGGCTCCATTTTTGTTACCATCTAAACCCCTTATCCTAAACCCCTAAGGGGTTTAGCGGTGACAAAAATGGAGCCCTATGTATCATGTCACATGAATCAAAGTAGATTTATGCCTAATGTGTTTTGGTGTGGAATTCTCCTTTAATGACCTGTATTGTCGGTGAGTTAAGTGAGCCCAAAATTCAGAGACAAACAGTGTTTGCAAAGGCTCTGTGAGAGATTATTAGAGCAGTGTAGATGCTGTAGACGTCGCTAATGGTTAAGAAGCAATAAAAGCCATTGCCAGCATAGTGTAGTCTTGTAATCACCCATCAAGAAACACTAATCACACTCACGCTGACAGCTGGGTGGTCCGAAATAACCCGGGGGGCAGGCGGTGGGCTCTGGGGAGGAGAGAGAGAGGCGGGAGCGAGACAGGAGAGAGTGGCAGGATGAGATTAAAATAATACCAGTGAGAGAGCACCTTTGTGTAATAGTTTAAGAACTTACCTGCAATATTACCTGCGGGGGACTTGGTTGTCGTCTGGGGTAAGGGATATCCTCCTGGTTACAAAAGGTGGGGAAAACAGAGAGGAAAATCAATAACTACACCACAAGTGGCATACAAAAAACAAAAACAAAATCAAAACCAACTATTGTGCCAATAACTAGGTCAAATTAAATTATAAACCCACAGAACAAATTGTAGACAAATGGTATGCCCGAAAGTATAGCAGAAGAGGAGTACATCCTATCCTAACACCAACAGACAGCATTCGTTCAGCCTGCAAGTTGAAACTACTCTGTCAGGCCTGCGGGCAGAGAGACGAACCATCAAATTCTAGTAATTACATCCAATGTAATAAATTGCGATATTCTGGTAAAACGCTGTCAAGCACAATTTCCACAAGTTCTCATGACGTGAAAGCATCTTGGGCCAGACTACAGATTTGTTATAGTTTCACATGGTGATCGTATTCCAGTAGAACAAAAGCTTTAGTGAATAAATTGTCAACCGACATTATACCCTATTGGCCTGAGTATAAGACAGTGCTTTTTTCCCCCAATGGAAATATGCCCCCCAAAATGTAAATTATTTGAAATACAATGTTCTTTTTACATAATTAAGTCTTGAAAATCGGGGTCGTCTTATATCATCATATCAGAGAAAAAAAATAGTAAAGGGGGGCTCTTAATATCTATAATAAATAGCCAGATAGTTCCTTTTAATGTCCGGGTTCCAAAACCCAGGCTTCCATTTGTAAAGATAATGTTATTTAGCTACACAAGCAGGTTTCCCACTGCTCTGCTCCTTTTTCTCTACAGCAAATCTTGTGAAAATAGCTATTTACTGATGAATAGCCGATTAACAAGGTCAAAATGTGTTATTTTGTGATGTATGTTGTTTCGCGACGTGCGATGTGTTACCAGATCTGCCATTTTCTGCAAATGTTAGCCGTTAAAGGGGAATTCCACCCATTTTCAATGTTCTTTCTGAGAGTGTACAAATGCAACCAAATGAACCCTGACGGGTTCATTTGGTTCCATTTGTACGCTCTCATAAAAAAGAAGCATTAGAAGCAAAAAGAAGCAAAAAGAAATCCATTAACATGGTGAAAATACCTCTTGATGATGTCATCAAGATGTTTCACCATGTTAGTGTTTTTCTTCAGACCTCCATTTCTTGGGAACACAGAATGGGGGAACTTTTTTTATCAAGTCCGCACAACACCTTGAAGGTACATCAATGACATAGTAAAATATTGAAAATGGGTGGAGTTCCCCTTTAATGACATGTCCGGAATAAGGTTGATTGAGTACAAGTGGCTTCACTATCCAGCCTCTGTTTCATTACAGGTACAAGTGGTTAAATATGTGAGAGAGAAAGAGAGATGGAACACTTTGTAAAACATAACCGAGAAATACAGTACAATTCTGGTGAACATTCACTTCTGCCCTTGTGGGGTCAAACCTAGAGTACCTTTAAGCGTCTCAGAGCAGACCTTCAAGTACCTCGAACAAAAACAGACCGCCAAATCAAAGACATCAAAGGGAGGGGGTCGGTTATAGCCACGGTCAGATCACAAACAGCTTGACACATGATGGAGCCTCTAAAAACGGTACAGACACACTTCCTTTGAGGTCATAAACAGGACTTCCTCAATTAACAGACTTGAAGTTGAGTTTCCTCTCTAGTCTACGAATCAAAACGTGCGACAACGCTGAGGCACATCTAGCATTTCATTTGGACACCATGTTTCGCCATCCCTTACTTCTTAACCGCTAAACATATCTGCCATTTTTTGGGCACACCCGCTGGCCTAGCCCCGATACGTTCCCTCTATACTCTACGCTCACTCTGTAGCTCCGAGATATGGTCACGAGTCAGGCTTCGAAATCTGGTCAGGCTTCCCTCTGGTCAGATTGTTCCATTGCATTGCCTTTGTCACCAATATGTTGCATGTATAGAATCTGACCAGAGGGGGCAGTAATGTGCGGCAACATGGCGACGAAAACATAAAACTGTCTGACAAAAGCAGAGATTTAAGTGTTCTGTTCAAGTTGCGAGTTGGATTTTCTCGGCCGTACATAATGTTAACCTAGTTATACGTGCGTAGGGTCCTTCACTGTTTGGATTACATGTGCAGAAGAAACAGGTAAGAATCGAGTATTGTGGAAACCATGCGCCGTGTCTGAACGGCAATTTCGAAGCCTGACTCATGACCTCATTTCGGGGGCTACAGAGTGAGCGTAGAGTATTGAGGGAACATATCGGGGCTACCGCTGGCCTAGTGGTCCAGGCACATGACACATAATATGGGCCCTCTCCTGACAGTGCGTCGCGTGTTCGAGTCCCGTTCATAACGACCTTTGCTGCATGTCTCGCCCCTTGTCTCATTCATGTCTGTATTCACTGTAACTGCCAATAAAAGGCACAAAATAAAAATAACAAACACACATTTTCCAGGTTCTACTATTTCTTGACCGATCTACCAATTTGATGTAATGTGATTTGATGTGGGCTTGTAGATCGGCTATTTGAAAGGGTATTAAAAGCAAGCAAGAAATGGCAAGTGCAGTTAGTGATAAGGGGTGGTACAAGATACAGTACAGCCCCAAGATACAAGATACAGTACAGCCCCAAAACCCATTTGCCAATTTCATCTACTTTAGAACTTACTGATGCATTGAGGAGGGTAGCCATAGTATCCATCTGCGCAGCGTTCACAGTGGTCTCCGGTAAACTGTGGCTGGCAGATACAGCGCCCCGACCCCATCTCACAGCCAGAGGTTATCCTGGTATCACATCTACAGGCTGGTGGGGAAAGTCAATGAAAATACAGTATTATGGCATGTCAGGCAAAGGCAGATACCTAAACATATACACAAATATGAACATTATGCAGGGGGGGGCAGGAGAAATTGGCTTGAAGCCGCCCCCATACCATTTTCATTTAAATTATTTAGTTCTGTGACCCCCAAGATTTATATCTTGTACAGGACTTATATTAGGCATTATAAGCATCAATAATAACATCGGTTGTTGTTGAAGTTGCAACAGACACGCAGCATGCATGAAGCTAAAGGTCTGACTTGTTTTGAATGATGAAATGGTGTTGGTTTAGTGGTGCTACAATTGTAGTTAGTAGCAGTAGTAGTTCACTTCAAATATTTTTATGTACTGTAAGCACTAGTTGGAAATATCTTGAAATTTGGGTTGTTTTGCATGCCATCATGTTTGGTGGGGCAGTCAGGGCATTTAGGGAGGCATTGCCCCCCCCCCATGCCCAAGCATAGATCCGGCCCTGACAATATGCATATATTGTATGTAAACATATGGAGACCAAATGTGCGTTGCATTGCAAGCAAAAAGGGATGTATTTATTATTCTTCCCCCACACATACAACTCAAGACACAGTGGGAGTTGTTGAAAATAAATGACCGTTTAAAAGAGACCTCCACCGTCTACAAGTCAAACACCTTCCGTTGCTAAGCTCACTTAATCGAGTTAGCGACTCCTTTGGTTCACTTTTCAAAGAGCGCAGGGCATCGTGTTTAATTCCACTGCCTTCCAAAATCCAAACACAACTGGCAGCTATTTTTACGCCCAGAGAGAGAGAGTGAAGCGCGGCCCACATCAGCAATGTAAACAGGAGCGCAGCCCAATTTAGCAACAATACAAGTGGCGGTGGTGCCGTGGTGGTGGTGGTTGGTGGTGGTGGTGCCATGGTGCCATTTGTCTCTGCTGCTCTCAAACAACACGGCGGTGTCTCCTAGGGACAGGGAATTCTTTGAACGCAGCATTGTTGTTTTGGCCACCTGTGTTAAGCATGCATGCTGCAAGTTAAATATGGACACTGTGAGGCAACGTCGACTTCTGTCTGTCTGCATTGTTAATCCGGCCTACGACACACACACCACACATTGTAGTCTCCGGAATCCGAGTTGGAAGTAATCTGTCACCAACGGTGGCGTGTGTTGTACTGGATACCTCAATGTTATATAAACCAGTGGTTTTCAATCTTTTTGATACCAGGGCCCACTATTTATTCCGAATTTGAGCCACAAACCACCATTGGATGACCCCACAGACCCCAAAACTAAAGATTTATTTTGCTTTTGTCCACAATTCCAGGCTGGATTTGGGAAACAAATCCGTACACACAGATCAAAATGACCATCAATCTTCTACATTCTCTAGTTGTGTAGACTTGGGCTAATTTACACAATGAATATTTTACAACGTAACTCTCGAGAGGGTAAAATGAAACCTGCAAGGGTCCATTTGGTTTCATTTTTACGCCCTCAAAGAGTTACACCTGGTTAACCAACTTTCCATCATTTAGCCGGGGACCACTCGGAACCCGCTTAAGGACCACTGGTGGTCCCCGGACCACTGGTTGAAAGGCACTGATCATTCCACTCTTCTTTTTTCATAAATAAATGCCCTATTTTGCAAGATGGAATTGGTTTAGTTTTTTGGAGGGTTTTGTCAGAAAGATATTGTTCATTTCATCATTATCCCACCATTGTATCCCAAATAAATCTGATGATATCCCCTTTCTGGAGTCTGAATCAAGTCCATATGTCTGAATCAAGTCCATAAGTCTGGCCCAACCAGTGCTTTTGTTTTTAAGTAACCAGAGGTTACAGGTTTTATAAATATTTAACCAATGCCAAGAGCTTGTGACAAAAAAATAAACACATTGTAAGTCAATGGAACACAGACCCCCACCCCATCTGATGGTCGTCCGATTACAAGTGTACGGACAGTGTTTTTTTTTTGTTTTGTTTTTTTTCAACCTTTTTGATCCCAGGGCCCACTATTTACACAGCATTTGAGCCACGGGTCACCGTTTGACAACATTTTCAGCCCACAGTCCCAAAACTAAAGATTTCTTTTTGGTTTTGTCCACAATTCCAGAAAAAATTTTCGCGAACATGATCTTCTAATTGTCTAGACTTCTTAATGAAGTGCTGCTAATTTAGATGGTGACTATTATAAATCTTGAGAGTGTGAACATGACTGGCAAGTGTCCATTTGGTTTAATTTTTATGCTCTCAAGAGTTACATCTGGTTAACCAACTTTTCATCTGGTTAACAAACTTAGCTGAGGATCACTTTGGACCCTCTCATGGACCACTGGTGGTCCCCGGACCACTGGTTGAAAACCACTGGTGTAAACGACTGCAGCCATTCTCACTGCCGTGCATGGAAGCAGATCTTTATATATCATACCTGGGCATTATGCGGCCCGGAGGCCAAATGTGGCCCTTTGTGGTCCTTGAGAGAGTTCCAGTTAAATATGGAAAGTTGTTTAAAAATGAAACCAAATGGACCCTGCGGGTCCATTTGGTTTCATGTTTACGCTCTCAAGAGTTAAATTATTAATCATCTGAATTAGCCCAAAATCCACCCTGGTATTGTGGACAAAAACAAAATAAATCTTTAGTTTGGGGTCTGTGGGGCTAAAATGACATCAAATGGTGGTCCATGGCTCAAATACAGCTAGTTAACCAGATGTAACTCTTTGAGAGCGTAAAGCGTAAAAATGAAACCAAATGGACCCGCAAGGGTCCATTTGGTTTCATTTTTACGCCCTCAAGAGTTAAAATATTCATCATGTGAATTAGCCCAACTTAGTCTACACAACTAGAGAAGATTAATGGTCATTTTGATCTGTATGTTCCAGGCGAGCATCTAGCACATTTGGAAGTGCCACTAGTGCATTTTGGATCTTGGCAGTTGGCAACACTGCCTCCAGGCAGTGCCCTGGCGCACAGGAGTGAACGGGAATATGGCAACTCTCCTACTTGAAGGCTCTGGTGTAGGACACCTTTTCTTTTTTGAAGGATAGAAACACTAGTTTGCCTGGCCTGGGCCTGGCGCTCTGTCCAGGCCACTAGGTGGCGTAGGCCACCGGGAAAACTCCCTGTACTCCAGATGGCCAATCCGCCCCTGCATGCATGTCCTGTCGGCAGTAAAGAGCACAAACTCACGTATGCATCCGGTGTGAGATTCAGGTGGCACTCCATAAGGTCTGTAGAAACCCTCCACACATTTGTCACAGTTCACTCCAGCCGTGTTGTGCTAAAGAGAGACACAAACATACACACACACACAGAATATTTATTTATTTTTATTTTTTTAAAGAGGGGATGCCGTGATTTTTGTATTTTTCCCAATTTTGTACATGTTTAAGAGGTGACAGTATGTAAATAGACCCCTTGGTGTTTTTTATGTGCAATGATGTTTTCCCTTTGTATTTAGGGCTTCTTCCTGGGGGCTGAACCTTTACAGTTAAACTTGCCAATGAAAAATCTTCAACTGGTAGGGTGGAATCATAAAAATGACAGTTTAACAAACACTGTACACTTTTGGGGGAAAAAAATCTTACTTTTCATATAACATTAATACCTGATGATCATGTTTTAGGGTAGAAAAAATTCATGGCACCCCATCTTTAAAATACAAGGCCGTGGAAGAACACTGATGTGCCCTTTTGCCCTGTAAAGTTAAACTTAAAACTTATTTCATCAGTTGTTCATGCAACCCGCATAAACATGGCAATGCTTTGATTTGCTATTCAACCACTTAACGTAAGATAAATGCCAAAAAAAAACCCGATCTACAAGCTCAGCGTGCAACATACTGTGAAGTTCTATATCGCTATTTCATAAAACCTGAAAGTGTTTGTAAATTCTTTTAAAGGTTTTCACCTGTAATGAAAAGTCATTAATAGTGCATTAGTATTATATTCCAAAAAGGTGTATCATAGAATCATCAATCAATCAACTTTGTAAACTATTCAGTCTCAACCAAAATCGACTTTCATCTTCTAAAAATAAAGAACGGAGCTTCAGGCAAAAAAAAAAAAAAAAAATCACCTGGCGCACCCCCGTCTGTTTGTTCAAGATCAAGGCTTTGATTTAGAAACGCTCGTTTGAGCTCTGGAAAAACGTGCAGAATGGACTGACTTAAAGGCTGTCCATGCAGGGCAAAACATCCGTGACAAGGTAGCACGAAATATTCCTTCATCGTGTACAGTTAACGATACAGTCAACACCCATCTGTAGACACGCAGACACACAGACAGACACAAATAGCAACCACCACCGCACACACAGGCACATGAAAATGCATGTGCACGCACGCACGCACGCACGCATGCATGCACGTTTTGGGGGCAAAAGTAAGCCTACTGTATGTTTTTTGCCTTGTCATTTACTTGGATACAATTAGGTATTGTAAACAAATCTTTCTCAATATGCTATACTTGTTTCAATATCGTGTCTTTGTGTGTTGCGCAGGTGCACGCAAATGCGCATGCAAATGCAAGTGTGCATGCCATGCATGTGTCTACTCATTTTCAATATTGGTGTGTGTGTGTGTGTGGGCATGGTAAAAAAAAAGTTAATGAGTTTCCTTTTTTCTGAGAGCGTACAAATGCAATGGTTCACATTTGTACGCTCTCAAAAAAAAAAAAAAAAAGGGTGGAATTCCCCTTTAAGAGCCCCCCCCCCCCCCCCCCCCCACACACACACACACACACACACACTTCTAAAAGTCCCACTACAACACTGCACGCACACACATACACATTGTGGAATCGGGTTTAGTTTAGACTTGATGTGGAGTCCATACCTGGCAGTTGATGCACACTCCTCCTCCGTCATACCTGCCGGAGGTGTCTAAACTTGTTCTCCTCTGCTCCACCTCTGGATCGTAATAACAGTCGGAGGCATGGGAGAAGCACTGGCAAGCTGAGGAGGAAAACCCCCATAAGATACACACACACACACGTAATGCACGCTTCACATTGAAAATATACGATTCCCTGTTCTCAGGTGTCAGCACATTATTCGGGTTCCACAGCGAACCCCCTTTGCTTTTAACTCGTCATGTTCGTCGTTTTCTACTATATGCCACGGCTCAAGCCAGTGCATTCGGTAAAAAACCCTTATTTTGAAGCGCCAGATCTCCTAAACAGGATGTATGATGACGTCATGCTGTTTCTGGTGTCTTGACTAACCTGTCCTCTCACGATCTGAGCAAAAAGTTCTGGGTCAAAAGTCAGGAAGTGACGTCTAGCCCTAGTTGATTTACCCGTGCGCAAACGACAACTAGAAGGAGATTCTCAGGAAGGGCTTTTGAATGCATTGGATTGAATAGGTGCGAATGGGACAAAAAAAATCATAATGGCCGCACCAATTCTGTCCCAAATGAAAGTCAGCAACGGGTTGATCGCCAGACGATGTGCTCGGATTAATAGAAGGATTAAAGAATGAAATCTACATTTGGTCGTGTTTTGCGCCAACCACGTGTGTGCATGTGCACAACGTAATGAGGGCACCGGAGGGTTTTCCCATCCACCCAAATCACTTCCTACAGTATACCTTTAAATCTATAAAAGCAAAAAAAAAAAAAAAAAAAAAAAACTTCCAACAAACCAGGCCATCTGCCTTCTTATTAATGTTTATGAATGGACCTGGTGCCTTTCCACTACAAGAATGCAGAGACTGGATTCCATCCTGTCTCTGTCTCTTGCTTTTAGAGGCTGCTAGCAGGTCAGGTTTCAGCATCTCTGAAGGGAGAATCCTGTCAGAGCTCCAAGGTAATTAGAATCCAGCTGACATGAGCTTCACTAGCTGGCTGTCTGTCTGACTGGCTGGCTGTCTGTCTGTCTGTCTGACTGCCTGGCTGGCGGTCTGAGTGGATGTCTGACTGTCTGTCTGTTTGTCTGACTGGATGTCTACATGTCTAGGTTGCTGCTGGTCAAAGTGAAGTCCAGGGGACCCGATGGCAGACTTGATTGGGCCATTGTCACACAATAGTCGCAATTTTTAAATCCTTAACATTTCAGAACATTTGGGAAATAATTAAAAACACGAAGAGCGGCTCCACACACTCAGAACTGGAGGAATTTACTTTGCATGCCGTCTTTTTACTGTCCTTCTTCAGACAATTAGGGAATAAATGATGAGAAGTTGAACAACATTTCTGTAATGGGCTAGGGGTCCCTGCCTGGCACAAAATCCTCTCAGCAATCAATGTCACTTGACGCAATTATATACAAGAACCTTTGAGCTATAGGTGACTGGCATGGTTGACAACTTGGCACAGCTGCCCCGACTGGCATTGGACTGGCAAGCCGCGCTGGCTGAGCAGATTAAAAGCACCGGTCCTGAGGGCTAAACTCCACATTGTGCTGCTCATCATGCAAAACCCCTCGAGTAATGCCGACTTGAGTCTCCAGTAAGCCTCCCGTGCAATACCATATCGGGGCATTTAGTGCAAGAGCTAAAGCGCGAGCGATGGAGGCAACGGGATGCTCATAAAAACCCCTCCGTCGAGCCCTCCCCGGAGAGGCCCCAATAACTCACTGAACCAACATGTGATGTGAAAAAGAATCCCTTTGCAGCACTATGAGGTGGGTGGGTTTATTTATGTACCCTACGACGAAGGCATTGTACGTGCGTTGCTATATATAAACAAGCGGTCGCTCATACTTACGTTGACACTCGTTGGGGCTGTCTGCGGTAGCGGCGCGCCACGGCTTCTGGTTGAAACCCGGGCAGCAGCGGTCACATGACTCGCCGCACGTGTTGTGTGTGCACTCGCACTGGCGCCTGAGGGCAGGAGGATAGTTTAGACTGTCACAAGAGATTCTCACACAAAACGATATGTGGCTAATGCAATACGCTCAATTTCCTATCAAAAGGTACAATAAAAGATAAGATTCTGCTGTGTGTTTTTTTTTTTGGCAACTTGGGAACCATTCCGTTACGGGATTATTGGCCAGTCAGGAGTGGATGCTATTTCTACGTCATGGTGTACAGGGCTTGACCCTAACACTTACCCGCTTGCCCGGGGAAAGTAAAAAAAATGGTCGGGCAAGTGAAGACTGCTACCTGGTTGCCCAATCAGGCAAGTGTGCGCTATAACACAACACAAGATATATGTATTTGTCTTGAAGGTGGTCATTGCGCTCTGCGTCTTTCCCTGCTTTCTAGCTATCTCTCCTATCTCTCTCCCAGGTCCATTTGGTTACAAACTATCATTTTGCTGGCGTCACAGACCCCTGAGTCCGTGACCACATGTGGGAACCACTGATTTAGACTGATTTACAAGTTGAATATTTGCTGTAGCTGATTGTGACTTAAACAAAACATAGTCTTCGACTGCGAAAGGAAATGTTTAAAGCACCCAAGTAGAACGTAAACTTAAATGCGAAATTTACGATATATTTTGGGGGCAAGTGACCATGACCTGAGGGCAATTAGAACCTGAATCGGGCAAGTGCCTCGGAGACCTTAGTGTCAACCCCTGGTGTAGTATTGTTCATGCAGAACCTCCTTCCCATTTTTTTTTTACATGGAGCCTCCACACCTTTCTTACTTACTGCCCATGTTTCCAGGCAAGCTGACATCACTTCCTGTTTTTTGAATGGTTGTCAATGGGCACTTCCAGCTTGTTTCAGCTTGCATTTTTGGCGGCAGGCAGCTTGCAGGAAAAGCCTCCCGTTACAAGCTGGAACAAGCCGGAAGTGTCATTGACACCCATTAAAAAAAGGATGTGACATCACAATTCAGCCGGAAACAAGGGCATTACTCAAGCAAGGTCTGTAGAGGGTCTAAAAGCTGCAATAAGAGCTTTTATTGTTATTCTTCCAGTTTCAGGGAAAAAAAGGTCTGCATGAATCTTCCTGCCTGATTGCTACAAAATGACGCATCAATATCATCTACTCCATAGCTCCCATATGTGGGAGAAAACCCTGGTCTCCGTTACAAAACTGCTGTAGCGAGGTTAGGTTTTAGGTGGCTAATTGTGTTCCCACTGTTCCTGAGCAAAATGGGTGCTGTGTGAACATGCATGAAATAAGTGGCAAATTGAGTGGCAATGCAATCAGATTTGCAAACAGACTTTTCTGTTTGGACGTATGGGCTGTCAAGGCCAGAAAGTAATCTTTTGCCATTCAGTAGGCGTTCCTGCATGACTTCCGGGTACGATGGTGATGTCACGTGCACACCCATAGCCTTTGGAATCTTATCTCACATCTTGCATCCCCTTCATCTTCTTGCCAACCCACGGTCGGTAGTAATCAGGGGAATCAAAACAATCTGTTGCTACTCACAAAGGCTATATCAGAAAAAACAAACAAATGAGGTCACTGCCCTTTAAAAAAAAGTACGGTGTATCACTGGGATCTCAAGAAGACTGTAGTATCATCGTGCTGCTCTTAGCAAATTAAGTCATCCTTGAATTGGCCTAGATATACTGCATAAACTAACCCTTTATGCAAACAATACCGTAAGGGGATGAGGTACTGGGTAAATCTTTGCTTTATTGTCTACCTTGGGAAGGCTCAGAAAAGTAATTGCAGGCCTAAGGAGGAAGAATCCATGAGAATGAATAGGGGCAAAGACAATATTTCTAGCCCAGTGGTTTCCAAGTAATGGTATGGGGACCACCAGCGGTCATTGAGGGGGCTCCAAGTGGTCCCCAGCTAAATGATAGAGAGTTGCTAACCAAAATGGACCCTTGAAAAAGGTTGTTCTCTAAATCCATAGGACATTTAACATCCCAAATAACAACATTTGGTTGGCTTCAACATACAGTAGTCGTCAGAAGGAGAGAGAAAAATGAAGCGCATTACTCACCTGTTTGGACTGTCCTGGTTCCACCCGCGGCCGCCACACACCTGTGCGTGTCCGTGACACACACACCGTCCACCCACACTGATGTCCTTGATACTGTAGTAATACTGTAAATAAAGAGGAAACCTTATCTCAGAATTTGAATCAATATTATGTTTGCGCCATGGCCAGCGATAATCGCCCACCACACCAGAACAAACCATGATGTCAGTGACCTGGCTTAACCGCCAGGGATTTAACAGGAGTGAACGTTAACCATTAGAAGCTGAAATTGACACCTTACTCTTTATCCTTGGCCTCTAAGGCTAAAGACAAAATGTTATTGTCTTACTGTGTACAAACTGTACACATTTGAAGATTAACATTGCATACAATAAAACCTCCATCATAGCTTTAACTGTGAGAGAAGTATGCAACACGTCAACAAATATACAAAACACGGCAACAAATATACAAAACATCAACATATTTTAACATACAGTACAGTACTTTAATGTGTTGGTAGATCCCGATCAATACATATATTGGGCATTATTTGATTTTTCTTCTTTGTAACAATTATAACAGATGTGTCCCACTATTTAAAAACTTTAAACCTGCCATTGATTGATTGATTGAGTATTTTATTGGCATTCCACACTCCCCTATTTTGGCAGGCTATTCAGAAATGGTGATCATGTGATGTCACACACAATGCATTGCAATGCGGTCCAGCGGGCATGGCATAACTTGAGGTGCATACTTCTCCAACGGGCATCGTTCCCAAATTTCCAATCAGCCTTGTAAACTTGAACTATATCTAAAATGTATTCGTAATTAATTACTAATGAGCTAGGTTAAACCTCGATCAGTTTTATTTCAAGATGTTGCCCCTTTTTCTATTTCCTTAAACAAATTGCCTGTCAAAACACCAGATAGGGGGCTCTCTAAAATTCGGAACTAACAATGGATCCAACTGTCTCTGGTTGGGCTCTTCCACAGTCTATGCACAGCACCACACTAAAGAGCAACTGCTACTGTACATCTCATTGCTGCAGGGAGAGGAGGAGATGTCTAAACCAGTCCTAGCATTCTCTACCTTGGAAATGACTGTTACTGTATATGATAACTGGACAGTCAGCTCTAGCATTACAGCGGTAGGTAGGAATGTGCAAGCAGGACATATCAGCTTGGTGTGCTTGTGTCAGCAAAACACAGAAGCTGATGCCAGGGCTGTAAATAAGTCTTGCCCAACCAGGGCGAAGAGAATCCGCTGGAGTGGCACCTTGGTGCGAGGCTCCAGCGCTGCGGTGCCTTACCCTGCACGGGACGGTGGGGTCTCTCGGTGGGGCCTATGAACAGGCCTTAAGGCCTGTTCATAGTTTGATTTTCGGTGACCACCGTTTCCTACAATAGGACCTCATACCACCACAAACACTGCTTTTTCCAGCACTCCTCTCTGATTTTACTAACCCCTGCAGCGGTGCTCCCCGGAAACGCCTATCAAACAGAGCTAAACCAAATCACATTGCACTATTGTTTGTCTCATCAATATTTTGTCTCGACTTTGTATTATTGCACTGTCTATTGTCTTGACTATTGTCTTATTGCACTGTCTAATGCTATTGTCAACGCTATTTCATCCCTATTATGTCCTGACATACACTGGAGTGACGAATAAAAAACCTTGAACCTTGAACCTTGAGAGCCGCCGGGCATTTTTGTTTGGTCCAGAAGTTTGGAGCACCGGCTGCTTGTTTTTGACGTCTCGCAACATAAAAAAAGAAAAGAAAAGGAAAAGAACATAAAAGCAGGAGGTATTATTATAATTGGAGCAGGTAGGCAGTAGCAAGAGAAAACAGAGGGGAAAATAAACAACAATTAGAGGGGGAAGTAGTGGAGGATGTAATCAACTTTTGACTTCAAGTTATGACACAGATAATCCCTTTGGCATGGAAGTACCTTAGGGTGATAGGAAAAGATTCATCCAAAGACACAAGCTGTGTCGCCCTTCATTTCTGAAATATTCACGTTTTCAAAATGGCCGCCGACAATGAACCAGTATTACACCATACCCCGTGTCTTTGCCTCTGATGGAGCTATAATAATAATAATGGTGTCGAACTCTACATTTTTAGGGTCAAGGAATCCAATAAAATACATTTCAAGACTAAAAAACTCAATATTGTTTTCGTTACCATGACAACGGGGGTAAATATGCAAATTTCATTAAAAAATGTGTTTTAACAGGGTAACTTTGAACCCCCTCACCTGCTAAAACTTCCATTTTGTTTTCTCTTTAGCATGGAAGTACCTTAGGATAATAGGAAAACATTTATCCAAAGAGACAAGCTGTATCACCTTTCATTTCTGAAATATACACGTTTTTCAAAATGGCCGCCACCATTCTCAGCAATACAGCATAGCCCATCTTTTGCTTCTGTTAGAGCTATAATAATGATATTGGTGTCAAAGTATACATTTTCAGGGTCAATGAATTCAATAAAATACATTTCAAGACTAAAAACCCCATTATTGTTTTAATTACTACGACAACAGGGTTAAAATATGCAAATTTAATTTAAAAAAAGTGTTTTAACAGGGTAACTTTATACCCCATCACCTGCTAAAACTTCCATTTTGTTTTCTCTTTGGCATGGAAGTACCTTAGGATAATAGGAAAACATTTATCCAAAGAAACAAGCTGTATCACCTTTCATTTCTGAAATATACACGTTTTTCAAAATGGCCACGACCATTCTCAGCAATACAGCATATCCCATAGCTTTGCTTCTGTTAGAGCTATAATAATAACATTGGTGTCAAAGTATACATTTTTAGGGTCAAAGAATCCAATAAAATACATTTAAAGACTAAAGAACCCAATATTGTTTTTGTTACCACAACAACAGGGGCAAATATGCAAATTTCATTTGAAAAATATGTTTTAACAGTGCAAATTTATACCCCTCACCCACTAAAACTTTTATTTAATTTTGTCTTTGGCATGGAAGAGGAAAAGATTTATACAAAAGAGACAAACTGCATCACTTTTTTCTGAAATACACACAGTTTTCAAAATGGCCACCACCAATTAGAGCTCCTATTAGAGCTGTAATAATATCTGTGTCAAGTAATCCAATTCATTTTTGTTGCCAAGTAATCCAATTCAATAAACAATTGAATAAAAAGAAAACCAATACATTTGTCATTGCAATGACAACAGTGGTAAAATATACCTAGGGTTATAGGAAAAATATCCAAAGAAACAAGTTGTATTACTTTTCATTTAAAAAATACACACTTTTTAAAATGTCTGCCACAAATATAGCAATACATCAGATCCCATATTTGTGTCTGTGAATAAAATAATAGCATTGCTCTGAGGTGAGCAACACTGTATTAACAAACACACACAGAGCTGCATGTCCATAGTTATATGCTAAAAAAAAACTGTTTTTGTAATTATCGCCACATTGATGGTGAAATATGCACACAGTATCTCACGAAACAGACACAGATCTTACTTTGGGTGTACAGAGATTGAATGACCCACAACAAAGAGCCCCTCACCCCATATTCAAGAATGAATAGCTATTCAGATTCATGATCAGAACAGAATGCACCTTGCTCCTCTTGAAGAAGTTTGATTATCGTCTAGAACCTCCTTTTTAGTACTATACATTAGTGTAAACTTTGTTTGGGGGACTAAGCAATCATATCTATAAATGGCACACATCTTATGGTTTCCTTTCTTAATGAGTGGCAAAGCTAGCGAAGTCTGTCACTCTTTAGGTATTGTCCACTGTTGCATTCCATGCAACATTAAAAATATCCATATATCCATCTTCAACCACTTATATACATAGTTGGATCGCGGGGGTGACAGCTTCACCAGAGAGCTCCAGACTTCCCTCTCCAGAGCAACATTCATAACCGGTGGATCTATAGGGATTCCATTGCCAATGAGTGGTGTAATTCCTCAAGCCTATCCTTGTTCTGCCTTGGGGTCTCCTCCCAGTGTGATGTGCAACAAGTATCTCTCTGTAGGGAGAAGCTCGAGTGGCATCCTAACCGAATTTCTGAACCACTATAACTGTTATGGTCAGCCCATGATCATAGCAGAAATCTAAGCCTCCAGTTCAGATGAGGGAGATCATTCCTCCCAATCATGCCACTCGCATGTGTCTGTCCATGCCCACATGTGCATTACTGAATCTATGCTACGGAATCCTCTACACAGGTGCCCCATGCAGACCGCATGTAAGGTACGTTGAACACTGCATGCAAGCCAGACATGGCTTTCTGCAGATGTCATGTGGAGATATTGGATTCTAAATGTTGATCAAAGTCTAAAACAGCTGCAAACTGCAATCATATACATTATATATGATTTGAAACTTCATTGTCATGATACAAAATGGTACATAAAAATGTACAATTTGAGGTTTACCATTATTATAGCTTTAACTGAAGTCCAAATGTCCAATACTTGACTGCTGTTGTATTATTTCAAGTGGTGGTGGCCATTTTAAACGCATACATTTCTAAAATTAAGAGTAATTTGTCTTATTTTGATAATGTCCTTGTTGCCTTATGGTACTTCCAGTGTCGGAGAGTTAAGTTATTATTATTTTATGGTGCCATGCCCTGTGACTTCCATGCCAAATGAAAAATGAAAAATCAGAGTGGTTTGGATGGGGTGGAAAGTTACCCTGCTAAAACCTGTTTCTTCTAACTTATATTATACCCTCTTAAAACAACAATATTGTTTTTTGAGGCTTGAAATGTATTTTACTGGCTTGATTGACCTTTAAAACGTATACTTAAACACCAATATTATTATTATACCTCTAACATGGGGCTATGGGCTATGCTGGATTGCTGAGAATGGTGGCGGCCATTTTGAAAAACGTGTATATTTCAGAAATGAAAGGTGATGCAGCTTGTGTCTTTGGATGAATCTTTTCCTATCACCCTAAGGTACTTCCATGCCAAAGGGATTATCTGTGTCATGACTTGAAGTTAACGGCATTTTTTTCGGGGTTAAATCCTCCACTAAAGAGGTGCTGATAGTCTATGAATAGTGGTGGTCGCAGTGCTCAGAGCACTGCGACACACTGTGTCGCAGTGATCACACTGATCACCGAAAATCCAAAATCTGAATGAGCCTTTATCCTGCGTGTGACCGACCAGTGGGGTCTCTCTGGGTCTTACCCTGTGTGTAACAGACTGGTGGGGTTTCTCTGGGTCTTACCCTGTGTGTAACAGACTGGTGGGGTCTCTCTGGGTCTTACCCTGTGTGTAACAGACTGGTGGGGTCTCTCTGGGTCTTACCCTGTGTGTAACAGACTGGTGGGGTCTCTCTGGGTCTTACCCTGTGTGTAACAGACTGGTGGGGTCTCTCTGGGTCTTACCCTGCGTGTAATAGACTGGTGGGGTCTCTCTGGGTCTTACCCTGCGTGTAATAGACTGGTGGGGTCTCTCTGGGTCTTACCAGGGCTTGACACTAACACTTGCCCACTTGCCTGGGGCAAGTAAAAAAATGGTGGGGCAAGTGAAGACTGCTACCTGGTTGCCCGATCGGGCAAGTGTGCAACTGAGTGCACTATAACACAAACACATGATATATTTGTCTTGAAGGCGGTCATAGCGCTCTGCCTCTGTGTCTTTCCCTGCTTTCTAGCTATCTCTACCTATCTCTCTCCCAGGTTCATTTGGTTCCAAACTATCATTTTGCTGGGGTCAGGGACCACTGGGTCTGTGACCACTATGGGCTAATTAAGATGATGAATTTTAACTCTTGAGAGCGTAAAAATGGACCCGCAAGGGTCCATTTGGTTTCATTTTTACGTTCTCAAGAGTTACATCTGGTTAACCAACTTAGCTGGGGACCACCTGGAACCCTCTCAGGGACCACTGGTGGTCCCCGGACCACCTGTTGAAAACCCCTGGTTTAAAGCACCCAAGTAGGAAGTAAACTTAAATGTAAAATTTACAATATATTTCTGGGGGTGCAAGTGACCAGGACCTGAGGGCAAGTAGAACCCGACTTGCACTTGCCCGATGGGCAAGTGCCTCGGAGACCTTAGCGTCAACCCCTGCTTACCCTGCGTGTCACGGTGGGGTCTCTCTGGGCCTTGGAGATGAGGTGGCCCAGCAGGGTGGTGGTGCGGAGGAAGCGCAGGCGGATGTTGGTGGCCTTGGTGAAGTCACGCAGCACCGGGGAGTAGGTGAAGTTGGTGGCTCCCGGCCGTCCGTTGATCAGGGACACCACGATCTGCATGACAACAGCATCCATTTTATCCAGTTCAAATAGTATACAAGTAAAGTGATGCAATTAACAGTAAAAATTAACAACAAATCATATCCATATTACTATAATGATTCTTTTTCACAGGGGCGTTGCATTGCCATTAGGCAGACTAGGCCTGGGGCACCCACCAGGCATGCATAGAATTGAACATTTAAAGAGGGGATGCCGTGATTTTTGTATTTTTTCTAATTTTGTACATGTTTAAAGGTAAGGTAGTACCAGCCTGGTGCACTAGGGGCCCCAAGAGTAGCTACACTACGTGAACCTGCTGCTCGATCCTGATTGGAGGAGAATTCACCCTCCACCTGGGGAACTTTTATTAGCTCCTCTGCTAGCGTGGGGGAGGGGGAAACTCCCAAAAAAATTGGGGGGTGATATCTGACAAAAGTGAAATCACTTCCCCTACCTTTAAGAGGTGACAGTATGTAAATAGACCCCTTGGTGTGTTTTTTATGTGCAATGATCACATCCGCCGACAGCGCCTCCAGGCTTGAAGCTCCCGGCACTGGTGGCCAAGTTTGGTACTGCAGGCGAGTGGAATTCATGTACGAGCGCCCCAAGAGCACGCACGCTGGTTTGCTTTGTGCACGCGGACAGGGCAGTTTGTTTTTAAGTTGTTTTCTGGATGAACCAGCAGTCCTCACATCATATACTACCTCTCAAAACATAAAGGATGTATATGACAGATAATAAGCTCACCACAAATCCACAAGCTTGTTTTTTGATGCTGTTTAGTTTTTTTTTCCTTTGCTCGTTCTCGACGGCGCTCGTTCATGAATCCTTTCCGTTCCCATAATCCCTTGCTTCAGGCGCGTTCATGGAGGAAATACTTCCACAATTGACCATCAAATTTTGGTGGTCAAATGCGGAAATAGGCACACTTCCGGCGGTCTTCCGGGTGCTTCAAAACGCCAATAAGCAACTTGTACTGAATTGAATAACAAGGGGGCGGGGCTGACGCTCCAGCCCGGACTCTATATTTTATTACTCTATGGCAATGATGTCTTCCCTTTGTATTTAGGGTTTCTTCCTGGGGGCTGAACCTTTCCTGTCAAACGTGCCAATGAAAAAAACTTCAATATAGTGACATCACATGCTCAGCCCCTCCCCTAACTCCTCCCCCTTTATCATGCAACTAAAGCTGTGGGCGTGGCTTCAGTTCAGGTGGATCTCCACCCATCAGCACCCACCAGGCAAACCAGACATACTTAATGAACTGGTAGGGTGGAATCATAAAAATGACAGTTTAACAAACACTGTACAATTTTTTGGGAAAAAAAAATCTTACTTTTCATATAACATTAATACCTGATGATCATGTTTTAGGGTAGAAAAAATCATGGCACTCCATCTTTAACAGGGCTTGACACTAACACTTGCCCGCTTGCCCGGGGCAAGTAAAAAAATGGTGGGGCAAGTGAAGACTGCTACCTGGTTGCCCGATCGGGCAAGTGTGCAACTTAGTGCACAATAACACAACACAAGATAAATTTGTCTTGAAGGCAGTCATTGCACTCTGCCTCCGTGTCTTTCCCTGCTTTCTAGCTATCCACAATTCCAGGCTGGATTTGGGAAACAAAACAGGCAAATTAACACATCAAAATGACCATTAATCTTCTACAGTGTAGACCTGGGATAATTAAGATGATGATTTTTAACTCTTGAGAGTGTAAAAATGAAACCAAATGGACCCGCAAGGGTCCATTTGGTTTCATTTTTACGTTCTCAAGAGTTACATCTGGTTAACTAACTTAACTGGGGACCACCTGGAACCTGGGGGACAAGTGACCATGACCTGAGGGCAAGTAGAACCTGACTTGCACTTGCCCGATGGGCAAGTGCCTCGGAGACCTTAGTGTCAACCCCTGTTTAAGGTGTACTATTATATCTAACCTCTCCGTGCTCCAGGGGGACGATCTGTGAGTATGCTGTGGTGCAGATCTGGTCGTCGTCTCGTTCTATACGCTGGTTGGGCTCCTTCCCAAACACTTCGATGCATTCCCGACCGTGATCTGAGAGCAAAACCACACACACGTTAGACATAACTCATCTGAACACTATTTTAAGCGGACAGATGAAACCAAAACGAAACAAAAGAACAAACAAGATCATTTTTTGGGAGAATATTATTTTCAATTTGTCAATAGAACCAACTGGATATTTCTGCACCAACTTTATTGACAATAAAATGGAAATCTATGTGATTTAACTTCTGTTTCAGTTGAAATCTGTGAATTCCCCAGCAAAGCTTAGTCAATTTCTGCTTCAGGTACTTCAGCATCAATTAAGAGTTTTGAATTGACGGATTTACACATAGGGTGTGTATTGTATAGCATAGAATAGATAGTCACCTTTATTTTTTACATTCATGGACTACTAGAGATTTTCTTCTGACTAACACCAATATGGAAACATACAGGTATGTGTCACAACGTATTTGTGATTAATCCATCCATCTTCATCCGCTTTAAATAAACGTAGGATGATGTGTGCCTATCAAAATAATAAAATAATCTAAAACTATCCATATGAGTCAACCCGTATGGAAGTTTGTCACATAGGCCTACTGTATGTGAACTGTGGAAAGTGGCACCTTTCACACAATCCTCACATAAGAGAATAAGGCCACTTTACAAAAATACAATGGATCTTATATTAACTATAATATTCATATAAAACAGATGCACATTTAGATCACATTTACATCCTTTCCATATAGGAAGCAGCTTAAACATGTCTATGGATGTAGACAAGATGTAGACAGAAAACGACACCAGATGTATTAAATAATTTGTATAAATGCCAATCTTTAGTCTTCACATAACTCAACTAGAAAGGTGCTCACAGCAGAGCTTAAAGGCGGTTCCATTTGTACCCTCTCAGGAAAAAGAAGCGTCTAAAGAAATCCATTAACATGGTGAAAATACATCTTGATGACGTCATCAAGATGTTTCACCATGTTAGTGGTTTTCCTCAGACCTCCATTTCTTGGGAACACAGAAGGGGGGAACTTTTTTTTATCATGTCCACCCAGCACCTCTAGGGTATACTAATGACATATTAGAATGAAAATAGGAAAATGGATGGACTTCCCCTTTAAAGAGCGTCCACCTACAGACATGACAGAGTAGAACAACATGTACAGTTTTGACTAGTTATTGGAAAACACAAGACAGGAAACGCATGATAAAATGTACCATTTAATGCCAATTAGTAATTCAAAAGTACACAGAGATATTCTGTGGACTCTTATGAGGCCATTATCTCCAATACCACTGAGAACATGTGCAGGTACCAGTCTAGACAGCAAGGATATCCAACACTAACAACAACTACTTCCCCATAAGCACTTGCTTTGCTTTGCTTTCACATATTTATGCAACAGAAGTGATATAGCCCTCTGACTCCCAGTCATTCATAACAATAACCAAAATCCCCACTTGCTAGGGCAAAGGCCTGATTAAATTCCAGACATACACTTCACTAGCAAACATTAGTTGAGTAGGGAGGAGATTACTAGGTACCCCTGAACCTTAAAAAAAAAGTCAACAGTGGTATTGCAAAGTTGATTGACCACGTTAAAGAGACTATAGTAGGACCTGTGTATGACTGAGGTGTGCAAATAATTCATCAATCACTGTGAACATGTGTAAAGAGCAATACAATAACAATGTGGAAAAACAACAACAATGTGGCAATCAGTGATTAAATAATTATTAGCATTTAAAGCTATATGAACCTAGGGAACTGTTAAGGTGCTTACGTGTACATGTGCAATAGAGGGTATGTACGTGACATCACCGTATCCGGACGTTATGCAATAACTCTTACTGAGGGGTAGAAAACTACTTTCTGCACGTGGAACGTGACAGCCTACAGTATACAGTATACAGAAAGACCTGATTGCATTAATCTACACTCACTTGGCCACTTCATTTGCTATTCACTTTATGCATGTGCATACACACAGTACATAGTGTGAATTATTCAAGAAGAGGGTTGAGCACAACAAAAGATTATGGTGGTCATTCATGCCTTCCCCAGCCAGGTGCACCTGCTGCCTCTGATCCACCACCAGAGCTCTCACTGGGATACACTAGACTAGACACATACTTTAGTCTTCACCACAAGGAGGACAGAAAATGGACATCTGTGTGAAAGTAACAAATATACGGTAGTGTTGTTATTGCACACACATGTGCAATGCATGTACACACACACATACGCACACTGTCAAGCTGTCACAAGCTGTCAAATCATCCTCAGAGACACACACACACACACACACCACACACACACACACACACACACACACACACACACACACACGACTGAAAAGAAAAGAGTAATGAGAAAGTGATTAAAAACTGCTTGAAAGCCAGCTATTTCTTCTTGTGCCCACTGTGGCCAGAGATAAACGAGAAGGAAGGACATGTTGTTTGATTTGTTGTGACTCGGACTTGGTCATAACACGGACCACCATCGTCATCTTAAATCCCAAAAGACACCTTCCACAAGGTGAGACTAGACTAACAGTCACTGTAAAAAGACACAACACACCTCCAGTGACGTAAACACCATGTCCATGGACCTTGACAAATGCATACCACACTGATTTTACTGTCAGACTAGACTCTCATGGCCATGCAGGGCTTGACACTAACACTTGCCCGCTTGCCCGGGGCAAGTAAAAAAAATGGTGGGGCAAGTGAAGACTGCTACCTGGTTGCCCGATCGGGCAAGTGTGCAACTTAGTGCACTATAACACAACACAAGATAAATTTGTCTTGAAGGCAGTCATTGCACTCTGCCCCTGTGTCTTTCCCTGCTTTCTAGCTATCCACAATTCCAGGCTGGATTTGGGAAACAAAACAGGCAAATTAACACATCAAAATGACTAATTAAGATGATGAATTTTAACTCTTGAGAGTGTAAAAATGAAACCAAATGGACCCGCAAGGGTCCATTTGGTTTCATTTTTACGTTCTCAAGAGTTACATCTGGTTAAACAACTTAACTGGGGACCACCCGGAACCTGGGGGGCAAGTGACCATGACCTGAGGGCAAGTGCCTCGGAGACCTTAGTGTCAAGTCAACCCCTGCCATGACTACTGCCTCTCGCACATTTCAAAAGCTGCGCTCATACAGTCTAATTATTTTTTTCCCAAGGGGCCAAATGATATACATACAATATTGTAATGTGAAGGGTCAAGGCTAAAGGCTGAACTAAAGTCTGCGTAATATTAATTTAATTTCAAGATAAAAGTAAGACCAACCATTCTGACACCAGGGCCCTCCATTTATTCAGTATTTGAGCTACAGAGGACTGCCATTTGATGACATTTTACCCCCACAGATCCCAAAACTAAAGATTTCTTTTGTTTTCGTCCACAATACCAGTCTGGATTTCACAAACAAAACAGGCAAACATAGAGATCAAACTGACCATTAATCTTCTACATTCTCTAGTTGTGTAGACTTGGGCTAATTCAGATGATGAATATTTTAACTCTTGAGAGTGTAAAATTAACCCGCAAGGGTCCATTTGGTTTAATTTTTACAATCTCAAAGAGGTACATCTGGTTAACCAACTCTCCATATTTAACTGGAACTCTCTCAAGGACCACTGGTGGTCCCCGGACCACTCGGTGAAAACCATGGTACCCTTTCACGGGCCGGTCAGAGTAAGTCCAAAGGGCCACATTTGGCCCCCGGGCCGCATAATGTGGTATGGTTTAATCTTTACAGATATGCATATTTGTTCTACTATAAACAGAAATCTTCTAAACATATACAGGTGGTGAAAGTTCTAGAGTCTAGACTATATAGCATTTGGGAGATTGTGGAATAGTCGTCTGGCTGTGTGAGACTACTCTCAGACTAAAACTGTTGCTCATAATGAATAATAAAGACAGTTGCAGGAATTATGGCCATCTAAAGAAGGGTTTGTCCTTATCCGCAATCGTGTACATTAGTCAATGACAATTTGAATTATTTTCATAACATTTTTACAGTTCATGTCAAGAGGTATTTTGAGGTGAATAATTCTACCAAGGTCTGTTGGAAGTGATCAATAAGGCACAAACTGTGCAGTATCTTGTTGTTCTCCTTTGGCCTTACGATTATGTCACATGCACAAATGTTTTGGGTAGAGCTTGGTCCTTGTGACACAAACAGTTCCTCCCTTATCTCTGTTTATGACTTCTCCCTCCTTAAAGGGGAAGTCCACCCATTTTCAACATTCTAATATGTCATTAGTATACCCTAGAGGTGCTGGGTGGACATGATAAAAAAGTTCCCCCATTCTGTGTTCCCAAGAAATGGAGGTCTGAAGAAAACCACTAACATGGTGAAACATCTTGATGACATCATCAAGATGTATTTTCACCATTTCTTTAGATGCTTCTTTTTTCTGAGAGCGTACAAATGCAACCAAATGAACCCGTTAGGGTTCATTTGGTTGCATTTGTACGCTCTCAGTTTGCATTTGTACACTCTCAGAAAAAAATGTTGAAAATGGGTGGAATTCCCCTTTAAACTGAGTTCTTACTGTGTGTTTATTGCAATGGTGAGACCATCATTTCAATAAACTTCCGTCTTAAATTAAAATAAAAATAAAATTATTAACACCTTGAAGATTTAAAGGGCTCCATTTTCGTCACCGCTAAACCTCTTACCCCCTAACTTATTTGCTTTTTTAAACTATTTAAAAAAAAACATTTTTCAATAGTTTAAATGGCTAGTAGACACATTGTGAGCTTCACAATGTGTCAATAGATTGGCACGTTGAACTATTCCAAAAATTATTTCAAGATAGTAAAAAAAAAATGATAAGGGGTTTAGGATTTATAAGGGGTTTAGGATGGTAACGAAAATGGAGCCCTTACGGTACAATTCAAGCACAACTCAATACAAGACTCACAACTGTGAGGGGAGAGCACCAATTCAGCATTACACTTGTTGCCAATAGTGGCCACTTACAGTATATGTGAAGTGTCTGTACAGAACTAATGAATGATACAATACCACAACATTATACATTATGTCACTAGAGGGATACTTATCCTCACTGCGTGAGAACAAACAAAAAAAAAACAGTAAACTCCCTTTTCTTTCCGTTGGAAAGGGAGCAGACAATTGCAGAAGAGTGCTATATTATTAGGGTATTTGTGAAGGAGGGGGGATACTTTGATATTGAGCGTTATTTAATAAGGACGAGTGAAGCCATAAATTATTCCAAGAGATCAGGAGAATAAGGCAAAGAGAAAGCAGATGAGTCAGAGACAGCAGGGTGTGTGATCTGCTCAGGTAGGAGCCTACAGTCACAGACAGTCTGAGACCTGCCCACTGGATGTGTGATGAATGAAAAAAACTGGAAAAATCAATGCCATGTAGAAACCCTGTATCCAAGGGCGTTTTTGCCATTAGGCAGACTAGGCAGTTGCCTAAGGCGCCATGAGGGACATGCTTTAAAAAAGGATCCCAGGCTAATAAGCCTAATATGGATAAACACATAATGTTATTTATTTTAAAAAGTAGTTCATAATTTTATCCCTTGGGGCCGCCATTTTACAGGAGATTTTCCCTGGAGCCCCACCTTACAAAATGGGCCCGTAAGGGTCCATTTGGTAAGGGGGGGCAGGGAAAATCTTGTCTAGGGCTCCAAATTGCTTAGAAACGCCACTGCCTGTATCCTCATATTCACATCATTTAACTTTTCGAGAGATTAGCAGAAAAGCTATTCACTTACCTCACGATACGATAGAAAATTGATATTTGGGGTTCTAAATAGATTCATATTGGCATTTATAATTATGCTGCGATTCGATTTTATATATCGATACATCACATTTTCCCCCCAAATGAATGTGCATTTATTATACTAGAACCCATTTTCAAGATTTTTTCTGAGGGTGTACAAATGGAACCAAATGGACCCGTCAGGGTCTTAAAAGAAAAGTCATTAACAAACACAACGCAAGCACAACTTTTTGTCATCATCAAGTAAAATACAGTACAGTAAAAATGTTGAAAATGGGCAGTATATTAAAACAATTCTGCACAATATGGACCATGTCAAGTTCAATCAACTAGAACATGTCTTCATGTCTTTCTGACATGAACAAATTAATGAATAGTCCTACATAAATAAAATAAAAAAACGATTTTGAAAGGATGGATATCATGGCATTAAGAATTGCGATATATTGGCATATCGATTAAATTTGCCCATCCCTGCGGAACATATGGAGTTGGCCAACAACTCCACATCTGACCTCAAACCCCAAACCAAATCTCTATACTGAGCTGACCTGATCTGTCCTCTCCAGGGCTTGACACTAACACTTGCCCGCTTGCCCGGGGCAAGTAAAAAAAAAATGGTGGGGCAAGTGAAGACTGCTACCTGGTTGCCCGATCGGGCAAGTGTGCAACTTAGTGCGCAATAACACAACACAAGATAAATTTGTCTTGAAGGTGGTCATTGCAACCTGGGCTAATTAAGATGATGAATTTTAACTCTTGAGAGTGTAAAAATGAAACCAAATGGACCCGCAAGGGTCCATTTGGTTTCATTTTTACGTTCTCAAGAGTTACATCTGGTTAACCAACTTAGCTGGGGACCACCTGGAACCGCGTGTTGAAAACCCCTGGTTTAAAGCACCCAAGTAGGGAGTAAACTTAAATGCAACATTTACAATATAATTGTGGGGGAAAGTGACCATGACCTCAGGGCAAGTAGAACCTGACTTGCACTTGCCCGATGGGCAAGTGCCTCGGAAACCATAGTGTCAACCCCTGCTCTCTATATGTTGATCCCTCCCCGACCCCGTCCTTCCTGTTCTTAGATTCCATAGGTTGATCTGACCTCAGTGAAGACAGACAGGAAAAAGGGACAGAGAGAAGGGGAGAGTCATGCAGCAAAGATCAGGTCATGCACGCAACTCAAACGAGCAACACGCTATCAGGCCTGGGCCACTAGGCCAGCAGGTGCTTCCCATTTTTAAACCTTTAACCTGACCAAAATATGGTCAACAGTGCACTCACCAGGGTTGAAAAATATTAAAGGTAGGGGAAGTGATTTCACTTAAATTGTCAGATATCACCCAAAAAAATATTTTTTTTTCTGTTAAAATGCTCTATTATAAGGTGTGGAAACCACATATGGAGTTTCCCCCTCCCTCACGTTAGCAGGAGCTAATAAAAGTTCCCCAGGTCACCACAATTCTCCTCCAATCAGGAGAGAGCAGCAGGTTCACATAGTGTAGCTACTTTTGGGGGCCCCTAGTGCACCAGGCTGGTACTACACCATGAATTTCAAATCACTTCCCCTACCTTTAACAAGAGCTTGTGGTTAAATAATAACCACAATGGATCCATTAGAACACAGGTTTCCTATACGGTTTTAGAGATACCTTATATCGGCCATATACTGCCTACCACTGCACAAAAGAAAAAATACCTTTAAGTCACCACCTAGGAAAGACATACTCCTCTCTCAAATGTGCACTTGGGAAACTCCAAAGCAAACTCCACATGACCCAACATTTTACTTAACTGCCATGGTGTCAACCCCTTACCCCTGTGTCTGATCACTGGTTAGACTGGAATATTCACCATAGTGTCAACCCCTTACCCCTGTGTCTGATCACTGGTTAGACTGGCATATTTGCCAATGTGATCCGATAATGACAAATAAGGGCCAATACTGATACTTTTCCAATACCCATATACAGTATTTGCCGATGCGATAGAAAAGGGACAAAAAGAGCCGATCCGATACTTCAGACATCACTACTTTCTATAGTTTAAGGAATGTTCAGATCTGCTTAATACCTTTGCTACTATGTACTGTAGTAGGTAAGTACCACGTTGGCACGGGACAGATTCAAGCCTGTCTAACAGTACAGATGTAATGTGACCATCTCCTCCCCCTTTCCCACTCATTTATTTCCCATCTTGAGGGAGACTTCTAGTAGGGGGTTTGGGGTGGATTACAGCTCCAGAAAGCATTGTGTTATGGGTTTCCCCCTATAAACCCCACACAGAGCATGAGGTATTTAAACAAAATCAGCAAATTTGTCTCACCAAATGTTTATTGTAAAACACTACCGGCTAGGTTTGCGTTAAGCACCGTAAACCATAACATCGTCATCACGTTTCAGACCTTGAAGATCTTTCGTGTAGATCAGTGGTTTTCAACCAGTGGTCCGGGGAACCAACAGTGGTCTTTGAGAGGGTTGCAGGTAGCCCTCAGGCTAAATGATGGAAAGTTGGTTAACCAGGTGTAACTCTTTGAGAGTGTAAAAATGTTTACGCTCTCAAGAGTTAAAAATAGTCATAAAAATTAGCCCAAGTTTACACAACTAGAGAATGTAGAAGATTAATGGTCATTCTGATCTGTACGTTTGACTGTTTTGTTTCCCAAATCCAGCCTGGAATTGTCAGACAAAAGTAAAAGAAATCTTTAGATTTGGGGTCTGTGGGGTTAAAATGTCATCAAATGGTGGTCGGAGGCTCCAATTCTGAATAAATAGTGGGCCCTGGTTTCATATCATGAAAACCACTGATGTAGATGATGTAGGTGTGCTTGAAGAAGACCATCTTCCATGGATTGATTCACATTTTGGCTGTGTCGACAACATTACACGCCAACGCAATGTTGTAACTTACGTGCAAAATACTGCCAGGCACTGTATGTTCTCCCGTGGTCCACGGAGCGCTCCAGCACCCATAGGGCAGGGCGAGGGGAGTTGGCAAACTTGATGAGGACGTACGCCACATGGAAGAGCTGAAAATCAGAGCACAATGAGAAATGTAAACAAAGAGGGGTGATTGCATGTGCAGATTTGGGTCAAGATCTTCCTGCTGGCAGGGAACTGTGACAGTACTCCCACGGTACTGTACTGTGCACCATTGTTTAATATATATATGGTTATGTGCAGAAAAAACAGACGGGGGACAAATTATCTAAACCACTCAAGCCATATTCATACTCCAGTTTTAGGTGAACACCACAAACTACATGATATCAAGTCACCGTAACACTTGTCTGCGCTTTTACTGTATTGAGCATTGTTTTGGTGGTCACCTTATCAGCCAAAACTGGAACAGGAATAGGCTTTAACCGAAGCACAAGGTACTCTAAAAATAGCTGTGTTGAAGTTTTCAGCCGATAACATGGCCTAAATCATGTGTTTTGCCATGTCCAGTCTACAGGCCATGTTATCGGCTGGTGCACTGACAGTGAAAACTTAACAGTGGTTTCAACCAGCCATCTTTTTAGAGTACCTTGTGCTTCAGTATGTTGACAAGCTTCATGCAGATGCAAATTTTCCTTTCCAGCTCGATTTGGCACCTGCCCACAGAGCCAAAACTACTAGTAGCTGCTGTACTGGCCATGGTATTACTGCGTTTAACTGACCAGCAAACTCTCCTGACTTTGACCCAACAGAGAATCTGAGTTGTATTGTCAAGAGAAAAGGTGTGAGACTGAACAACTGAACAATACAAATTAATTACATATCCATAACACCGCAACAGTGCCACAGGCTGATCACCTCCATGCCACGCCCCATTGATGAAATAATTTGTTCAAAAGTAGTCCAGACCAAGTAGTATCTGCACACATTGATATACTTTGCAGATAGTCGACATTTCAACAAAACATATATATATTTTTTTGTGGTCTCATAAAATATTCTGGTGGGTTTTTATGAGCTGGAAGCCAAAATGGTGTAAACATAAACAAATACTTGAAATCATTTACAGTGTGTGCTGAGTGTATAAATAATGAAAGTTAAAGTTTTTGAATTGACTTGTGGAAATAAGCCAACTTTCCATGATATTCAATTTGTTTTAAATGGTGCTGCATGAGCTCACAGTGTATTGCATCAATTGCGATATTACTGCGACTATCAGACAATGAGCTCTTTAAGCCCCACCCTTTGGGGTGGGGTTTGCTCACTGTCCAATGGCAATCCAAATACTTTAGCAACTGTTGCTAACCAGGTCAAGCTTTCCTGGTCAAGCTTTCCTCTTCCAACGTGCCTATTGGACAAGGCCGGATTGGGGAGGGGCTTAGTGAAGAGCTAATTCCCAAAGGGAAACAGAAACACAAGTAGTTGACCAGAAACAGGGATAATCAAACCACACTCCACCCCCCCAGTAAGCTAATTGAACCCTGGGTACGCTGGGCTACAGCCAGGGGAGTAGTGGAGGGGGGACGTGGGGTGGCGTCCCCCCACTTCTCACATCTAAAATATTTTTGGGGCAAAAGTAGGCCTAGCGTATGTTTTTTGTCTTGTCATTTACTTTTATGGATACAATTAGGCATTGTAAACAATCTTTCTCAATATGCTATACTTGTTCTAGTAGTGTGTCTTGTGTGTGTTGCGCAGGTGCGCGCAAATGCACATGCAAATGCAAGTGTGCATGCACATGTCTTAAGAGGCGCCCCCCCTACTTCTAAAAGTCCCACTACAACACTGGGTAAGACATGGCCAAAGAAACTATAAGGCCTTAATCAGGTTCAGCCATTGAGCTGATGCTATGCTTATTTTACCCCCACTTTTACCTCCTGTAGCTTAACTTTACTTTCCATGTTTCCCCACATGGTCATATTGTGGAACAAAAAACAAACACCTCGCCAAAGTCACAGATAATTGGAATTGAGTCATAAATATGTAAGTAAATATTGCTTGGGTGCCATGGTGAGAACCTAGCAACTGAGAGTGCATATACGGTTATGAAAGCATCTCTGCAGTCTCCATCTCTTACAGCCGTGGTTTGCAACCTTTTTGATACCAGGGCCCACTATTTATTCACAATTTGAGCCACGGACCACCATTTGAGGACATGTTAACCTCACAGACGCCAAAACTAAAGATTTCGTTTGCTTTTGTCCAAAATTCCAGGTTGGATTCGGGAAACAAAACAGGCAAACATACAGATCAAAATGACCATTAATCTTCTACATTCTCTACTTGTGTAGACTTGGGCTAATTCACATGATGCATATTTTAACTCTTGAGAGTGTAAAATGAAACTAAATGGACCAAATGGTTTCATCTTTACACTCTCGAAGAGTTACACCTGGTTAACCAACTTTCCATTTCATTATTTAGCCCAAGGACCACTGGTTGAAAACCCACCGTCTTACAATATATCTCAACGTTTTCTTTGGCTGGGCTGCGCCCAGAATTAAAGGTCTCAACAGGCCTGAAAATTAAGGCCCGGCCCTAACTGGGCCGTAAGAGTTTAGTCGGGCCCCGACCGACTAAATGGAATAGAATTTAGGCCCTACCCGGCCCTAAACTTTCGAGTTTGGGAAAAATTTGAGAATTGGCCACAAATTAAAAATGAAATGGCAGTCAGCACCATCTAGGTAAATACAATAGGTATCACCAATAGGTAAATACAGAAAATAACTATTATTCTTACTATAGTAAAATAATTCAATATATACACCGGCATATATCTTTCCATGGGGCCCGAGGCCGTACCCGGCCCTACTGATTAGCACAGATTTTAGGCCCAACCCGGCCCTAAATGTCAGGTCGGGCCTGTTCGGGTTCGGGCAGAGTTTGAGAACTCTACCCAGAATGAACCCAACATCCTCTTGTCAGCCTGGTGAAGACAGTCCAGTGTTTACAACGTTTGCTTCAATATCAAGCCATGAAAGAAGTTGGCTTCAGTTTGAGTGGACAGAATTGAAACATATTTCCTATAATGTAGTCAATGCTCACTGTGTTACAACATGACATAATGATGGCATTGTTTCCAAATTCACAGTCTATGACACCAACCTGCATGTCCACATGCCGGTTGGTGTCATAGGCTTTTTAGACAAAAATAAAAAAGAAAATGTCTAGCCTCTTGTTGAGGCTGCCACAGATCATCTTCTCAAGCGATTCATATCTTAAACCAGCATTTATCATGCTCAAGGGACAGGAAATAGGGAGTATTTTCCAAACACGTGTTACCCACCCAACTTCCAAGTCCCGACCCCACCCCGACGCTGGGATTTAAGCGCCAAACGAAAACTGTATCTAAAACTATAGTGTGTTATTTTAGAAAAATACCCATGTATAGACTGTCTGGCGTGTGCACTAGGGGTTCAAAAGGATGAGGGCAGGTCTACACTAGTCTAGCATCATTCAGCACCCTGTTGAAAAACCCCTGGCAGGCATTTGGAACATTCAGGGCTCTGCGTCTCGCCTTTCTTGCATGAGACAGGGGGAGCTAACAAACACACATAACTAAGCAAAGTAGCGCAGAGCAGGGGCGGATCTAGGTATGGGGGGGGGGGATGCCCCCCTAAATGCCAAATCTGCCCCACCAAACATGATGGCAGGCAAAACAACGCAAGTGCCTATGATTTGAAACACTACTACTGCTACTAACAAACTACAGCTGTGTCACCACTAAACCAACAGCATTTCATCATTTAAAGGGGAATTCCACCCATTTTCATTTTTTTTTTTTTTTACAAATGCAACCAAATGAACCCCAACGGGTTCATTTGGTTCCATGTGTACGCTCTCAGAAAAAAAGAAGCGCCTAAAGAAATCCATTAACATGGTGAAAATACATCTTGATGATGTCATCAAGATGTTTCACCATGTTAATGGTTTTCTTCAGACCTCCATTTCTTGGGAACACAGAATGGGGGAACTTTTTTTATCATGTCCACCCAGCACCTCTAGGGTATACTAATGACATGGGTGAAAATGGGTGGAATTCCCCTTTAAACCAGAAAACTCTCTAAGTCAAACCTTTATTTTAGAGTTTTATGCATGCTGCGTGTCTGTTGCAACTTCAACAACAACTGATGTTATTATTGATGCTTTACTTGCCTAATGATAGTCCTGTAACCGAAAATGGTATGGGGGCGACATCATCGCCCATGTCGCTTCGCCCCACGGGCGATGAAGCCGCCCTCATACCATTTTCTCCTGCCCCCCCTAAGTGGGAAATGTTACATCCGCCCCTGGCGCAGACCAATAAAGCCTGCCGAAGTTGCAAACTCGTCAACAAGGCTCCAACAATTACGTTGAAGGATTGACATCCCTCTCTGCAGCGAGAAATAATGATCTGCAGTTCAAGGAGCTCCGGCTGGGCTGATGGACCGTGACAAGGTTCAAGGGCCAACGCCGACATTGTCTGGCCTTGTCCTGAACTAAAAGAAACGCATAGTTGTTCAGGAAATCCCACACATTGTCTCACTGGAGAGCTAATAAATCACACCTGTGTGAAGTAAGAGGCCCTCTTATTATCTTGCAACATCGCTTACCGATGACATAAATGTTTGCGTTAGCGGTGGGTGTCAATGTTTGTGGTAACAGCAGAACAGGCGCTAATTCCTCTTCATTGTCAATGGCGTTTTTAAAACAAACATGCCATGCTTTTGGCGTTCAAAAACAAACATGTATATAGGAGGAGGGGCCAGCGCTACTCAATAAGATATGGCAACAGGGTTGCTTATTATTTTCGTTTTTTTTTTCTTGTTTATAGGCTGTAGATTTAGACTTCTGTTGTTGCTGAATGATGATTCACACATTAACCTGCTCGCTTACTGTCAGCAGCCACATTTTTAACAGTTCTCATCTTCAATGAATCGTAAATTTTAACCTACCATTTACGATTGCAGCTTACAGTTTATTTATTTTTACGATTGTAGCTTACAATTTATTGTAAGCCTGTAAGCTACTGTCTGTAACTCTGGGGTGTACATGTTGTTAAAGTATATTTATTGGGGCTGGGGCTCGATACGAAAAAAATCAAATTAATTTGAAGCTTTGTAATCAATTAATCTCGATTAATCTCTCAAAATGTGAACCAAATGGACGCTAGCGGGTCCATTTGGTTCCATTTGTACCCTTTCAGAAAAAAGGGGTCTGAAAGAAAAATCATTAACATGGTGAAATACATCTTGATGATGTCATCAGATGTATTTCACCATGTTAATGATTTTTTCAGACCTCCATTTTGAGGAAATACAGAATTGGGGGAACTTTTTTATCATGTCCACACAACATCTCTAAGGTATATTAATGACATATTAAAATGTTGAAAATGGGTGGAGTTCCCCTTTAATCTCATATCAACGTTTGACCTGAGAAGGCCATCATCCTCTGGGCCAAGCAAAGCCATCTGATTGTTGGGGACTGCAGTGCCCGTAGATCTGAAGTCCCAGAGATCCTGAGTCCCATTAGCCTAAACATGTGCTGAAAAAACGCCATCAGCATAATGGTTGGCCACCTTGTTTTAAGCCCTATGTCCACACTGTGACATGCTAGGTTGAGAGTGCGTCTGACCAATGGGAGGACGAAACAATGGGAGGTTGGATCAATGGCAGCCCTTATTGGTTACCCTGATTGGCTTCTTCTCCCATTGCGTGCACTGCTATGTTCGGTACGCCTGGAACTCGTCCAGTGGTGCAAAATCTATGTGCAATTAAAATGAGTTAGTTTTTTTTTTTTTTTTTATCTTGCACTAAAAATATATTTCATAACTACAATAAAATAAACCAATCACTCAAAAAAAAATGGAGAGAAACTTAGCAGATAGCCATTAATGCAAATAATTCTTTACCATATGTGACCAGAAAACATCTTGCTAATTGTGACCTCTCTATTTCGCATTGGCCATCATCATGCCCCAAAAGTCAATCTGAGAACACTTCCACCCGCATGCCACAGGATTGTGCCAGGCACAGGAGAGGAAAAAAAAAGATAAATGCAGGAGGGAGCACACAAACACAAAGCACAGCACAGGCTGCTGCTGTCCTCCTGCTAAAAACAGAAGCAGGGCTTTTCGCGGAGCGGCAGCGGCTCTGCCAAGTCTGCCTTTTTACTATCAATACTGGATCCGCTGAGGAGCAGTGGGAGCAAGCCGAGTTCACACACACACACACACACACACACACACACACGCGCGCACACAGGCACACGCGCGCGCTGGGATGACGTTGGGGAAGGGAGGCCAAAGGGACAGACAGAGCGGGAAGGGAAGGGGACAAGGGGGGGGGGGGGGGGGCACAGGGGGGGTGGTTAGAGGGGTGGCAGGGGGTGTGCCACGGGGTCCAGAGACGTGCCGATTGGCATGTCGGCCCATCTCGGATTCCAACCATAGCGCCACATTCCGCCTCTCCGCTAATGCCCACCGTGGCAGCGGGGCACGCAACTGCTTTCACGGACAGAGAAAGCAAATGCACAACAGAGAAAATCTTCACGTCTAGTACACACATGCACGCACAGTGTTCGTGTAACCCTGCTGCACAAATTGACCCATATAGACCTCTGTGGATTTTAAACTCTCACTGGGGAGTTTAATGTGCAGTGTTGTGTACTGTATAGGGCCCAGAAAACACACACATAATAATTCAAGCACCCTATACCAGTGGTCCTGGGGACCACCAGTGGTCCTTGAGAGAGTCCATGGTGGTCCCCAGGCTAAATGATGGAAAGTTGGTCAACCAGGTGTAACTCTCTGAGAGTGTAAAATGAATGTTCATCATCTGAATTATCCCAAGTCTACACAACTAGAGAATGTAGAAGATTAATGGTCATTTTGGTCAGTATGTTTGACTGTTTTGTTTCTGAAATCCAGCCTGGAATTGTGGGCAAAAGCAAAAATAAATATTCAGTTTTGGGGTCTGTCTGTGTGGCCAAAATGTCATCAAATGGTGGCTCGAATTCTGAATAAATAGTGGGCCCTGGTATCAAAAAGGTTGAAAACCACTGCCCTATACAACCATGAACAATTTGTAAAGCTCAAAGCTATCCATGCAGGCGCATGCAGGGACATGACGAACCAAACAAACAATAACAAAAACAAACTGCAGGCTATGAGCTAACTAACTTCTCCCATTCAGCATACAGTAAGTCTCATAAATCACATAAACATTAGAATTACATGCATGCCGAGGCTGTTGAAAACCGCCTTTTAGTCTAACTTCACAAACGCCACATAACGTGCCATATTTAAGCAACGCAGTAATAGCTTACAAATGCAGATAATATGTCCTGCAGGGTTGGGACCTGTCAGAGAGTATATGAGATGTGTAGCTGGAAGACAGAGGGCCTGTTCCAGCATGGCTGCAAGTCTCTGCCCTGCCAGTCTAAACATTCACTCTGGAATTAGTATATCCAGTGCCTATTGTGTGGAGGCAGGCCTGAAATATCGTCATGGCATGCTGAGCGTACCAGCACGGATTCCGCTTGTGTACAAAGACATGAAACGCATTGACAAGCTTGTGGCAACAACGCAATGCTTGAATAACATTTCAGCAAGAGTACATCAAGCGGCCCATCCCTGCATCTGTTGTGCTATAGGACGTTGGGGCTAGGATGCTAATGGGTGGGTGGCGTGTGTCACAGAGGTCAGGGGTTGAGCCGTCACAGACATGGGCTGTTTGACACTCGGCCGTCCTCTCAGATTCTTGACATTGACCCCAATAAACATCACATAATGCAGAGCATAACATTTACCCTGCAAACCAGTGACAACCTGACACCGTTTTCGCAACAACATTCCGTGAATTAAATTCTTTCAAAGAAACACACATGCACGCACACGCACATACATCACTCATATGTTATCGATCTCTGAAGACCAAAGTTGATAAATGGGAAAGAGACCACCTGCAATACGTCCACGGACCACCAGGGGCCTGCGGAAAACCCATGGTCTTCCTTGTCAGCTTGAGTGGAAATTCCATATAGAGAGTGTGAACAGTGGCTCAGGACGTATAGCATTGCCAATTGGGAATCAGGTTGGGTCCCATGCAGATACTTTCTGCAATGTGTCCAAGTGAGCAATCCTTAGACTGAACGCCTAACTCCAGTTTTAGGTGATAAGGTGACCAACGAAAACTACAACAGTTGTAATGTCTCACCGCTCGTCCAATTTAAACACATCCCTCTTGTTTTTACTATTAATTAAGTGTGCATACTGGTGGAGAAGAACCACACCCAATGTGAAGTGAGCGGAGCCTTGATGACATGGCGATCATGTACTGACTCACATGATGTCATAGGGGTTGGAATTACAATGAATAGAGTGGCAAAGTAATTGAATATGACGTCATGCGTGTAGGTGTGTCTATTAGACACACATACACACATGACGTCATTCAATTATTTTGCCATTGACATGAAAAGTGGAATTGAGGGTGAAATAATAATGCGCACAGTCACACAAAACATGTTGGAGTGGTTAGCATCAACTAATACAGGCCCTATAGGAGACTGCGGCCAAATTATGATAGGGTTTTAAGAGATTTGAAAACGCCAGTGCATTTGAGCCTTGTTCCTGTGTTTCACAAAATGTATTTATTACGGGTGGGACTTTAACTGATTAATTTAGATGAATTAATTACAGAAAATATTTTAAAAAAAATTAAATCGCACATAGATTTTGCACCACAGAACCTTTTTCACTGGATGAATTTCAGGGGTACCGGTCATATCGGTGCACGCAATGGAAGAAGAAGCCAATCAGGCTAACCAATAAGGGCTGCCATTGATCCATACTCCCACTGTTTTATCCTCCCATTGGTTCGAAATTACTAATGGTATCTCTAACCCTCACCCTCACCATAACATGTTACAGCATGGACACAGTTTTGATTTAGAAAAACTCCCTCACACGCTACCAACCTGTTTTAATTGACACCAAAAATGCTTCTCGGATTAAATATTAGTATGTGATTAATTGAGATTAATTAATTACAAAGCTTCAAATTAATTAGATCAAACATTTTAATCGAATCCCACCCCTAGTATTTATCCTAACTTTTATTTGTTGACCTAAAAAAGGCATCATATTGGTGCATCAGTATATTTAAGTTGGCCTACACACTCTCACCTAAACACACAGTATGAATAGACTAGTAATCTCTAGATTAATCAGGGGCACTTTGTAAGATTGCGATCCAATCTGGAAAGGTATGGTAGCCTATTTATTCAACAACTGCTGCCGAGAAGCAGATATGCCCCCTAAGCCCAACTTCCAAGTAGAGGGTATTAGGGAACCAACGGGACTAAATTTACTGCAAGACCAGAAGCCTGCTGGTAGATGGAGGCAGGCGTGGGCTGGCCAGTACCAATGCATTTAATATTTAAATTGTCCTATTAAACCTTGCAGATATGTGTTTACTTCCAGTGTTTTCATGCAAGCAATACTTTGCAGGTTATTATAAAATAAAGTGGTGATTTGTACCTAAAAAGGTACAACTGACTTGTTGCCCCAGGCATACCCTAGTGCAATACAGGTATTGGTACATTGTTGTACCATGCTTTGTTGTGCAGGGCCGGATGTAACATGTCCCATTTAGGGGGGCAAGAGAACATGTTGGAGGGGCAAATGAAAATGGTATGGAGGCGGCTTCGCGCCACGGGTGATGAAGTCGCACCCATACCATTTTCGGTTACAGGACTATTATTAGGCAAGTAAGGATCAAAAATAACATCAGTTATTGTTGAAGTTGAAACAGACATGCAGCATGCATAAAGCTAAATGTCTGACTCAGAGAGTTTTCTGTTTTCAACGATGAAATGCTGTTGGTTTAGTGGTGCCAAAAATTGTAGTTAGTAGCAGTAGTAGTGTTTCAAATCATTTTAAATATAAGCAAATGAAATAGCTTGGTACGGTACGGTATTGGTACAACAATGTACCAATACCAAGGTTACATCTCTGTACTGCACTAGGATACGCATGGGGCAATAAGTCAGTTGTACTGGTCAGGTACAAATCCCCCACCTTTATTTTTCTGTGTGTATGTTACTATAATATACTGTAACTTAAAGGTAGGGGAAGTGATTTCACTTTTGTCAGATATCACCTCCCCCAAAAAAAAAATCTGTTAAAATGCTCTATTATAAGGTGTGCAGACCATAAATGGAGTTTCCCCCTCCCCCACGTTAGCAGAGGAGCTAATAAAAGTTCCCCAGGTGGAGGGTGAATTCTCCTCCAATCAGGATCGAGCAGCAGGTTCACATAGTGTAGCTACTCTTGGGCGCCCCTAGTGCACCAGGCTGGTACTACACCATGAATTTCAAATCAGTTACCCTACCTTTAAAGGGGAATTCCACCCATTTTCAACATTTTTTTCTGAGAGCGTACAAATGCAACCAAATGAACCCTAACGGGTTCATTTGGTTCCATTTGTACGCTCTCAGAAAAAAGAAGGGTCTAAAGAAATCCATTAACATGGTGAAAATACATCTTGATGATGTCATAAGATGTTTCACCATGTTAGTGGTTTTCTTCAGACCTCCATTTCTTGGTAACACAGAAGGGTGGATATTTTTTTTTTATCATGAACACCCAGCACCTCTAGGGTATACTAATGGCATACTAGAATGTTGAAAATGGGTAGACTTCCCCTTTAATACTACAACTGGCAGGGCTTGACACTAAGACTTGCCCGCTTGCCCGGGGCAAGTAAAAAAAAATGGTGGGGCAAGTGAAGACTGCTACCTGGTTGCCCGATCGGGCAAGTGTGCAACTTAATGCGCAGTAACACAACACAAGATAAATTTGTCTTGAAGGTGGTCATTGCGACCTGGGCTAATTAAGATGATGAATTTTAACTCTTGAGAGTGTAAAAATGAAACCAAATGGACCCGCAAGGGTCCATTTGGTTTCATTTTTACGTTCTCAAGAGTTACATCTGGTTAACCAACTTAGCTGGGGACCACCTGGAACCCTCTCAGGGACCACGTGTTGAAAACGTGTTAAAGCACCCAAGTAGGAAGTAAACTTAAATGCAAAATTTACAATATATTTTTGGGGGCAAGTGACCATGACCTGAGGGCAAGTAGAACCTGACTTGCACTTGCCCGATGGGCAAGTGCCTCGGAGACCTCAGTGTCAACCCCTGAACTGGGGTGGTTGTATTTGATCTCACTGCTCATCAGAATCAGCTTTATCGCATCGCAAGTATACAGCTGTAAAAAGAAAAAGTGGGTGAAAGTCTATCTAGATCATCTGTCTGTTTTTTGACACGACTGATTGAAGAGCAGAATTGTCTAACCTTCAAAAGTCAGTTTCTCCCCCTGAGCAAATATGCAGGCTCCATTAGCCCAGCAGTAAAAGCACCAGACAAGAGTTCAAATCCAGGGTAGGAGAAAGAAAAGGTCAACTGAGTTATGGTGCTTGCATGTAGACAACCGTTTTCCTTTGCCCCCATTACTTTGAGTTATGGTTTTGCCACAGTTATGTCTATGTTACTAACTAAAATAGTTGGTAATATACACTTGACTGCTACAGTAACTTGTACATTCCTCATTTTTGTGCCAACAGCGTTGATAACTCAATTGAATAAAGGAAGATTCCACAGTGACCCAAGCTGAAATCAGGCTAATCCGCTGCATCTCAGGAGCAACTCGGATGAGTGGAGCCTTTTACTAAGACTGGTATATTATCTGTTGTTGTTATTGTTGTTGTTGTTTTTTAGATATATACAGTATACATCGAACATTGGTTGGCTATTAAAAAAAAATCATAGATCAACAAGCTTGTAGATCTGCTATTTTTCTGTTGTTTTTGGGGGTCCCTGGGATAAAATATTTTGAGATGCTGATCCATGGCCAAATATATACATATATATTTTTTTAAATCAGCCGTAGGTCTCAAAGAACAGGTGTCATGGCAAAAAAACGACAAGGTTTCAGCAACATCTTCGTCAGTTCATCCTGATATAATCATCATTGCAGCGTTTTAGTTTATGTCTCTTTAATTAGACGACTGATAAGCTGTTTGCTTTGCCGCACTGCTTTCTGCACTCTATTATTTGTGTCGATCTGGACAGATACGGAGGAGGAGGGGGGCTGTAATTTAAATTCTCAGGTAGATTTCGGTTCCCCGCAGATAAAAGGCGTCTGAGTGAAGCTCCTGAGCATCTGCTGTTGGAGTCAAGGAATGTATCATAAAAGGAGAAGAGGCAACGCCTACCGTTGGGACTGGGACTGGATCAGGCCTGTCAAACACACACACACACACACACACACACACACACACACACACACACACAAACACACACACACACACACACACACACACACACACACACACACACACAGCACATCGCAGGCAGCACTACGGGGTGGGGCTGAGACAATGCAATGTACAACTGTTTGTCTGTGGGCAACAGGTGGTGCTGGTGGAAGGCTGTGTGTGTGTGTGTGTGTGTGTGTGTGTGTGTGTGTGTGTGTGTGTGTGTGTGTGTGTGTGTGTGTGTGTGTGTGTGTGTGTGTGTGTGTGTGTGTGTGTGTGTGTGTGTGTGTGTGTGTGTGTGTGTGTGTGTGTGTGTGTGTGTGTGTGTGTACGATGGGGGAGTTTTTTTTCATAAATCTACATCCACTGAATTACACACATCCCCCAACAAAACAAAGTCAAAGAAAATTCTGTTGTTGATGTTTGTTTTTTTGTAATATAGCAAGAGATTTTAAGGGCATTTGTAATTCTGTATAAATTGAACACTTCCTCACTGTTTGGAGCACTACTATGAATATGATCGCTTATATTACAATGGTAATTTAAAAAAATACATCTCAAGAGATTCAACAATAGAAGAAGTACTTGAACAAAATAAAGAAACACAAGACACAAAGACATTGTGTGATGTGAGGGGTGAGGTGAGCTAAGTGATGTGCAGTCACAGACATTACAGTATCATCCCACAACATATAGCAGATTGTATTTGTTCTGCTCATTGTTCTGAATGAATAGAATAGTACATGAATGAATGAGTGGATGAAGAGATTAGAGAGAGAGAGAGAGAGAGAGAGAGAGAGAGAGAGAGAGAGAGAGAGAGAGAGAGAGAGAGAGAGAGAGAGAGAGAGATATGGGGAGTCTAAGCATTATGTTTTAACTATTGAAAAATAGCAGATCTACAAGCTCATAGCACGCCACCGAGTGGCGCGCTATGAGCTTGTATCTCTGCTATTTTTGAAAAAAACGTGAAAACGTGGTGCAAATCTTTGAATATTATGCTATTCAGAAACTAGAAATCTAGACAGGAGACAATTTAGGCCTGACCTAAGGTTTTTGAAATACCTGAAATATTTATATTTCAGCAACAAATAAAGTTAATTATGGAATACTGCACATACTGTACAGAATCCAAATATGGATTCCGGCCTGAAAGGGTTAAGAAAGAGAGTACATGAATAAGAGTATGTGAAATAACTGTATTATTGCATTTTGTAACTTCAGTATGCTCAGTGTGGTCAGAGAGTGGTCACTGCGCTCAGAGGAGCTCATCCAACACACAGTAGATGAAACCGGTCAGATTAAACCACACAATCAAAATATACTAAATTGCATGTAGGAAAATGAAAAGTGTCTAAAGAAATCCGATAACATGGTGAAAATACATCTTGATGATGTCATCAAGATGTTTCAACTTTTTTTTTTATCATGTCCACCCAACACCTTGAAGGTACATCAATGACATAGTAAAATGTTGACAATTTCTGGACATTCTGCAGGGAAACAACTGCATATATAATGTCTTTAAAGTTGTGTGTGTACCCATATGGCATTATACACATGAAAAAGGTGTATAATGCCTACGTTATCCCTCATAATCTTTCCTACAATAGAGCTCCAGGTTTAGGACTCCACTGCTGTCCAACAATAACCCGTGATGCAGACCACTGCTGCTGCTGCGTCTATCCAGGGGCGGATCTAGGCATGGGGGGGCCAATGCCCCCCTAAATGCCCAGACTGCTCCACCAAACACGATGGCATGGAAAACAGCCCAAAATATTTCAGAGTGCCTATAGTTGAAATGATCTGAAACCCTACTACTGCTAACTACAGCTGTGTCACCACTAAACCAACAGCATTTCATCATTGAAAACAGAAAACTCTCTGAGTCAGACCTTTAGCTTTATGCATGCTGCGTGTCTGTTGCAACTTCAACAACAACTGATGTTATTATTGATGCTTTACTTGACTAATAAAAGTCCTGTAACTGAAACTGGTATGCGTGCGGCGATGAAGTCGTCCCCATACCATTTTCTCCTGCCACCCCAATTGGGAAATGTTACATCTGCCCCTGCGTCTAACTAGCACGAGGTGCGCTGCAAGAGGAGTTGTAAATATCTGACGGTTTGGCATGGCGCCTCCAGCAGCCATGGCTAAAGACAGGCACTTACGTCACGTCTATCATCACCAACAGCAACAGCCAGGAGCATGTCTAATACACAACTCTGTAAGGAGATCGGCAAGCACCCTGCCAACTGCACTACATGAAGTCATCTTTGGTAAACTAGCTCATGGGATATGGAGGGTATATAGCTCAGCTCAAACTATTTCATTTTCAATACACACAAATTGATAGGCATAATAATAACTAAGGCTACAGACAGACCCCCCTTCCATGGTGGGATTTTGTGCCAGGACCAACCTGCACCTGGCAGTGACAGTGACATTTGTAGCATGTATGCCTCTGCCTTTAAAAGGGGAATTCCACCCATTTTCAACATTTTTTTTCTGAGAGCGTTTTTCTCAGCAAAAAAAAAAGAAGCGTCTAAAGAAATCCATTAACATGGTGAAAATACATCTTGATGATGTCATCAAGATGTTTCACCATGTTAGTGGTTTTCTTCAGACCTCCATTTCTTGGGAAAACTTTTTTTTTTTCTTTTTATCACCCAGCACCTCTAGGGTATACTAATGACATATTAGAATGTTGATAATGTGTAGAGGGTGAAATGTTTTATCAATGTATTAAACTTTTAGCCTAATTATTGTGAGGTTCTCATTTAGCTGGGGACCCCTTCAAGGACCCCTGAGGGTGCTGCTCGGACCACACTGTGAGAACCACTAGACTAACTGATGATGAAAATAATGTATAGGAGGATTATGGTGTGTGTGTGTGTGTGTGTGTGTGTGTGTGTGTGTGTGTGTGTGTGTGTGTGTGTGTGTGTGTGTGTGTGTGTGTGTGTGTGTGCGTGCGCGCGCACGCTTCAAGGGCGGATGTAACATTTCCCAATTGGGGGGGCAGGAGAAAATGGTATGGCGACGGCTTCAGAATATGGTAAGTCACACCCATACCATTTTCGGTTACATGACTTTTATTAGGCAAGTAAAGCATCAATAATAACATCAGTTGTTGTTGAAGTTGCAACAGACACGCAACATGCATGAAGCTAAAGGTCTGACTCAGAGAGTTTTCTGTTTTCAATGATGAAATGCTGTTGGTTTAGTGGTGACACAACTGTAGTTAGTAGTAGCAGTAGTAGTGTTTCAAATACTTTCAATTATAAGCACTTTAATTATCTTTGAAATACCTTTGTAATTTGGGCTGTTTTGCATGTCATCATTTTGTATATATCATGTTTGGTGGGGCAGTCAGGACATTTAGGGGGGCATTGCCCCCCATGCCCATACCTAGATCCGCCCCTGATCCGCTTTCTCTCCAATTTACTCCACCTCTTCAATCCATTTTCCCAGTGAAAAGAGAAGGTCAGGTCACTTTCAGAAAGCTTCCAGAAGAATACAACCTTTGTGGGCATCCCAGAGTGCAGCAAGGATGTCATACAATACACCCCACAAGAGCTTCAGCACAAAAGGGAGCGACGGGTGCGTTTCAAAAACATTCAAATCAATGTTGTGCACCTGGAGGTATATGTATAAGACCCTAGAGGGTGCATTATGTTATAGATGAATTCTCTTTCAAAAAGCTCTATATCTCCCAAGTCTGACAGAATTAAATAACAGGAGAAAAAAAAAATGACAAAATCTAAAGCCGTTCCCAGAAGAGCGTAACTCTGTGTTGTTGATCTTTTAATCTTTTATCACACGCAGATCTAAGGAAACACTTAGCTGGTATTGACCAAAACAGAGTGGAGAACAAGCCTCTCAGATCCTACCACCGGTCGTACATAACCGCAACATGCCGCTTTCCAAACTCAATCACAGCCTATTCACACCACAAAAATCGGTTACTCTGAGCTGTGACGTAAAATACTAGACACAAATGAAATCAGAAACACATTATCCACAGGAGGAGCAGTCCCGCCGCTCTTGCAACGTCGCGATTGTTCCAGAAATGGATTCCCCACTCCCCCCACTTCCTCATAGACTTTTTCGAAAATGAGCTACTATAAAGACGATTACGCTGCAGACAAAGCCAACTCGGGTCTCATAGCGACACACACAATGTTTTGGGAGAATCAAATAATTCATGTTTTCATGTTTACACTCTCAAGAGTTAAAATGTTCATCATGTCGCATTATCCCAAGTCTACACAACTAGGGAATGTAGAAGATTAATGGTCATTTTGATCTGTATGTTTGACTGTTTTGTTTTCCAAATCCAGCCTGGTATTGTAAACAAAATTAAAATAAATCTTTGGTTTTGGGGTCTGTGAGGCTGGAATGTTGATGAAATGGTGGTCCGTGGCTCAAATTCTGAATAAATAGTGGGCCCTGGTGTAAAAAATCCTTTTAAAGCATGTCATGGTTGTCGCCTCCTCCCCTCACTGTCACCCCCCCCCCCCCCCCCCCCCCCCTCACGGTCACCCCCCTCCCCTCATGGTCACCCCCCTCCCCTCACGGTCACCCCCTCCCTCATGGCGCCCTAGGCAACTGCCTAGTCTGCCTAATGACAAAAAACGCCCCTGTTCAAACCTATAGTGCACACAGCACATCACAGTGTTCTGCTGTTCCGTGTCAGAAAGCCACCAATCAAAAGGATTTAGGTGTCATCAGTTGGCACAGACAGGCAGTAAGCCCTGGCATTTGGGTCTCACGTGGGACTGCACCGGGGCCAGTCATAGAGATTTATACATGCTGGTCAGGGCTCCTAAAAATACATTCCCCAGAAAACCCCAACAAGTGACATGGCCAATACGCCGGTGCAAATGTACCAGTGGAACAATGAGCGCCCGGCCAACCACCACCCTGCATGTCCTGTAAATAGTTTAGCAAGGCCAAACCGTACTGGAGCAGGACTTTGGGGTGGTTTGGGGTGGGGCCACCCATGGTAGGCTTGGACTATATACGGGTATACACAATAGACACGACATTCTGAGGAAACCTTGAGGCGAAATGGACATAGTGGCCAAAGTTGAGAATGCAGTTTTGAGCTCAGTGGGCCAGAAACATGAACGTGCGACAGGCCCCGCCCCCTCCAGAAATCTACAGTGCTCTGCGTGTGCAGTGCATGATGCCTCGCGTTCATGTTCTTGGCCCATTTTCCCAGAATGCACTCTGTTTTTTACCCTCCGAGACGAGTGAAATCACCTCATGCGCTGGGTGAGCAACTTAATGCAAGTGAATGAGGTAGGCTGTTAGCTAGTGTTGAACGTCAAAATGGTTCTTTTTAACCCAGTGGTTTTCAACCATTTTCATACCAGGGACTACCATTTTTATTCAGCATTTGAGCCACAGACAACCATTTGATGACATTCTTTTTTTCACCCCACAATTCCAGGCAGGTTTTCACAAACAAAACAGTGTAGACTTCTTAATTAAGTGGCGCTAATTCAGATGATAAAATATTTTAACTCTTGAGATGCATGAAACGCATGCTTCAGGTTAACCAGATGTAACTCTCAAGAGTTACATCTGGTTAACCAACTTTCCAAGGTTGAAGGTTATTTTTATTATCCCTTGCGGGAAATTTATTTGCAGCAGGAAAAGTAGAAAAACATACAATAAGAGACATAAATACATACATACAACAAATATTATGCTAACAATAAAAACTACTACTAGAAACAAGAACCCAGAGTCATGGTAATTCATTTCGTTCAACTATAATAAATAGCAACGTGCAACAGTGGCAAGTGTGCAAACAGGCATGAAGTGCTTGTCAGACAAGCCGAATTGCCAAGGACATTTAATCAAAACCACTAACCAAACCCTAAAGAATCCAAAAGAAACCCATCCAGGTCATTTCCAGACAAGAGGATTTGCAGTGGGTCATAGATCAAAAGGCAAGAAGAACCCTGCCAGTCTGAGACGTAACACTAAGCCAGAAGGAAGAATTGAACATGAATCTTCATGAATACAGTACAGTTCCTCCACTCATTTTCTATACTGATGCAGTGTTGTTCTTTTTTGAGAATATTTTGATTTAGTCTTAGTCTTTTCATTAAGACATATTTAGTCTTTTAGTCCCATTTAGTCTTCTGGAATTTGTTTTTTTTAGCCTGGTCTTAGTTGACAAAATGTCAAAAATGATTTAGTCTTGGTAGTTTATTCTTACATACAAATATATTGTAGGTTTATATATGTTGTTATATATGTTGAAAAGGTATGCAATGTATACTGCAGATATGTTCTGCAGTATCTTATTCTTATGCATCTTTCTTATTTCCATTAGTCTAAGGTTATGATTTAGTCTTCGTCTTAGTCTTTTGAGAATCATTTGTTAATCTAGTCTTAGTCGACTAAATATCAAAAACCTTAGTTAAGTAAGTCTTTAGTCTTAGTCTTAGTCGACAAAAACAACGCTGCACTGATGGACCAATATTTGTTCTAAAATATCAAAGGAAAGTTACTAATCAAAATTTCCCAGACTACCTTTTCCTACATTATTGGTGTAATCCTTTAAGAGGCTATTATTTTTTTTTTCTATTAGCTAGATTAGTCTTTCACTATAGAGCTTAACTAAGGCGGCCCTTACTTCAAACAAGGTTCACAGGGCAGACGGAAATGGCTGTCAAAAGAATCCTCTGTCTTTGAACCTTGCCGTTCATACATAAACATTTTTATACGCCATTATCTGATATATCCGCTGCGAGAGATGGAAGAAGATAGCTCCAGTGAAGGGAGGCACCTGCGTCGGCCTTAAAAAGAAAACCACAAGACTCATTCAGCTGGATCCAGGCAGCCCACACATTTTCTGTGACCGCATCGTCTACAGTACGTGGATTTTTTCTTTGCATCTACAAAGCCCTCAAAGCCTCAGGTGGAACAGCCTCCACACAGCCAAACTCTGCAATTCTCTCCATTGCCTCGAAGGTGTGTGTGAGATTACATAATGTCGGAAGGAAGAGAGAGTCATAAAGTGCCCCTGTAAGTCATAGATCACCAGGGGTTTAAATACAGGTAGAGGTCCAAACGAAAACCCATGTCAAAGCCGAAAATAAGTAACCACCGAAACTCTCTCGCCATACACGATTCTCTGTATCATTAAGTGGAAGTGATATTTTGGTTTATTGGCCTGGGGGATGTTTACTCCGTAATGGGTTTATCACTTTGAGGCGGAATGCTTGTGCAATTATGTTTTGGCAGCACCTACTGACACTGCTGAGTTAGCTGAATTTTAAAAAGCCACATGTGAGAAAGGTGCCAACCCACAATTCCCCCATGCTGACAACTATTTAAGAGCATTCTTCTGCTAAAATATGCTGTGTCTCATCCAAAAATAATAATAATTCTTACCGGAAAAAGAAAGAAAAAACAAAAGTACCGATAATAAAAAAACAAGACTCTTAAAGGCCGGTTTTACACTGGCAGCCAAATCTAGCTTGAATCAGATCTGTGTCACTTCAAGATAGAAATCTGATTGGTCTAACAGGTCACATGACCCATTTTATCGAATCAGATTCGAGGCTCAATGTGTCGGGCCAATCTGACATTTTGCATTGGACAAGTTTTTTTGCACTGGATGAAATGACGGCCGCAATGACACTCTACGTCAATAACATGCGCCGGCCCGGTGCCATTCCACAATTCCAAACTGCCATTGTTGCGACCTCCCATTGTTCCGAATTTACGAGATGCAAAACCCTACCTCCCTCCAACCATAACCCTAATCCTAAACCTCTGACCCTCAACCAGGTTAGGTTAGGTTAGGTTATGGTTGGAGGGGGGTAGGGTTTTGGGACAAACATGCCTAAACCCTTCTCTAACCCTCATCCTCACCATAACTGCAAGCATGTGCACATGCATTTCCAGTGCATGTTCGGAGCACTCAGTTTCTGACCCCTCAATGTCGCAACTCTTCTACTATGCGGCCATGCGCGGCGCATGTTATTGACGTAGAGTGTCGTTGCATCCGTCATTTCGTCCAGTGCAAAAAGTAAGGTGGTGTCGGAGACCTGATTTCAGGTTGGGTTTGGCTGGCATTGCCTAAGTAAGTGCCACCCAGGCCTAAGTCTGCTGTGTTCAGAAATAATTCCCCAGGTTGCATCAGATACAGGGTAACAGGTGAAGGCAGGGTTACGTGCGTAATGTATACATGTGTGTATATATAGCATGTTGTCTGTCTGCAGAGCGCTTCATGCAACAATACCACTTTCCCCACTGTCAAATAAACAGAGCATTACCACGTATTAAAGTGACTAGGGCATCCCTACGGGCCCTGCATCCCTCCATCCTTTCATAAAGCATAATGCTATATTTAGCCTCCGTGGCCCCTCACTCAGCCCAGGGGTGGTGGTGGTGGGATGGGGGATCACTAGTGTTTACTATTGTTGTTCATCCAAATGAAACATACCAAACAGCCACGTTCAAAGCCGCCTCAACCAACAGGTCCAGCCATAGGTGATTTTAGGCTCTCCCAGCAGGAGGGGCACTTATATACCTGTAACTCTTGAGTATACAGGTATATGAGCTTGAGTTATATACCTGTAACTCTTACGTATAAAAGTATACGTAAACATCTGAATTATGTCATTTTCGAGAATCTACTCAATTAGAAAATGTAGAAGAATTGTTATTTTTGACCAGCGTTATTTTTGCCAGCTAAATTGTAGACAAAAACTTGAAAATCCTTAGTTTTGGGTCCGAGAGATCAAACTCAACATCAAAATGGTGGTCCTTTGTGGCTAAAATGGAGAATAAATAGTAGGGCCCTGGTATGAAAATGGTTGAAAAAGACTGCTATAGAATATATGCAACTTTATTAACACGTTGTGAGCTTGCAGACTGGCCATTTGAACTACTGAAAAATGTTTTTTTTAATAGTTTAAAAAGGCAAAGAAGTTAAGGGATAAGGGGTTTAGCGGTAACGAAAATGGAGCCCTATGTGATTTATTTACACTGTCTGACATGGCATGTCAATGAAGTTACAACAACTGACAAAAAACTTTTTGTCTATATATCATTTTTCTCCAACTTTTTCTGGGCCATCAGGGAGGGCAAGTGCCCCCCTGGGACTCTCCTAAAATCGCCAATGGGTCCAGTCCTCCACCTGCACTCCCTCACTCAGACTTATGATCCCTAATCCCTACTAGGCAGAAAGAATTCTCCTCTCTTTCCTCACGGCGCATAATTTGAGCATTAGGTGCAATTTCATGGGCCATGAGCCAAACTCCTGCCACACAGACACGGGTCATAATGGACGGCATATCCCACGACCAAGGAGGCGTGAGTCTGATTCCTGGCAGTGTGCCCATGCATGAGCTGCAGGAGACATCACTCACATGACCACCGCCGGCGGGCGAGGACTCGAACTTGAACTTTTATACTTGACAGTCGAGCAACAAAATGAAAATGCAAGGAATTCACACAGCCACGAAGAGAGCAGAGAGAGAGAGAAACCCACAAAACTCAGCATGGACGGTAGTAAATGAAGATGAGATATATTCAGTGATGGGCAGTAGCTTGTTACAAGTAGCTAAGCTACATAGCTTAACTACATTTTCCCGTAACTTGTAGTGTAGCTTACTACATTTGCTCTGGGAATAGCTTGTAGTGAAGCTACACTACTTGTTTCGAGTAGCTTGTAGTGAAGCTACACTACTTGTTTCGAGTAACAAGGATTGTAGCTTACTACATTTTCCCACACACATTTTCAAATTCCACCCATTTTTAATGGGTAGAAAACCTCTAATATACATCCCAAAACTTAAACATGCCACCATCCTATGTTCAAACCCTCCGCTAAATTATTATCATTATGATTTTTACCCATATTGTTTTATTATTAAGATTAGTATTTAGAAAGTTGTACATTAAGTTAAGATATATATTTATATTATTTAGTGATTATGTAGCAAGCTACATCAAGCTACTTTTGTCATGTAGCTTGTAGTGTTGCTTGCTACAAGTCTCTGGCGATAGCTTGTTGTGTAGCTTAGCTGCATTTTTTCGAGAGTAACAAGTAGTGTAGGTTACTACATTTTCCCAGTAACTTGCCCATCACTGGATATATTTGTGGTAGGAAGGAATCCACAAGGTATCTGGAATGATTGCCTTAAAAACACACACACTCGCCCCTGAACACACGTCGACCGTTACTTGTATTCTGTTATCTGTTTTACTTGTTTGTTTAATATGTTTAGTCATAGTTTTGCTGGGGTCAGGTTTAGGAATAGGGTTTGCTTTTGCCCCAATCAGGTTAAGGTAATAGGAATATAACCCACTGAGCACAAGTGTCTAAAAGGGGTCTAAAAGTTTTTTTTAGCCAAATGAACCCGTTAGGGTTCATTTGGTTGCATTTGTACGCTCTCAGAAAAAAGAAATGAAAATGGGTAGACTTTCCCTTTAACCAGTGTACTGTAGTTTACTTGTAGGTTTAGGGATACCAGCCTGAGTAGTCGGGGGGGTGCGTGTTTTGAGGCGAGTTTGTTGGTATTCATGCAGAAAACCGACAGCCTCCTCCAGCCACCTCACACAAATGACATAATGCAACTCACACACATCAGAAAAACCAAGAGCTGAGGCGGCAGAATACAACGTCCCTCTATTCCCTCCTGCAACATCCAAGTGTTATATTCCATTATAGCACCATCACCGCAGAAGAACACAACAACGTCATTTTGTTGTCATGCAACACGGTAGCCCAACGATTGTTCTTTGAGTCGACTTAACGAGTGCGTATAGATCTCTCACCTGGCCGAGGTCCAGAGTGACGTTCACCTGGTTGTAGACCAGTCCCCTGGACAGTGGAGGGCTCTGCCACCAACGCTCCGTTCCATCGATGGCGTTGGTCACTGGGTGAGCTCTGCTCGGGTCATCGGCGTTACAGTAGTCGCAGAAACCCTGCAGCGGATGGAGGGAAATCATTGGCACGTCAGGGGCGGATCTAGGCATAGGCATGGGGTGGGGGGGCAATGCCCCCCCCTAAATGCCCAGTCTGCCCCACCAAACATGATGGCATGCAAAACAACCCAAGATATTTCAGTGCTTATATTTATTTAACTTTAAGTATTTGAAACACTACTGAAAATGGTATGGGGGCGGCTTCATCGCCCGTGGCGCGAAGCGTCACGGGCGATGAAGCTGCCCCCTTATCATTTTCTTCACCCCCCAATTGGGAATGTTATATCCGCCCCTGGGCACGTGTGTAAAGTTGTAGGAGTATTATGAAAGTGGCGTGTTAGGCCTTATAGGCCAGGGGGTTTCAACAGGTGGTCCGGGGACCACTAGTGGTCCCTGAGAGGATTCCAGGCGGTCAACAGGCTAAATGATGGAATGTTGGTCGGTTAACAGGGTGTAAGCTTTTGGTTTCATGTTTACACGTTCAAGAGTTAAAATACCGGTATTCATCATGTGAATTAGCCCAAGTCTAAGCAACTAGGGACTCATTTTCAAAATTGAGACTGGAATTGTGGACAAAAACAAAAAAAATCTTTAGTTTTTGGGGTCTGTGGGGCTAAAATGTCATCAAATGTGGTCCGTGGCTCAATTGCTGAATAAATAGTCGGCCCTGGTATCAAAAAGTTTGAAAACCACTGTTATAGGCCATCAAGCAAGAATGAGAGACTATCCCTAACACCACATATTCTAAAATATAAGTTCTAAAGTAGGCCTAAATGATATCCAATGGAATACAGGTTATAGGTCCCATGGAGAAAAGACGACAGCAGTGGCAATAACAATCCTTCAAAATGTTTCCTGAGGGCACGAGCTCATAGTTGAAAGGTTCTTTCATTTAGAAAACTCGAGGAGTAAATACAATGGTGGTGTAAAACTATTTTTGGCAGATGTACAACTTTGGTCGGGGCAGGGAGAGTTGCCAGGTTTCCCTGCAGGGATTTAATGACTCATTTAGCAATAGAGAAGGAAGGGAACATTTGGCACAGGGACGCACGCGGACAACAAGTTTAATCAATGACATTTTTAGGTTTTTTTCCCCCCCTCCATGTTTTGCAGCTGAACAGACTGAGATTTATACCCTACATTTAACCTTTATTTATATGTACAGAAGTGCAAGTGCAAACCATTACAATTAAAGGGGAATTCTAATTCCACCCATTTTCAACATTTTGCTGCGTCATTAATAATACCTTTGAGTTGTTGTAGCCATATTTTGTGTTTGAAATGGAGGTATGGAAGGAAAAAAAAAACAAAATAAAAAAAGCACAAGATCCATGATGGATCATGGATCATCTGAAAAGTTCAGACACAATGCACATCATCGATGGGGAATCTACCCATTTTCATTTTTTTTTCTGAGAGCTCTGAGAAAAAAGAAGCGTCTAAAGAAATCCATTAACATGGTGAAAATACATCTTGATGCATGTTCGGGGTTTTCTTCAGACCTCCATTTCTTGGGAACAACACAGAATGGGGGAACTTTTTTTTTTTTATCATGTCCATCCAGCACCTCTCCTCTAGGGTATACAAATGACACATAGAATGTTGAAAATGGGTGGACTTCCCCTTTAAAAGTTGCACTTTCCTCCTTCCTCACCTGTCCATGTTGTGTCGGAGGTGTAAAGCTGGGTCCGCCGACCAGCTTACAGTACAGGTCAGAGCGCGCTCTGTGCGCCTCGTCCTGGCCGCAGGTTGCGCTGGCGGAGATCCGCGAGCCCTCGGCCAGGTTGAAGTAGGCTGGACTCAGACTGTAGCCCGTCACGCCGTTGAACGGCTGCTGCACTACCTGCTGCTGCGCGTTCACCACCACGTTCCCGAAAAACGACATCGACAAAGTCAAAAATAGAGCGACGTCGACGACGAGATGAGCCGCTCCAGCTCTCATCCCTCTCGCCATGATATTCCTACCGCGTTTATAATAAATCCCTCCTCTCCTGGTAGATGCTCGATGCAATAATCCCGCAGCTATTGCAGTTTCATGCCATCATCTCCATGAAATGTGGCTCCGGGGTTAGTTAGAGTAGCAGCACAGCACAGCGCAGATCAGACTCTTTTAAAAGGACCAGTAATGTCGCTGGCACTCCTGCTGCGTACGCATGTAGCCTGCTGCTGCTCTTCTGCCACAAACCATGTTCTCTGCTGCATGTTTCCAAGCAGAATGAACGCCTCTTCTCCTCCTCCCGGGTTTACTTCAAACAGTAGGCAGGCAGGCAGGCTATACCCCACAGGTGCAGGGACGTGCACACACCCAGACATCAAAGGGGGGCTTCAAGTTCATCCCTTGACCCTTTACTTCCCCCGAAGTCTCTTTGAGAGTCTTGAACATACTATTTTTGCCTTGAACAAACTTGTTTAGAAACCCATTTCGTAGTGTGCCCCGAATATAGCAGCTTAACAGATTTACAGATCTGGTATTTTTGGTCCAAAAGTGCGCTCTACGGGGATTTCAGCCCCTGCCCAAACTCTCTGGGTACGTCCCTGATATTACTGTCTGACTCAGTGGCGTAGAGTTTGTGGGGGCTGCAAGGCTGCAGCCCTCATGAGAATTTCAGTAGGATTTCAGAGGCTGTGGGTGCAGCCCCTGTGAGGTTGTGCCACAACAATGGCCAAGTGTGAAATGCTGGCTCTGGGAGAGCCAGTTTCGGGGGCGGAGAAGTATCAATGGTTGGCTGGGCGTTGACCAAGTCACCTAGCCATCAAATATTGAAATGCTAATCAGCTGGCTATTGTTATGCGCCGGCGTCGTTGATGCTGCTGCTGCTAGTGGAGCAGCATTGTCACCGGCAGAAGGTTTCTCTAGCAGTGCTGGTGAAACAGCTGTTGACTATCCCTGTCACATCCTGCAGCTCGGAGAGATCATTTTCAGGGATGAAGAGGCTCAAAACCTATTTGCGATCCACGATGGGACAAGCTACTCAATCACCTTGCTCTGATACACACTCACAAGGATGACTGATTATACTTATATAGGCTACTGCTGTGTTTATTACCAAACTGTAAATAAAATACTTTTTTTTCTAATATGACTAATGTTACTTTAATTAGGATTTAATGTTTTACTAATGTTTTACTGTTGATTGCTGATTATGCTTGGCTACTGCTGTGTTTATTACCAAACTTTAAATAAAATAGGCCTATGTTTTTTTATTATGACTAATGTTACTTTAATTAGGATTAAATGTTTTACTAATTACTAATGTTTACTAATGTTTTACTGTTGATTGCTGATTATTCTTATATAGGCCACTGCTGTGTTTATTACCAAACTGTAAAAGTACAAAATGAAGAGAAAAACAACTTTTTTTAAATTTCTTAATAGGCATGAGAAAACAGAGAGCACAATACAACAGTATACTTTTGTTATGTATTTTAAAGTACTTAGAACACATCAACACATCATAGGCTATAAGTGGGGAGTTGTTTGCGTCGGTGTGGTGTGCTCTGGGTGGGGGGGGGGGGGGGGGTCGCGGGGGGTGGGGGGGGGGTGGTTGTCGCGGTGGGGGGGGGGGGGGGCGGGGCTGGGTTGTATTTTTTTGCAGCCTACGTGAGGACGAACGTAAGTTTACGCCCTGGTCTGACTACTGGAACCACAGAGGTCCCAACTTCATCAAAGCTTGAACATTGATTATAGGGAGACACCTAGTGGATGAAAAACTCACCTGCCATATCCACTGTTCATAGACTGTTCACACATTCTGGCAACAAACTAGCCTACATTGTAAATGCAATATTGAGATATTGATAAAATATTACTAAAATATAAATTTGTTAATTTTAGGAGGCTATACCAAGGTTTTATGCTAACTTGCATAATGAGCAATTTTCATAATTGTGACCAATATGTGACCATAGCATTAACAACCCATAGAAGCAACCCGTAACAAGGTCAATCCTTTGTCCTTGTTATTGATTGATTAAAGTTATTAACAGTTTGCAGAATTACAGTAAAGCTGTTAACTATGAGTGGACAACTGCATAAAAGCATTTCTACTTGTTTGCAATAAGGCAGACGATTTTAATTTCATCTAAACATTTAGACATGTACAAATATACATATAAATATATAGTCATAGTGTAGCCTAGATAAAAGGAAAAAGACACATTTACAGTGGGGTGAAAAGGGGGCGAGTGGGTCGGTGGGGAAATCAGATTTTATGAGGGTCAGTTTCAAATTGCAGCTGCCCATAGGTGCATTTTGAGAGCAGTTTTGAATGAGTCGAGGGATTCACGTTTTCATGATTTTGGTGACATAGTCCCTTGTTAGTTGAACATTCCAACTGAGAACACTTTAATGATCCTCACAGCACCAAAATTATATAAGCATGGTTACAAACACATTTAACAAGCTAAATAAAATGCCATGAAAGAAGGGTAGGCCTAATCGTTCTTTGCTCCTTCTATTACTTGTTTAAACAGTAAATATTTCTGTGCACAAAAACATACAAACCACACTCGTGAGAAAGGACCATAAGACAACACACACAATGTTCAAGTAATGGCTTTTATTTAGCAACAATAGAAATTATTCTTTTAGTCTGTCATGGTATACACAAAGAGTGAAAGTTAGAATCGTGCATTTACCAAACTACTACGGAGGGCTCAGTCAGTAATTGTATTTTACATGATCGATAACCCTAGCCAATTAAAAATATACTGCAGCTATTCAAAACATTAGGAAGGAATGTGTTCAGTGCATGAAAATTGTTGTGAAAATGGTTGTGAACAATGAACATGAAGTATTTGTTTTTTCTTGAACAGTAACCCTACTGTACATCTAATGCTTGCATAGTTAAAAGTAATGCACATGCATTTCTTATAACAGGTAGAGTCTGATCAAATCTATGCATGTTCATCTCAAAACAGCCAGAATAGGAATAATAAAAATGACTATGGCAAAACGTTCACACACACACACACCCACACACAAATAATGAATAAATTCTTTATATGGGTAGAGTTACAGAACTCTGTCAGTTTAGCTAAAGGAAGATCAAAAGTGCTACAGAGACCAAAGAGTCGGATAGGGTATTTATGTGCAATACAGCCATTCTCCTCTACATAACAGACCTCGAAATTCAGTTAGTTATGATTCAACTTAGTTGAATAAATCATCTCCATCCGAGATACATAAAATATCACGATCGACCACAAATAGCCAACCAGTTTTAATGTAATGGACATGTTTGATCAAGTAAACAGGCCAGACGGTAAAAGTCTGCGACACAAATGTACATGAGAAAGCTCTGAAAGATTCACATTCAAGTTTAAACACTCCTTTTTACCTAAATAGAGTAAATGTAAAATACAACCTAACTATTTCCAAGGTATGTAGAGAACATGCTTAATAAGAGCGCTTTGTCATTGTGCTTTTAGTATTGAAATTGCAAGAACTGATGCTTCAGCCGTTTTTCGATGCCACTCAGCTCCCATCAGATTCAGAAAACGTTTCATGGCTTCGCCTCGCGTGAAGAGAGAGAGAGACCAGGGAACCTTTTCATGCCAAGGCCTATTTTCTTACCTGCACTGTACTGTACAGTACCTCTACACAGAAACAATGTCATAGTACATTTATTGTCGAGTTTCATATTTATGTTCGATTAAGCTGTAAGCCACATCAGAGAGCCCTACTACAAACGAAAACACAGCTGAGAGAGAATTTTGAACGAGGTTTTAAGATAGATCGTGTTTCTGTACGGTACATACAAGTAATCGTCTGTAGGTTAGTAGATGTCAGGCAGTTGAGAGTAGTTTCTGTCCCAGTAGCCTTTCACGTAGATCCAGTCCTGAGCTTTGTTGTACGGGTTCGGTCCCTGGTGAAACCACCTGCCAGGAGCAATGCCATTTGTTTTTACGTCAAGACAAATTCAGGAAGACATGTCATTGTGTGCAATATCAACGTGACAAAAAACAATCAGCACTAATTTGGACAACAAGGCCTCTAGCAGGCATGGTTTTAACCCTTTATGTTACACTTAAGCTATTGAAAAATATCAGAGCTACAAGCTCACAGCGCGCCACCGAGTGGCGTGCTGTGAGCTTGTAGCTCTGATATTTTTGAAAAATTGTGAAAATGTGATGCAAATCTTTGAATATACCTGTATGTTCTTTCGGAAGCAAATATTTTGAACTAAAATCGTTGCTTCTGGGGGATCCCTACAACAACATGTTTTCAGATGGGGGTCCGCAGCCAAATATAGATAATTCTGGTGGTCCTTGGCATGAAATATGTTGAGCATCACTGACACAGGAACATAGATTTTTCAGAGAAACTAGAATCTGTCAGAATCTAGCATCGGAAACTAGAAACTAGTCAGAAACTAGAATCCAGTGTCAGAAAATACAATAAGGTGTCAAATAGAATATATTCTTAGATTTACCATTTTCACATTTTAAAAAAAATATATATAGCAGATCTACAAGCTCATATTGCGCCACTCGGTGGCGCGGTATGAGCTTGTAGATCTGATATTTTTCAATAGCTAAAGTGTAGCTGCAGCATAATGCGTTGAACACCAAAATGCGTTCAGTACACAAAGGGTAAAGGGATGGCCACTCTAGCACTGATTTCCACCCTGCTAGCATGGTTCCATTTATTTTCTTTTGCCTTCATGGAAAGGAAACGGGGAGAGAGATGGCGAGATGACATGCATGTCGGAATTGGGATTCGAACACACGACACAGTCAGGCTGGATTAGTAGTAACCGAGGTAGCCAGATGGCTCCGCCAGCCGTTCAAACAAACGCTCAAGGCGCAGTGCCAAAGAGTTCATAGAAAAGAACTCTTTCTGTTGCTCACATGTTGTTCTTTTCATTTGTAGGTTGGACAAAGGACTCTGATGATGGAGTTCCCCTCCTGAAGACCTACTTTAAGTCCTGGTCCACAGACTAAACATATGAATTTAGCTTGTGTATATATTAAGTTGTGTATCCTGTGTGTGTATATATTCAAACTTGTCATGTTTATTGTGATCATGTAATTTGAATAATTGGTTTGAGCCAGGTGAGAACGCCCAGCTCATTTTTGTCAAGCCAATCAGCTGTACCCTCCCTTCTATAAAGGTGTTTCCCATTTCATGACACAGTATTCCTGAAGAAGATCACAAACGATCGAAACGTTGAATAAAGTAGAGGAGCTGAGTCTCTCATCCAGTGTTGTGGACCTTATTTCTTTTCTATGAACTCTTTTTGTCCTGCACCTGGGCCAGTTATTGGATGTGCATGCTTTATCTTTTGGCAGTGCCAAAGAGCCAATGTTCTTCTTGAGCTTGAGGAATGTGAAAACGAGACACAAGCAGTTTATCTTAGTTTATGCCTTCTCCTCGGTTAAATTTTACTCGTATAAAATATCAACTGCATGAAATGCGATTTCTTTCTCTATGTTGAAAACTAGCTCAAATGAGTAAAATCGATCAAGTTATGTGTGACCTTTAGGATTGTACAGAATAGTGCATGGCAACGATGCTCTAAGTTCCATGTCAATGTTAGTATTGTCACTAAATGTTTGTATAGATGTCTGAAGAATGAAGATGTGCTACTACACTATAGTACCTTTGCTTCAGCCTACAGTAGGTATGACATTAGTGTCTTTTGGTGCTCTCAGCACCAAAGTGCACAGTGCATTGTCTGCTTAAAGTTATCTGCAATTACAATTTTTATAGAACACATTTATTATGGTAGGTATAACTTTTTGTAATCTTACACCTTAGTTGAAGCAGACACCAGCTTTCATAAAGATGTTATGTATAACCATAACATCTTTATGAAAGCTGGTGTCTGCTTCAACTAAGGTGTAAGATTACAAACCACCTCAACATGCACTTTACTGTAAGTTTCATAGTTTTCACTAGAGTGTATATGCATATACAGTAGTTATTCCACTGTTAAGTTCTTAGTTTACGTGCGATTCTTGAAGATTTTTATGTATTTGATGTTTTGCCATTTTTTGTTCTTGCTTACTATAAATTGCTCTGGATTAAGGGGGTCAATCTGACGTTTGTAGACTTCATGACCCAATTTATGAGTGAGATTGTAAATTATTATAATAACCCTACGTATAATACATTATGGTGGTTTTACAATTTATTATCGAAATGGGTGTCACAGACGTTGTTGCCCATTATTCAAACTGGCAGATCGTTAGAGCACAACGGCCGACACACACGCACGCACACACGCACGCACACACACGCACACACCCCGCATCTGCCTCCCAATACTCTGGAGTCTCTATGGCTACGCTGATATTTCATCAGCATAGCACATTTGTGGGAGAATGTAATTCAGTGTAGTTAAAGAGAGCAAAAGTTTACCACCTTCAAACTAAAGGCAGACACATGCCTGCAATTGCACATGTTGTCCTGATGAGAGCAGAGTAGTCTAACATTTTGTAGACTATAGCAGTGGTTTTCAACTCATTTCATGTCAAGGCCAATTATTAATCACAGACCCAAGCTAAAGAATATTTTGTTGTCGTTTGGGTCAGATCTGGCCACAATTCCATGTTGGGGTTGATGTTGGTTATTATTGTTTTTAATTGCCTTAAAATGGCCTCTGGGCAACTGATTTCCCCAGAGGAATAACACTAAGCTAAGCAGTGCAAACTAAGCATGGCATGCCATGGTGCGTGGGTGAGCCAAACCTTGGGTCAAGCGCAGGGTTCCTTCTCAATGACAACAGTGATGGGTGAGTGGGATGGCATGGTAGGTAGGGATGGCACAGGACGCACATAACCACAAGACAAAACAGGGAAAGCAATCAGCATAGCAAACCAGCCACAGCACTGGGTAAACCCAAAGCACAACAGTATTCTGTAGGACAGATAACCCCCGCCGGACTATACCTGTTTTTCCACTCCTCGCTGGATTTGCTACGATTTTTCCGGGACATCCTTTGTTTCTCCTCCAGCCTCTTCTTCTCTTCACTTGCTAAATCTAAAAGTCGTGAAAATATAATGAAACTAAACAACACCCACAAGGTAGATGGTGATCTACCAGTAGATCACACAGGCACAGGCAAGCACTTGGACCCTCATTGATCTGTAACTCTTGAGAGCGTTAAAATGAAACCAAATGGACCCGTAAGGGTCCACTTGGTTTCATTTTAACGCTCTCAAGAGTTAAATTATATTTAAACATCTGAATTACATAATTGTCAAGAGTCCACACAATTAGAAAATGGAGAATAATTGTTATTTTGACCAGCGTTTTGCCAGCTCCCTTTTGCAATTGTGGACAAAAACGAAAGTGAAAGTTCTTAGTTTTGGGGACAAGAGACTAAATTCAGCATCACAAACTCTCAACTCAAACCCCCCAAATACTGTTTATACAGCAAAACCCTTCCAAAACCGTCCAATTCTCCCCCAATATTTTTCATCTTAAGTGCATTATTCTCAAACACCAACAGTATGTAACACCATTCACCACTATTTCAAAGGTCAAACTTTCTGGGGGACCTTGAAATGGATTTTCAGTCATGGAACAAGCACATTTTTGACAAGTCAAAAAAGTGTGGGCACCCCTGCTTTAAAACGTGACCTATGGTGGACTCAGAGGTTCAGTGCCGTGTGCGCTACCTATATCTCCATTCTCCATGGCGCGTATGTCAGGTCTGAGACGACAGTCCGTGGGGGGCATAACCTCTTCCATGCCTTTATCCAGCTCGTTCAGCTGCATGGCAAATGTAGAGAAGGCGTAGAACTGTGGTGGAGAAAATGAGACCAATGTACAGACAAGCAGAGACAGAGAAACAATGGGTTAGAAGTAAAATATCACAGCTTAAAATAGAATGTTACCCTTTCTTAATCCCACAGAGTATTTGATTTGGGTTGCATCTTTCCAGAATGTCAGGAAGCTTTTCTTTTTTGATTTCTTATAATCTTGTTTAGTCCTTGTTCAGGATTTATGCCTGGTAGTATGTGGAGACCCAGGAGTTTATGACTTTCAGAAAGACATCAGGGATAACATCTAATCTTACATAGTTTTCACAATACTGTACACCTGTGACATCACTGGTGTATGGCACAACTTTGGTTTTTCAGATGACTTCAGTGTTTAACACCTTGGTAGCCAAGTAATTGACTGATTGATCTCAAAAATGAAAAAAATCACAAACAGCAGTTGTATACATATTTACAAGGGTTAACTCCCCCCCACCCCTGCCAATCGCATCATTTCTGGTCCAGGAGATGTCACTTCCTGCCACAGACCAAGACAAACAGCTCTTCCACCATTACACGCACACACAGGAGAGGACGTTATTATGCCATGTTAGGACGTTATGCCAAAATGAATTATATTGAAGTGAAAGTGAAAGTTAAATGGCCAACGATTGCCACAATAGGCTCAGATATGGACCGCCCCTGTCACCTCAAGATGCACCCCCGGGGGGGGTGTGGGGGTTGTGCGTACGCACAAGATTTTAAACCTCGCACAATTTCAAATCTTGCGAGACTTTAAATCCCATGACATTTCAAATCTCGTCTTAACGTCTTTGGCAACTGTTACCTGGCTTGTTTATGTAATACTGGACTCTTCTTAACGTCCATGGCAATTAAACAGTTAAGGAAAGTCAAATCCTTTAACAGACAGGCGATCCAGACTCAATACTGTAGGCTGTGTTTCCCTCTCATTTCAATTTCCGGCAATACTGTTGTATGTGTGTACTGTATGTATGTTCTGAAACCTTTTCAGCTTCAGACCCAAAGAAAATGGGTCTTCCTGGGACGCAAACGTTCCATTTCAGAAATGTGAAAGTTTGTATGACCCTTGTGACCCACACTTAAGAGTGCCACTGCTCAGCATCCAACATTGTGCCAACATGTCCCCTTACCTGGGCTGAGTTATCAGGGCGAGGGGATATCCTCCACATGAGTTCACTGCCTGGAATCACCTGCACAGTCTCTGCCTCAGGTGGAGGCATCTCCTCTGGCTCCTCATCCACACTAGACTGGAGAGAAATAGTCACACACATTAACCACTTTCAACCCGACAACCAACATTTGTACATGTGATTTTTTTGCCATTCATTATACTGTATAACAGGGGTGTCAAACTCAGATACAGAGTGGGCCAAAATTTAAAACTGAACAAAGCCGCGGGCCAAGTTTGAACAAGCTAACCTTTTAAAGGGGAATTCCACCCATTTAAAAAAAAATGGGTCTGAAAGAAAAATCATTAACATTTTTAGGAAATACAGAATTGGGGGAACTTTTTTTTTATCATGTCCACACAACATCTCTAAGGTATATTAATGACATATTAAAATGTTGAAAATGGGTGGAGTTCCCCTTCAATTTGATAATGTCTCAAGGGCCAAATGAAATTACACGGCGGGCCAAATTTGTCCCGCGGGCCAGAGTTTGACACCTATGCTGGATAACATATATGGCGTTTAAGAGCAGTGGTCATCATTACAGCACTACACTTTATATCATGTTTTTTGCTTGGTTAGCCCAAAACTTTTGGAGCTACACTAGTGCTCGGCGGACAGTGACGATGTGGAATGTAATAGTTTCTGCAGCATATACTGTATAAAATACCCCTTTGGCTTTCTTTTCCTCTGCATTCTTCTTGTCTGCCTTCTTGTGTGCCTCGAAGGTGTCGCAGTCTACCGTGTATAGGCATTCAGTCCATTTGCCATAGAGTGCACAGAGCTTCTTTTTGCTGCGAATATATGCAAAGAACAGAAGAGGTTATTAAAACAGAGCTTCAGGCGTTCCTGATACGGTCGTGCCATCACTGACAATTAGACCTCTTGTTATGGGAGTCGGCAAATGTGCCTTTTATTCAGTCAGTCATTTACATTTACATATAACAATATTCATTAAATTAAACTAATTAATTAAAGAAGCGACAATTTTACTAGAATATACCTAGACGCATTGCCGAACATTATACAGAATTAATGAGCCGAAACTGGTAGTGAAAGCATAGATACCTTTTATCTAGGATGTAACCCTCCACTTTGTGAAGCTCTTTGCCAAAGAGGCCACAGGGCTTGAACGTCAGGCTGCATCTCTCCCCCGTCCTGTTGTCACAGAACCAAACCACAGCCTCTGTGTTTACCAATTCTCTTTTAGCATTCACTCCCCCCCTGCTGCGTGGGACAAGGCTTTCACACTGTGTTCACTCACTCTCTATCTCTCTTACATTCTAAATGGCATGGGACTGTCCCAGTTCTGGTGGTGCCATGATCAATATGCTTGGATGTGAAAGCAGATCAGCGCAACCACGGCAGATATATATATATACACACGTCTGCTGTTGCAAAGAGGCCATGCATGCCAACAGATTAGCATTATGCATGCATACAGACATACATGCAGGGGCGGAACTAGGCATGGGCATGGGGGGGCAATGCCCCCCTAAATACCCAGTCTGCTCCCCCAAACACGATGCCATGCAAAACAACCCAAGATATTTCAAATTAAAGTGCTTATATTTAAAATGATTTGAAACACTAATAGTGCTACTAACTGCAATTTTGGCACCACTAAACCAACAGCATTTCATCATTGAAAACAGAAAACTCTCTGAGTCAGACCTTTAGCTTTATGCTGCGTGTCTGTTGCAACTTCAACAACAACTGATGTTATTATTGATGCTTTACTTGACTAATAAAAGTCCTGTAACCGAAAATGGTATGGGTGCGACTTCATCGCCCGTGGCGCAAAGCGACACAGGCGTTGAAGCCGCCCCCATACCATTTTCTCTTGCCCCTCCAACATGTTCTCTTGCCCCCCCAAATGTGGCATTCTCCATCCGCCCCTGCATACATACATTCTGCAATACAAATAGCACTCTCACGCACAAACAATACTGTATATGCACAAGAAAAAATGATGTGGAATTGGTCTGTTGTTTGTATTACTTGTGGTTGATCACTTCCACGTTGCCATACTGCTCAATCCAAAGCTGGCCGACAATAATATTGTGGACACAACAGGTGGGGTTTGTCCAAGTGTATGCTTCATTATATCTGCAGTAGGAAAAAAAGGAGGATTTTAGCACCAAATCCAACACCGATTTTCAATTAATGATGACATCCAGGGCACCAGCTCACCCGAGAAGGCAGTGTGAACCGATACGCCGAATTTAGACTTTGGTTGCATGCTGGTGTTTCGCACGAGACACAACGTGCAACCAAGAATAAATCGTAGCTGGCAACACTGCACTGCATAATGTATGAAGCACTGCCCCAAAACAGGGGTTTTTCAACAGGTGGTCCGGGGACCACCAGTGGTCCCTGAGAGGGTTCCAGGTGGTCCCCAGCTAAGTTGGTTAACCAGATGTTAACTCTTGAGAACGTAAAAATGAAACCAAATGGACCCTTGCGGGTCCATTTGGTTTCATTTTTACGCTCTCAAGAGTTAAAATATTCATCATCTGAATTGGTCAACTTGGAATGTATGTTTTGCTTGTTTTGTTTCCCAAATCCAGCCTGGAATTGTGGACAAAAGCAAAATAAATCTTTAGATTTGGGGTCTGTGGGGGCTAAGACGTCCTCAAATGGTGGTCCGTGGCTCAAATGTTGAATAAATGGTGGTCCCTGAGATGAAAAAGGTTGAAAACCCCTGCCCCAAAACAAAAAGACTCACTTGGGCAGCTCCAGAGTGATGATCCCTTTGGGTTCGGCTTCGACGCTCTTGCCCCAAAACTTGAGTTTGGGGTAGATGGAGCCGTGGAAAGCGAAGTCTTCGTTAAGGCCTTCGGCATGGAAGGCACTCACTGGAGGGTGGTGACTCACCTGCTCCGACAACCACCGGAACCCCAAGTCCTCTCTGACGGAGAGAGAGACAGAGAATGAAACATTATTATTAGGGCTGGGACTTTAACTGATTAATTGAGATTAATTAATCACAGAAACAGTAACGCAATTAACAAAATTAACTCATTTTAATCGCCACACAGACCCCCAAAAATAAAGATTTCTTTTGCTTTTGTCCACAATTCCAGGCTGGATTTCAGAAACAAAGTCACAGTCCAACATACAGATCAAAATGACCATTAATCTTCTACATTCTCTAGTTGTGTAGACTTGGACTAATTCATATGGTGAATATTTTAACTCTTGAGAGCGTAAACATGAAACCAAATGGACCCGCAAGGGTCCATTTGGTTTCATGTTTACGCTCTCAAAGAGTTACATTTGGTTAACCAACTTTTGATCTATTTAACCAAATTTTGATCTGGTTAACCAACTTGCAGTGTTGACAAAGTTTTGATTTAGAAAAACGCTCACACGCTATACCAGCCTGTTTTAATTGACAAAAAAAATGCTGCTTGGGTCAAATATTGGTATGCGATTAATTGAGGTTAATTAATTACAAGGCTTCAAATTAATTAGATCAAAAAATTTAATCCAGTCCCACCCCAAATTCTTATGAAAACAAATAATGTAAGAAAAGGTAAAGCAGTAACATGCATTTTAAAGCTTAAAAAGAATATTTAATGTCATTGTCTATGCCCCCAAGGATTGTTTCTAATGGTTTGAGCCTCAATCACCGCTCTGATATAACCAGTCTTGTCGTTTTTCTCTGAAAGCAGTACCATAATGTACTGATGTGGTGAGGGTGGTGATATGGACAGTATTTAATATACTATATACTATATATAGTCATTAGAATATTGATGCTAGATAATAAAAAAAACAGGCTTGTTACCATGAAATGCCAAATTGGAAAATAAACAATGACAGACACTGTGTAAACAACACGCAAATGCAAATCTGGGATCTGAAGACGAGGAAGAGGAAAAATATAGGATGTAGGGTGACATTGATGACCTCAGCATGCGGACAACATCATTTGAGCTGTTCCTGAGAGCAATTTCCATTAAAGGGGAACTCCACCCATTTTCAAGATTTTAATGTCATTAATATATCTTAGAGATGTTGTGTGGACATGATAAAAAAGTTCCCCCAATTCTGCATTTCATTAACATGGAGAAATACATCTTGATGACATCACCAAGATGTATTTCACCATGTTAATGATTTTTCTTACAGACCCCTTTTTCCTGAGAGGATACAAATGTGAACCAAATGGACCCGCTAGGGTCCATTTGGTTCACATTTGTATCCTCTCAGGAAAATTTTGAAAATAAAGCATATATGATATGAAAGCCTATTCAAAATGGTTCTTGGTGAGGATAGAAAAAAAACATATGGGACACACATGGGAGCCACCAAAACAAAACAAAAAAACAACATGGAAAAAGTTGAATTTTATGTCCTTTATCTAAACCTACTGCTCATCCATAAAAAAAAAAAAAACTTAAATGAGGCGCCGGAGCTGAATTAAATCAGAGTGAATGAAAGGAAAGAGCAACTGCACACTCGGAAACACTGTGCAAGGATCCAATTAATTGCAAATCGTTTGACCTTCTTCGGCGCGAGAAAGAAATGCATTGAAAAGACAATAAAGCCTCTTGTACCCTCCAAAGTGTTTGTGCACAACAATGTATAACACATCTTACATAATGCGCAACGTTTAATACAGAGTGTAAAATCTTACTGTGACATTTAATTATTGAAATGAATAGCCATCTCTCTGCTCTTCCGCAGATTACAATTCCTCTGATTTAGATCCAGAGATAGCCACAGCTGGTAAAGCACTGACTGTGTTTTCGTTCGTTTCGTTCATTCGTTATGCTTAATTTACACTTCAGTTGTGCCGAGGATCTAGAAGCTTGAAGATCCACTATTTATTTTATTCTTTTGCAGCACTACTAGTGGAGCTCCTCACCAGATTATTCAACAATCTTTCAAAGCGAGAGAATGTCTCAGGGGCGGATGTAACTTCTGCCAATGGGCGGGGGGGCAGGAGGGGGGGGGGGGGAGGAGAAAATGGTATGGGGGCGGCTTCATCGCCTGTGTCGCGAAGCTGAAGCCGCACCCATACCATTTTACGTTCGAGGATGTTTATTAGTCAAGTAAAGCATCAATAATAACATCAGTTGTTGTTGAAGTTGCAACAGACACGCAGCATGCATAAAGCTAAAGGTCTGACTCAGAGAGTTTTCTGTTTTCAATGATGAAATGCTGTTGGTTTAGTGGTGACACAGCTGTAGTTAGTTAGTAGTTAGTAGCAGTAGTAGTGTTTCAAATCATTTTAAATGTAAGCACTTTAATTTGAAATATCTTGGGTAGTATTGCATGCCATCGTGTTTGGTGGGGCAGTCAGGGCATTTAGGGGGGCATTGCCCCCCAAGCCCATGCCTAGATCCGCCCTGGAATGCCTGAACAGGGGGGAAATAATATACTGGCACCAATTCTAAGGAACAAAAGGTACAGTAACTACAGTCAAGAAGTACTGCATAAAGATGAGCCAGCAGGGAGCTTTGGGTGTAAGCTATAAGCAAGATACGTATGGAGAAGGTCAGAAGGAGTTACATTGTCTTTGTGAACCAAAAAAAAAATGCATATGATACGGTTATATAAGAGAGAGTAAGTGTGATATGTTATGGGAGAGAAGAAGGTTGGTTCAATGTGGGGCTGGGTCAGCTCTGAGGCCTTTTTTGTTCGCACTGGTCATGGAGAATAGCTGAGAGAAATTGTCGAGCATGAGGCATCTTGGGCTATAACATTGACTTATTAAAAGCAAAGGTGAGTGTGGAAGGGAGGTAAGGTGAGGAGAGTGCAGGCAGGGTTGGATGGATGGAGGAAGGTATCAGGTGTGATTTGTGACAGAAATAGGGTACCAGCGAGAGTGAGAGGAAAGGTAATGATGGCAGAGAGATGAGCCATGCTGCACGGCTTGGAAACGTTGACACTGACGAAAAAGACAGGAGGTGGCAGAATTGGGCATGCCATGATTCTCATTAGAAGTGACAAGATCAGAATTGATTAGAGGATCAGCCTCTTGGGGGTAAAAAACAAAGGAGGCGAGGTTCGCGATGGTTTGGACATGTGCAGAGGATGAATGAGGGGATCATTCGCAGGATGCTTAAGAGGGTTTTCCAAGAGGCAAGAGGTGAATAGGATGGCCAGAGAGGAGGTTTATTGATGAGCTAGAGGATATGCAGGTGGCAGAAAATAAATGACAGAGAGAAGACACAGAGAACAGAGGAAAATGAACCGCTGCGGCGCCCCAGATGGGAACTATCGGAAAGTAGTACAAATGAGGTTCATCTTGTTACAATCCATCCTCTGTTGGGAAAATACGGTCGTCCCTGATGATGTGATGTGATGGCATTTTTAAAAGGAACCCTGCATAATGAGACAAATATGGATAATGGATGGATGGATAGTTGGTTAACCAGATGTAACTCTTGAGAATGTAAAAATGAAACCAAATGGACCCTTGCAGGTCCATTTGGTTTCATTTTCACATTGTCAAGAGTTAAAACCATCTGAATTAGCACTATTTAATTAAGAAGCCCACACTGGTTTGTTTGCAAAATCCAGCCTGGAATTATGGACAAAACCAAAAGAATTCTTTAGTTTTAGGTGCCTGGTGTCAAAAAGGTTGAAAACCACTGTTTTAGACGGCAGGCAGCTGCAAATGAAAAACGCTCCACAAGACATCATGCAAACAAAGTATGAATGAAGATGTTCTCTCACCTTATTAGCTCGTATGTCTCTCCTAATAGTGGGTTAAATGGCTTCCCAGTCCTCTCCCATTGTGACGCTACAGCTGACACAGCAAAGGCTGCAACACACTGCACAATAACATCCCCAGTGTTTATTTAACAAAACTGTCCCGCTCTTCAACAAATATAAAAATGCACACTGATAGTTACAGGGGTTGACACTAAGGTCTCGGAGGCACTTGCCCCAAGTGCAAGTCAGGTTCTACTTGCCCTCAGCTCATGGTCACTTGCCCCCCAAAAATATATTGTAAATTTTGCAGATGTAACTCTTGAGAACGTAAAAATGAAACCAAATGGACCCTTGCGGGGTCCATTTGGTTTCATTTTTACACTCTCAAGAGTTAAAATTCATCATCTTAATTAGCCCAGGTCTACACAACTAGAGAATGTAGAAGATTAGGTCATTTTGATGTGTATGTTAATTTGCCTGTTTTGTTTCCCAAATCCAGCCTGGAATTGTGGATAGCTAGAAAGCAGGGAAAGACACAGAGGCAGAGTTGCACACTTGCCCGATCGGTCAACGAGGTAGCAGTCTTCACTTGCCCGACCATTTTTTTTTACTTGCCCCGGGCAAGCGGGCAAGTGTTAGTGTCAAGCCCTGAGTTACATAGTTACAAATCAGGCATTTAGCAGACACTCTTAATCCATTGTGTACTGAAGGCATTCGGGTGTTTCAAGCATTAACTAGCTTTAACTATTGAAAAATAGCAGATCTACAAGCTCATATCGCGCCACCGAGTGGCGCGATACGAGCTTGTAGGTCTGCTATTTTTGGAAAATCCTTAAAACGTGGTGTAAATCTTTGAATATTATCTTCTGTCTGAGCAAAGGTTATTAACTCCAATCTTTGTTTCTCCATGGGATATTTTCAGATGGGGGGTCCTCCGCAGCCTGCCGAACACAGACAATTCTAGTAGGGTAGGCTGACATACGTCCGTATTTCCCAGGACATGTCCGTATTTCACGTCCTGTCCTGGGTTGTCCTGGTTTATTTTTAGAAAATGAGGAAATGTCCTGGTTTTTGTAAAATTACTTTCATTCGGTTCCTTTCCGACACGTTCTTTGCTTACATCGGACCAGTAAATCGACAGGCACTAGGACACTGCGCACGATGACCTCAGCCCTGAGCAGAGTCAGTGCAGGCAGCCTTCGTCAATCAGTTAGTAGACACTAGACAGCGTGGTTGTCAGTCTCCACCACCATGCCCAAGCGCAAGTGCACGTTTACAGTAAAAATTCCCTGTATTCAGACCGGGGCGAGACAAAAGTGAAGCACTGTGCACTGTTTGCAAAGCAGGCACGTATGTCTCGCTCTGCAATGGTGGTGCATTGACCTAAAATCCCACATTGACACAGGAAAACACAAAAAAGCTGTTCGAGGCGATAGTAGCGCCTGTTCGATATCTGAATATTTCGTGAAACCAGGGAAAGAAGATGCAGTGAATTAGATATATTAGAAATAATTTGTAATTGAAGTTATTTTGGTGTGTGACTTTTACTTAGCTAAGGTGTCCTGGTTTTCTCCTTTGAGAATATGGTCACCCTATAGTAGGGGTTTAGAACAAATGGAATCTAGTGCTAGAAACTAGATGTACAATCTAATGCCAGTACAAAATGAATCCAGTGCAACTTACATGAAGGAATGAAGAAAAGAAAAAGCAAGGCAATAAAAGTTTGGAGGGTGTGGAGTGTTGTCAACTACAGATGCAACAACATTTCACTCACACTTTCACCAAGATGGTGGCGCAGTGGCTACAAATAGACAATCTACTAGCCTTCTGCTGATTTTCACAATTTAGTTTGACAACGTTTAATGCAATAACATAGGATCTTTCTCTTTGGATGGATTGATGGGTTGTCAAGTCATTTTTTTGTCACTCAACCAGTCAGTAGGTGTTCCTGCGTAACTTTTGGCTGTGATGATGATCATACGCATGGAGCCCACAGTAGATGCAAATGGAGCATCCACATAAAAACAATAATAATAAAATAAATAACCCTTTCTAAAAAACAAACAAATCAACATCCAAGAAACGGAGCTGAATTGTAGAAAAATAATAACACTTAACTTTGCTCATTGCTATTCATTTGAGCATGAAGAAAAATAACAACAAAGGGAGGCTCTGCACACTTATTTCCAAGCTTTCGGTCTACTCTGACCTTCTTCAGGCATCGTTTGAGCATAAAGAAAAAAGCTCATTGAAGTATTTGGATTGGAATTCACGGAGCAGGCGATGTGTTTATTTGAGCTGCTATATACCTTCATTCTCTCTATGGAGTCTGTGGAGGCGTTGGCCTGGTGAATGAGGTAGGTATGCTCCATGTACTCTGTCAGCCTCTGCAGGAAGCTCAGGGGCTCATTAAGGATCACAGGCATGGCAATCTTTGACAACTCCTGAGAGTGACAGAGGGAGAGGCAGAGAGAGAGAGAGAGAGAGAGAGAGAGAGAGTGAAACAACCCGCCAGGACATTCTGCATCATTATTACGATATATAGAATCCAGGGGCGTGCACACATAGACACTAAAATGGGGCTTCAGCCCGTGCCCCTTTTTTTTCACCCATTCTGTAAAACGACTGCCACAAATGCCACTCCTTTCCACTGACAGCATTCAGAATTCTGAAGCAGGATTTGGCATCAAACAATTTTATTTTTGAAATCCATGGTGTTACACCACATCTCCACTAGCTAATGTGTGGGCTGCACCCCCAAAACAGCAGATCTACACAGGGGTGTTTTTGCCATTAGGCAGACTAGGCAGTTGCCTGGGGCACCAGAGCGACCACCAGACATGCTTTAAAATGATCCCAGGATAATAAGCCTCATATGGATAAAACATTATGGGCTCCATTTTTGTCACCGCTAAATCCCTTATCCCTTAACTTCTTTGCCTTTTTAAACTATTAAAAAAAGAACATTTTTCAATAGTTTAAATGGCCAGTCTACAAGCTCACAATGTGTCAATAGATTGGAATGTTGAACTATTCTAAAAAGATTTTCAAAATAGTAAAAAAAAAAAAAAAAATAGTAAAAAAATGATAAGGGTAATGATAGGGTTTAGGATAATGGGTTTAGATGGTAACGAAAATGGAGCCCTATACATTTAAAGCACATAATATGTTCTTTAATTAAAAAAAATAGTTCATATTTTTATCCCCTCAGGGGCACCATTTTACTGTGCCCGTCATAGGCATGACGTCACAGGAGATTTTCCCTGGAGCCCCCCATGCTCCAGGGAAAATCTTGCCTGGGGCTCCACATTGCTTAGAAACGGCACTGGATCTAAATGCTCTCATTGTGACCTTGCAGGTCTTGACACTAACACTTGCCCGGGGCAAGTAAAAAAAAATGGTGGGGCAAGTGAAGACTGCTACCTGGTTGCCCCCCGATCGGGCAAGTGTGCGACTTAGTGCACTATAGCACAACACATTGCTCTACCTCTGTGTCTTTCACTGCTTTCTAGCTATCCACAATTCCATATACACATCAAAATGACCTAATCTTCTATATTCTCTAGTTGTGTAGACCTGGGCTAATTAAGATAATGAATTTTAACTCTTGAGAGTGTAAAAATGAAACCAAATGGACCCGCAAGGGTCCATTTGGTTTCATTTTTACATTCTCAAGAGTTACATGTGCAAAATTTACAATATATTTTTGGGGGGCAAGTGACCATGAGCTGAGGGCAAGTAGAACCTGACTTGCACTTGCCCGATGGGCAAGTGCCTCCGAGACCTTAGTGTCAACCCCTGCTTGCAGGTCTGCAATTTTCCGATATTTTCGTCTAAAAGTGCCCTCTTATGTGATGTCAGCCCCCTGCCCACTCAAACACTCTCTGCACGTCCCTGATAGGATCTAGCCTAAATACATTATGTATCCGGGTGCGTGATGAAAGATTAATTTTCACAGCGACCCGCGTTCTGAACGTGCCGTGGATTTACCAGTTCGTTTCCCCACTATCTACTAATAATATCCAATGCAATGATACATACAGTACATAGAAGAGTGCATAAAGCGAAGCAAGAAACTATCGCCAAATAAAAACACATGTGTTTGCCCATCAGGTCGGTTGTGTATAAGCCATTAGCCCCATTTAATTGGGGATTAGAGGGTAAACAGAGATTATAAAGTGTAATTAAACCCAGGCAGAGACTGGAGAGGGTATTTGGAGCCCCACGAGACCCGTAATTATGATCAAACTTCATTCCCCGCAAATTAATGAGGAAGTTGGAATCTACGTCATCACTGTTGGGCTACTTTTTCGCCCCGAGTTTACTCGAGTTTTTCACAAAAAAAAAAAAAACTGCTGGAGGGCAAAGTCTTGAGTCAGCGCTTTAGCTTCCCCCGTCAGGGGAAATAACGTTAACAAGCGATCCATCATCATCAAAGCAAAAAAACGGGGGAAGGAAGGTTATTTTGGGGTGTTGGATTCATCAGTTCTTCTCACCATGCCGATGCATTTTTTGAGGATGCTCCAGATGCTGATGTCGTTCCTGGAGTACATGGGAGCCGGTAGACACGTTCTGCGGAATGGCAGGAGGGAAAGAGAGAGAAGCAAAGCAATGTCAGTTCAGCTGAAATTCATGCTTACCAGGGCCGGATCTAGAGGCAGAGCCCACCCAAACGTGCATCCTGCCCACCCAATGAAAGGTAATATCAGTGGTTTTCAACCAGTGGTCCTTGAGAGGGTTCCAGGTGATCCCCAGCTAAAATGGTGGAAAGTTGGTTAACTAGATGCAACTCTTTGAGAGCGTAAACATGAAACCAAATGGACCCTTGCGGGTCCATTTGGTTTCACGTTTACACTCTCAAGAGTTAAAATATTCATCATGTGAATTAGCCCAAGTCTACACAACTAGAGAATGTAGAAGATAAATGGTTATGATAAATGGTTTGATCTGTATGTTTGACTGTTTTGTTTCCTAAATCCAGCCTAGTATTGTAGACAAAAGCAAAAGAAATCTTGGTGGTCCTCCATGGCTCAAATGCCGAATAAATAGTGGGCCCTTGTGTCAAAAAGATTGAAAATCACTGCTTCATATGAAAAACTTTCGAGTTGCACACCCTGCCATTCTTCTAGCCCACCCTAGTAGAGCTGGCTAAATCCAGCCCTGATGCTTACTGAAATACGGTTAGTACCACAACCTTTAAAAAAAAAAAAGAGAGGAAAAAACTCCTGCTGTCTCCAAATGCAGTAGAATCATTTATTTAGGGAAGAGCAACGTTGTTTCAGGTCTTATTTGACCTTCAGCAGGCTATCTTTGTATCACAACTTAAAGAGAGAAACAACTCAAAGAGGGAACTGCTGAAAACGGAATTCCTTTACAGTGCTGTGTTAAAAAAATGCAACAATTTCTCAAGTGGAAATCGCTATATTTGTTAGGTGTGGAGTTACCAAGCACATTTACTTAAGTACTATACTTAAATACAATTCTGAGGTACGTATGTATTTGTACTCAGGTATTTCCTAGCCTGTACTTTTACCTCTACTTTACGTTTTATTGTACTTGTTCCACTACATTTATTTTTGTAAACATTTGAAAACTTGAAATTGAGACATTCAAGTTAGTAGTTAGGTTGCACTATTTACTGATGAGACTTTTTCCACATGAGCCCCCATTTCCTCATGTGACCTGATTTTGTTTTCCCGCTCATCTCTGCTTCATAGCAGCAAAATAAACAAACAAATAAATAAAATGAATCCGGAGCAATGAATACCAAGGGAAGCAAATCCCATCAAAATAGATTTCCATCAAATGCTAGTTAGTAGTTGGATTACTAATAGAAGTAAAGCTACAGCTACTGTGGTGCTGCTTGACCCTGCGGTTTGGAAACAAAGTTAACCTGACACCTGCCGGCGGACGAGCTGCCCTGGTCAAAGCCTCATGCAATACCCATGAATGAACGGATGGATGGATGGATGGGAGATCCAAGGAGCTGTAGTATTTCAACCACCATTTGCAACACAAAAAAAGACAAGAAACATACTGGTACATACAGTACATGTAACGTTAATAGTTTAACGGGGTGTTTGGAAGGAAGGAAGGAAAAAACGCTATTCCAGCCCATACCTGGACATTATGCGGCCCGGGGGCCAAATGCGGCCTTTTGGCTGACTCTGACCGGCCTGTGAAAGGGTACTGTGGTCCAGGGACCACCAGTGGTCCTTGAGAGAGTTCCAGAAAAATATGGAAAGTTGGTTATCCAAATGTAACTCTTTGAGAGCGTAAACATGAAACCAAATGAACTCGCGGGTCCATTTGGTTTCTTGTTTACGCTCTCAAGAGTTAATATATTATTGTGTAGCCCAAGTCTACACAATCAGAGAATGTAAAAGAATAATCATTTTTGATCTATGCTTGACTGTTTTGTTTCCCAAATCCAGCCTGGTATTGTGCACAAAAGCAAAAGAAATCTTTGTGGTCTGTGGGGCTAAAGTGTCATCAAATGTGGTCCTCCATGGCTCAAATACTGAATAAATAGAGGGCCCTGGTGTCTAAATGGTTGGTCTTACTCTTACTTTTATCTTGAAATTAAATTAATATTACGCAGACTTTAGTTCAGCCTTTAGTCTTGGCCCTCCACAATATTGTATATGTATCTCACTTGGCCCCTTGGGAAAAATAATTGCCCACCCCTGTTCCAACCTGTTCCTTTCAAGTGGTGCGGCTACCCAGGGGGTGAAGCAGTTTAGGGACCAGGATTTCTGCATGCTTAGGAACACAGGGAGAACAAACTCTACACAGAAAAGCCCTTTGGCCCAACCACACACAGCCAGGGTACAGGCAACCAGGACTGTCTAGCTGTGACCACGGTCCAAGATTATTAAGTTATGGAAGTCTGTGTCTCGCCTTTGATGGTTAACGATTCATATTCACTGTACAGCCTGAATGTTATTACGGTACCGCTTCATAAGTTTCTTAAAGGGATATTCCACTTAAAAAAAAGATGTTTTGGCATTTTATGGTCTACTCAGTCCCATGTGAACACCCCAGACAGTTTATAAGTTACTCCATTTAGCATTTAGATATTTGATGTTCATTTTAGCGTATCTGCCTCAGGGGTTGACACTAAGGTCTCTGAGGCACTTCCCCATCGGGCAAGTGCAAGTCAAGTTCTACTTGCCCTCAGGTCATGGTCACTTGCCCCCCAAAATTAAACATTTCTTGCCCCCCAAAATTAAACATTTCCTTTCGCAGTCGAAGACTGTTTTGTTTAAGTCACAATCAGCTGCAGTAAATATTCAACGTGTAAATCAGTTGTTCCCACAGTTGTTCCCATATTAGTGGTCACAGACTCAGGGGTCTGTGACCCAAGCAAAATGACAGTTTGGAACCAAATGGACCTGGGAGCGAGATAGGAGAGATACCGGTAGCTAGAAAGCAGGGAAAGACGCAGAAGCAGAGTGCAATGACCACCTTCAAGACAAATATATCCTGTGTTGTGTTATAGTGCACTAACTTGCACACTTGCCCAATCGGGCAACCAGGTAGCAGTCTTCACTTGCCCGACCATTTTCTTTACTTGCCCCGGGCAAGCGGGCAAGTGTTAGTGTCAAGCCCTGTGCCTCCTTCCTATACAAACCCATCATAACTTAATGATATTGATGTCTTCCTAATACTTGAGAGGGCTGTGGAATTTCATTTTCAGTTTTCATTTGTTTTTAAAATATTGTTTTGTAAAATCTAGCACACTCCACATTTCGGTATGCCCACCCTGGTTACAAAACAATATTTTAAAATTAAATTAAAATTGTAAATGAAATTCCACGGCCCTCTCATGTATTAGGACAATATCAGTCACCAGAAAAAGATTGGTTGTTTTTCAATAATCTGTCATGGTTAAAATGGAGTTTTAAGTCATAATGGGTTTGTATAGGAAGGAGGGGGATAGGCTAAAATGAACATCAAACATCTAAATACGGAAAGGAGTAACTTATAAACTGTCTGGGGTGTTCACATGAGACTGAGTAGACCATAAAATGACCAAAAGTTTTTTTGAAAGTGGAATATCCCTTTATGGAGTGGCGTTAGAGCCGTTTTGACTGTGAAGAAGTAGACATAAATGCTCATAAAGCCCCAAAACAATAATAATGTCTACCCGTTCCAAAAGCCCAACCATATATTGGCTATATTGGCCTTGATGCAGTGAAATGGCTCAGCCATGTCCATGACCTTGGGGTCTTGATGGAGGATTTGTTATCGTACAGATGTCGTCTTACAGATGACTGAGGTGAGCCGATATAGGCCCAACAACACAGCAAACAGTAACGGACCTACTACCCTCTCTGTATGACATGTATGCTGACCTAAAGCAGGCGGTAGCCTTTATTCACAGGTCAGCACAGCAGCAGCTGCTACAGCAGTACAGTATACAGTAACGGCAGAAAAAGAAGCCAATCCTGCAACAAACCAAGGCAAAGAGAGAGAGAGAGAGAGACAGAGACAGAGAGACAGAGAGACAGAGAGAGACACAGAGAGAGAGAGAGAGAGAGAGAGAGAGAGAGAGAGAGAGAGAGAGAGAGAGAGAGAGAGAGAGAGAGAGAGAGAGAGAGAGAGAGAGACAGAGACAGAGACAGAGACAGAGAGACAGAGAGACAGAGAGACAGAGAGACAGAGAGACAGATAGAGATAGCGAGCGGGAATGGCCACAGGGCTAAAGCTGAACCCTCTGTTAACAACAGTAGAATGAACAGGCCACTGGTGCATGGCAGAGATGCACTTCTGTCAGCTCCAATCCATGCCAGGAAAAGCCAGTGCAGTTCATCTACTTCCAGTAAAGTCTTGTTCCCCTAAGTCTCTGGCGGATCAAGCAGTCCACGAAGTGGACCTTGATCCCTTCTTGTTTTTGTCTCTTTTTTCCTCCTTCCACCAGAAATAGCTGTTCTGGCTGAACCGTGCAGTCGGTTTTCGCGAAAATTGGTAATCTGGTAGAGGGTGATGCCAAACGGTGATGATGCGAAGCCTGTGACCACTGGTCAAATGGTGGCGCTATAGCACTCAACTGAAATTGCAAACTTTAAACACTCATAACTCATGAACTGCTCGACTCTCAGAAATGTAACTTATATTCACTTATGCGTCTGCTTATGCCGAACAACTTTTGTATTCTTACTTTTGACCTCTGACCTTTAGATGAACCGCCATCTTGAATTATATGTAAAACAGTTAAAATGTCTCTTCTCCTACAATCTTTGATCAAAATGCATAACAATGACCTACACATGAACTTTGAAGCCATACAAACATGAATAGGGTGTGAATTTTGTTTTCAGTGAAAAAAATGATGTTTTTACGAGCCAATGAAAATTGCTTGTTTGTGAAAATTCTTCTATTATCCCTAATCTACACATGCAAAGTAATCTGTTTATGAGATTTTACAGTTTGGTAGAGGGGGATGCCAAATAGCAGCAAAACCAGTCTTACTCCAATTGCTCAAATGGGGGCGCTATAACAATTCTTTGAAACTGAAACATTTGAAAAACCATAACTCGGGCCTCGTTTGGCCAAAAATCATGGGACTTGTTTCTACATGTTCCTTGATTCATGTGGAACACATCTGTAACATTGACCGGTAAGCTCCACCCCCAGAGTGTCTGCCATTTTAAGCAGTTTGAAAAATGCTCATGCCTGATTTTCTGGCTGGATTTTTGATTTGCACAACAAATGTTTGTTGTACAAGCCGGTTTGCATTTTTTGTACACACCATCACTGTGTTTGTGTGTGGACGTAAAGTACTTCTGTGGCCTGCCGCACCGAGGACAGCCATCGTCAGTGTGTTAATCTCGCGTTAATTTTTTTGACGCCATTAACGCACGGCTGTGTTAACACGAGATTAATGCATTAATGCATTAACGTGTTAACGCCAACACCTTTAATATATATAAATATATGTGGGGTTTTTTTTTTCAGGCTAGCTAGATTGCATTGCATTGTGGGTCCTTTAGGTCGTGGGCCGTGGTTTCAAAAAGGTTGGAAACCACTGCTATAAAGCACAAAGCACTGCATCGTTCTAATCTTTTCTGACTGAAATTCGAACAATTTAGCTGTATCATTCCAATTTCAAACTGTATCGTTCCATTTTTAGTCTGAGATTAGTAAACTGTATTGTTCTAATTTCACACTGTATCATTCCAATTTTACTCAGAGAGTAGTAAACTACATCGTTCCAATTTCAAGCTGTATTGTTCCAATATTAGTGAGAGATTATTAAACTATCATTTCAATTTTAAGATGTATCGTTCCAATTTTAGTCAGAGAATAGTACACTATATTGTTTCAATTACAAACTGTATCGTTCCATTTTTAGATTAGTAAACTGTATTGCGACAATTTCAAACTGTATCATTCCAATATTAGTCAGAGATTATTAAACTGTATCGTTCCAATTTTAAGCTGTATCGTTCCACTTTTAATTAGAGATTATTAAACTATCATTTCAATTCCAAGCTCTATTTTAATTATATTCCTCTGGTTGTACAACAATGGGAACTGATGTAGACACACACACACACCAGAGATGGAGCACTCATTAGAGCTGCATGGTGCTTGCTATACAAGCAGGTGTGCAAACCGTTTTGTACAACGCTATGTACCATGGTGTAGTTGCCAACGGGGTCGGGAGTTGGCTGAAGCCCATACTGCATCGCAGTGTGCAGTATGGGGGGGCCATACTGCACCGCAGTGTGCAGTGTGCAGTGTGGGGGGGCCATACTGCACCGCAGTGTGGGGGGGCCATACTGCACCGCAGTGTGCAGTATGGGGGGGCCATACTGCACCGCAGTGTGCAGTGTGGGGGGCCATACTGCACCGCAGTGTGGGGGGGGCCATACTGCACCGCAGTGTGCAGTGTGGGGGGGCCATACTGCACCGCAGTGTGCAGTGTGGGGGGGCCATACTGCACCGCAGTGTGGGGGGGCCATACTGCACCGCAGTGTGCGGTGCAGTATGGGGGGGCATACTGTACTGCAGTATGGGGGGGGGCATACTGTACTGCAGTATGGGGGGGGGGCTGCGGGGGCAAGTGACAATATGGGGGGGAGCTGCGGGGGGCAAGCGACACGGCAACCACACTTTGCAATTTTTAAATTGCGAATATTCTAGTTTCCATTTGTCACTTTGACCACTAAGCTCCACCCTCTGACTGCTGAATTGTGCATATTGTTCATATTGCTTACTGCTTGGTGGCGTGTTGTTGGGTTGTTTCATTGATGACAACAACTAAGCAAATCATTGTGCCAGGATAGCTCAGTCGGTAGGGTGCCTGACTTCGGAACACAAGATTGAGGGTTCAAGTCCCACTGCTGACAATACAAAGTCTGAGTCTCCAAAAACCCTGCTGTGTTTCCACAATCACATGATGTATTTCTTCCATGTTTCTATGGCTTATTTGTGCATATTTAAGGAGCGGTAGTGGCTCAGAGGTAGAGTAACCGGATGGTAACCACAAGGTTGCCGGTTCGATCCCGGGCTCCTGCAGAGTTAGTGTCGATGTGTCCCTGTCCCACTGCCATCAGTGTATGAATGTGTGTGTGAATGGGTGAATGTGATGCACAATCTATGTAAAGCGCCTTGGATAAAGGCGCTATATAAATGCACCATTTACCATTTACCAAGCAGTCCACTGAATGTGTGTGTTGTTTCCAGTACGTCTTGTGTCTGTTGGGTAGCCTCATTGGTAGAGCGCATGACTTGGAAATGAGAGTTCCTGGGTTCAAATCCCGGCACGGACACCTAGTAATATGAGTCAATCATGCACAATCTCATGTGGTCTTCTACATCTAAGTTCATGGTTCTATGTGTAACTCAGGGTAAAACTCAATGTAATGGTGGTTGTCACCATTCGGCCATGTTGTGTTTTGTCACTATTCGGCCATGTTGTCACTAATGACAGTTCACAGCTCAGTTCACCACTCACTCACAGCTCACCAATCATTTACTCATTCACCAAATCAGTGGCCTTGTGGTTAGAGTGTCCGCCCTGAGACTGGGAGGCCGGGGTTCGATTCCCGGCCGGGTCATACCAAAGGCTCTAAAAACGGGATCCAATGCCTCCCTGCTTGGCACTCAGCATCAAGGGATGGATTGGGGGTAAGACCCTGTGTCATACTAGCGTCATGTCCAGAGGGTGTACTTGTACATCAAGCTGCCTCATGCTACAGAAACAGGAGATAGGCACCTGCCCTATGGGCCTCATGGCTGGGCAAGGCTGTTTGACTGTCACTATTCGGCCATGTTGTCACTAATGACAGTTCATAGCTCAGTTCACCACTCACTCACAGCTCACCAATCATTCACTCAGTCACACCAGATTACAATGTGAGTCAGTCTCACACATAATTACCTGATGTATTTCTGAAGTTCAGGCTCCCATGTTTCTATGGCTTATTTGTGCGTATTGTTCTTACTCCTTATTGCTGCTTGCTTGATCCCGTTTTATTGCTGCTTGCAGCTATATTTCCCCTTATTCCCATTAGTCTCTGGCGTATAAGAATTATTGTACAGTACAGCCATTGTCAACTTTACTTCATCTTGACGCATCTTGAAATAGAAGTTATATAGGCTCTCACCAGTGATGGGCAGTAACTTGTTACAAGTAGCTAAGCTACATAGCTTAACTACATTTTCCTGTAGCTTGTAGTGTAGCTTACTACACTTGTTCTGGGAGTAGCTTGTAGTGAAGCTACACTACTTGTTTCGAGTAGCTTGTAGTGAAGCTACATTTTCCCCACACACATTTTCGAATTCCGCCCATTTTTAATGGGTAGAAAACCTACATACCTATATCTATGTAGTGTTGATGTAACAAGCTACTCTTGTCGTGTAGCTTGCTACAATTTTCTGGGGATGGCTTGTAGTGTAGCTTAGCTACATTTTTTCAAAAGTAAAAAGTAGTGTAGCTTGCTATACATTTTCCCAGTAACTTGCCCAACACTGGCTCTCACATACATGCATAGAAGTCCGTCCGTGCTTTTCCTTCAAATGACAAAGTGAAAAGTCGATGACAGCATTTTCACTTCATTAAGACAAGAGGATTTTAACAGCGTTGGTTGGTTAATCAACGCAAATAGTGTCAATAGAGAGAGTTCCAATTAAGGGAACGATGTCTGTTCCACCAATCCATCAGGCAAACCAACAACCACACATCTACACGTGACCGGCGTGTACACAGATCACTGAATGACAGGAGTATTAACACACAAACAGACGCCTCATCAATCTTTAACACGCGTGGTCACACGCTCACGCACGGAGTCAGCCAACCCCTTTCCTTTGACTCTCTAGGCCAGAACCCATTAAATTATTCACAGGTGACTTGTCGGGGTTATTTATTTTTTTTTTTTAAAAGAGCAGCAAACAAAAAAAATGTGTGGAAATGAGATACTCAATCTTCAAGGGAAGTATTATAACCTTGAACCGTGGCACCAAGACCCTGTAGCGTCAGACATACTGTAGGAAAAAAAAAAAAAACAGGAGCGAACGGGACGACTCTCTGGGGCTTATTGGGTGCTCAAACAAAAACAAAACAGTGGAGAGAGAGGCGCCGTATTCCGTTACAACTATACTGTGACATTTATTCAACCCGAGATCGCTTGCCAACGCAGATCCGTAACCCGATGGCCAGCCAGACGACGTCTGCCGACTGATATCTCCATGTGATCGAAGCATTTATCCGCTGCCCACATTGGCAGCCATGATAGATACGTGTCATCAGACTGTTGTTTTTTTAAAGCATGTAAAATAAAAACAACCAAAAGGGGGGGGGGCAAAACAAGCGTGACCTAAATAACCGGAACACTGGTCCCACCTGTGCTTCTTGACTCCGTTGCACTGGGCCGTTTGGTTGCCATGGTTCCCGGCGTCCCCAGACATTCCGGCGGCGGGCCCCCCGAGGGTGCTGGGAGGATGGTGGCGACGGAGGCTGCTGGAGGAAAGGAGGAGGGGGGAGTCTCTCCGCTCGTCCTCTTCGAAGGAGGGGCTGGCCACGGACAGGAATCCACTCACAGACAGCTCCTCAGACCCACACTCTGACTCTGGGGAACGTGGGAGAGGGCAGAAAAAGCAGGCTCATGCCAGGCTCAAACACGCATACAAATAAATACATACATACAGGACACAACTGCACACATAGACAGAGGTCAAACTCAGAAAGCTACAGCCCTGTTATTCTTTAACCATGTAGTCTAGACCAGGGAATGAACACGGGGCACGCATACGTTTTTAAGCTCCACCTGGGGGATTTCTGTTCCAATGGGACGCCAAGGAGACAGGCTTCACTTCCTCCTCCTACATGGTTTGTTCTGTAGACTCACTGACTGGCTTAGTGTACTGTAACACTCCCTCCTCCCCAGAGCAGGTACGGTACGGCGTCAAGGACACAGGAGGATGGGAGGGGAGGCAAGGCAACACGTGCAGCGACCGTGTCATGGAAAACTAAGACGTGTGCTGTGCTGCTGTCCGTCCTCCAGGCACGAGAAGAGAAGAGTTAAAACCATTTCGGGGGCCGGTCCGGCCAATAGCGGAAATAGACGATAAGGACGTGCCTAAAACAAAGGTCGCGTTGGGATTGGTTGGAAATGGTTCATTTAAAAACAACAACAATGGGACACTTTCACAAACGTTGTGAGTGACATACGACATCTGTGTATGAATGTACACGGTGTAATGCTGTGCATATTTCCCTCGCTATTGTTACTGTACTTTCGCAAGATCCAGGGGAGTATCTAGGCATGGGCATAGGGGCCCCATACCCCCCCCCCCCCCCCCCCGCCTCAATTGGGAAATGTTACATCCGCCCCTGGTGAGATCCCTCCCTACAGAAATTGATTGATAGATTGATATGGACCACTGCCGCGAGATGACTGAGGTCAAATTCGACCTGTGTAGCTGCGACCGCAAGACCAACTGTGTCCTATGAATAATGCATTAAAATCTCTCTGTACCAGACAACCGTCCCTACTGTATATTGTACATTATGGAAGTCAATTGTACAGACAAATCATCATGGCGGGGGGGCTCAAATATACAGGGAGGTCAGGTATTCAGGTCACAAAGACAAACACGCATTACTGTAGATTGCCGTCGGCTCTGCTCACATGAAATGCTTCTTCTTCTTCAAACATCTAAAATGCAAACAGGAGCTCCATTTTCCAGGCTAATGTACCACAAAGTCATTAACCTTGGATATAATTACAGGGAACAAATTTGACCGGGCCGCACTATACACTCAGGGGCGGATGTAATATTTCCCAATTGTAGTATGGGGGGCGGCTTCTCATAGCCGCACCCATACCATTTTCAGTTCCAGGACTTTTTATTAGTCGAGTAAGCATCAATAACAACATCAGTTGTTGTTGAAGTTGCAACAGACACGCAGCATGCATAAAAGGTCTGACTCAGAGAGTTTTCTGTTTTCAATGATGAAATGCTATTGGTTTAGTGGTGACACAGCTGTAGTTAGTTAGTAGCAGTAGTAGTGTTTCAAATCATTTTAAATATAAGGGTAACAACCCAAATATCTTGGGTTGTTTTGCATGCCATCGTGTTTGCTGGGGCAGACTGGGCATTTAGGGGGGCAGCATTGCCCCCCCATGCCCATGCCTAGATCCAGCCCTTACTACACTACATCAATGGACTATCTCGGCAAAATGTAACAGCTGACGTTGGGAGCAATCGGCCGTGGCAAACTGCAGTGGGAGCGAACGAACGACCATTAGACATGTCTGGACGGGCCGAAGCAATGTGCCTCAAGTGACCCTAGAGAGACAAACACCACCAGGAGAATTCACTTGTGGTGCCTTCCGGCATGCAGGGGCGTTTTTGCCATTAGGGGGAGACTAGGCAGTTGCCTAGGGCGCCATGACAGGAGGGGTGTGAGGGGAGGGGGGGCGACCACCAGACATGCTTTAAAAGGATACCAGGCTAATGCCAAATATCTAGAATTGAACTTGGGGGTGCCATTTTACAGGTTATTTTCCCTGGAGCCCCCCCTTTACCAAATGGACCCGTAAGGGTCCATTTGCTTAGAAACGCCACTGCCTTCTGGACACAGAGCATGTGTCATATCCCAGACCAGAACATTATTTATCTGGTATTTTGAGCGACGGACTACTATTTGATGAGATTTAGCCTTGCAGGCGCAAAACTGTTATTTTTTTTTACTTAATGCCCATGCTGTATTGAAACATTAATAAAGTTAACAATTGTTGTTGGACCACTGCTTAGAAATGACTGGCATAGAGAATAAAAACAAATCTTTAAAGTCTATGAAGAGGGAGCAAAAAAAAAAGAGCGACAATCTCCAGATTGCACCTCTTGCTTCGTCTGTCTCTAGCAGGATCCTGCTAACTGATATACCCAAATATAAAAGGTGTCTTTTTGACACTGCAGAGAGGTGTGAGATGTTGAGTCAGCAATGCATTTAATACCTTCTGTACCACTATTGTCAGCTACATGACAAATATCTAAAACCAGAATAGGACTAGCTGTGTCATTGACAACATTACTCTGTTTTGTTTTTTATATTGTCTCAATTATGATGATTACATATTGTAACTGCACATTGTATGTACAGAAGTTTATTTTTGACTTCATTTACAAAGTTTGCAGTTTGTGGGCTTTGGTTATTGGGACAACAGCGACAATGCAGGGTCAAAATGGTTTTCAACCTGTGGTCCAGGGACCACCAGCGGTCCTTGAGAGGGTTCCAGGTGGTCCCCAGGTAAATTATGGAAAGTTGATTAACCAGATGCAACTCTTTGAGAGCGTAAACATGAAACCAAATGGACCCGCAAGCAGGGCTTTGAACCGGTTCAAGGAACGAAAACCGAAACTAACAGAATTTTAGGGGATTTTCAAGGAACAGAAACGAAAACAAAATGGTCTTCAACTGTTCCGGAACAAAAAAAAATCCACAAAACCAGTATATAAATATATATAATTAAAATAATAATAATAATAATAATAATAATAATAAAAAATAAATAAAAATTATATATATATATATATATATATATATATATATATATATATATATATATATATATATATATATATATATATATATATATATAATAATCATGATTGTAGAATCACTCGTTTAACTTTGTTACATATGCCTATAGTCACGGCCCCTCAATATTGTCTGGATGCATATGCACATAAAATTTCAATGCAATCGATTGGGGACGGAACTTTTAGTTATACGGTGTTTCATCCCCCGGGGGACTTCTGACAGTAAGACATTCCAGTTTGTATGTCGGCTGCCGCCAATTTTAGTATAAATTATGTTAGTATAAATATTGTATGTTGGCTGCCGCCAATTTTTGAGTATAAAGTGTCTTAACAGTTTCACTGCATTTGTGTGGATTTACTGGACATATCACTCCGTTAGTGCGACAGTCAAGATAAGCACAGCCGTGCTGTCATTCCCTGTAGCCGTCAACAGCCTGTTCTTGCCGAATTGGACAATACAAGGTAAGGCCTCTAAAACACTGGCCAGACTGTGTAGACTTGTATGTGGGCTAAAATGGGCAAGACTTGTATGTGGGCTAAACTGTGTGGGCTAAAATGTCATCAAATGGTGGTCCGCGGCTCAAATTCTGAATAAATAGTGGGTCCTGGTATCAAAAAGGCTGAAAACCACTGTGCTAGAGCAATACACAAATGCACTGCATACAGCATGTGCATCTTTAGCAGCAGTTAGTGGTCAAATGTGCAAGAAGCGGGTCGTCTGCTGGCCAAGTGTTCCCGGCGCATGATGCCACATGACATTGACATAGGCTTTGGCCTGGCAGCGTGTCACATGGCCAAGTACCCGTTCATGACCACCATCTGCTCAGGATTTTCGACCGGAGAGCTTTTCCATTTCAAATTTATCACAGTCTGTTAATCAGATGCCATTTGTCCTTCATGATTATTTCTTGCTCTACTAAAAACACCTGCTGACGGTGATCTGCAGGGACGGGACAGAGAGAGAGAGCTGGTTATTCTGGATATTAACCTATTTTGTCTTGACTGCATTCTAGTTTCTGACACTAGGTTCTAGTTTGTGGCACTATATTCTAGTTTGTGGCTCTAGATTCTAGTTTCCGACGCTAAATTCTAGTTTCCAACGCTAGATTCTAGTTTCCGACGCTAGATTCTAGCTTCCGACACTAGATTCTAGTTTCCGACGCTAGATTCTAGTTTCCAACGCTAGATTCTAGTTTCCGACGCTAGATTCTAGCTTCTGACACTAGATTCTAGTTTCCGACACTAGAGTCTGGTTTTTGATGCTACATTCCAATTTCTGACAGTATTTCTAGTTTTTCTGAAAAAAAACTATGTTCCTGTGTCAGTGATGTGCAACACATTCCATGTCAGAATTATCTATATTTGGCTACGGACCTCCATCTGAAAACATGGTGTTGCAGGGATCCCCCGGAAGCAAAAGTTGAGTTAATAAAAATGTTTGCTTCTGAAATAATGTATTCAAACATTTGTGCCACATTTTCATGATTGTTCAAAAAATATCAGACCTACAAGCTCATAGCGCGCCACTCGGTGGCGCGCTATGAGCTTGTAGATCTGATATTTTTCAATAGCTAAAGCATAGTAATAAACACCAATATGTGTAAGGTACAAAAAGCGTTAATGGATATGATTACAGGTGCGCCTTGAGATTTCGACTCGTCCTTCAGCGCGCCTTGGGCCCAGAAAGTTTGAAAACCACTGGTCTAAATCACTGCTTCTCAATGCGGGGTCTGGGGACCCCCACCAGAAGTCCTTGAGGGGGTTCCATTCCCCGGCTAAATGATTGATAGTTGGAAGCAGTGCAGTTTTGGTGCACTGATTACACTCACAGCACTCTCATTTGACACCCTGCTGCAAGGCTTATGCAAAAGGTTAAAAATGTAATTTAGTTAGCATGCTATTAGACGGACGGCAGGTTCATCGGTTGGCCTGGCAAAGCTAATAGTTTGTATACTGCAGCTTCCAGGTACAGAGAGCCTACTGTTTTCACTAACTGACAGAGTGACTGAATGAGCGTACGCGTGCAAACAGATTACCATCTATGATATATTATCACCTTGTTTAAAAAGGTATAGTAAGTGATTTCACTTAATTCAAATAATGTTATTTTTTTCTTCCTCCCTGTCCCCAGTGAGCCCCCTGGGGTCAATAAAAGCTAATTTAAGTTGGGGATTTGGGAGAAAACCCTTTCGTCCAATCAGAATGAAAAGGGCCTTCCTCCAATCGGAATTGAGTCGGGGTCTATGATAAATAAAGAGGATAGTGCACGTGGGCGTGGCCCAGGCTGGTGCAGAAGGTCTGCACATGCTCAGTGTAAACAGGAACTGCTATGGTGGAATGTTCCAGCAGAGGCACTAGAGTTACTGACCCTGAACTGAAATAACAAAAAAGAATATAAAAAGAGAATACTATAATGGTTCCATCTTTAGTTGAAATATTATGTCAATTTAACTACTGTGTAGTTACCCAAATCCCTTACTATTCTTTATATGTCAGGCACTCTGGATTAAGCCAAATGCTTAAGTGTATAAAATAAATAAGTGAGGGGCGCTCTTATCATCATGCATGATCTTATTCCGGCCAGTCACAGCTTGTATCTTCACGCTGGCCATTCATTGCCATCGACATTCAATGTCTGTGTTTACACAAACCTTCAAAGCTGGACATAGGAGGCGATAGTGCCCCTCGGCAATGGCCTAAATGCCCCAGTGGAATGATCTCATCTCATCATTTGACAATATAAAAACATAATTATTAGGGTTGTCCCGATCACATTTTTTTTGCTCCCGATCCGATCCCGATCATTTGAGTTTGAGTATCTGCCGATCCCGATATTTCCCAATCTGATCACTTTTTTTTGCAACCGATACAACCCCGATCATTGCCGATAATTTTTCCCAATCAGATACATTTGGCAAATGCATTATGAAAAAAAAGGACTAAAACTCAATTAAATTGTCCCAAGAAAAAGATTAGGGCCAATACTTTTCTGGTTCGATACAGTATTGCCGATACCGATATGAACTGATATGACAAAAAAGGGCCGATCCGATACTTTTCACAATACCGATAGGGTATCGGGTATTCCCAATAATTATTATTTGACCAACTATGTGTGTGGACCTACCTGACACAGCATTGCATATCTTTCCAGCATTTAACCCATTCTGTACTAAGCGTGTTTGTGTTTTAGCTGTTGAAAAATAGCAGATCTACAAGCTCATATCGCGCCACCGAGTGGCGCGATATGAGTTTGTAGTTCTGCTATTTTTGAAAAAAATGTGAAAATGTGGTGCAAATCTTTGAATACATTATTTCGGAAGCAAACATTTTAACTCAAACCGTTGCTTCTGTGGGATCGCTAGAACAACATGTTTTTAGATGAGGTTCTGCAGCTAAATAATAGATAATTCTGGGGGTCCTTCCTATGAAATATGTTAGGCATCACTGACACAGAAAAAGATTTTTCCAGAAAAACAATGTGTGTGGACCTACCTGACACAGCATCGTAGAACTGATCTTCAGTGACAGTGCTCCTCACCGAGAAGCTTCTGGTCCAGGATCGACTAGCTTGTTGGAGCTCTTGGTGCTTGTCGGTCAACGTCTGCAGGGCCTCTGACAGAGCTCTGTTCTTCTCCACCTCCTGTTCAAACTTCAAACTCCAAATCTGGAAATACATTAGATCAGAGGGTTTTCAAACAGTGGTCCAGGGACCTGAGAGGTGGTCCCCAGCTAAATGATGGACAGTTGGTAAGCAAATGGACCCTTTCGTAGATCTGTGACTCTAGAGTGTATAAATGCATGTTTTCAGAGTTAAATATCTATCTAGAATTATTTGATTTTCAAGAATATACACAATTAGAAAATCTAGAAGAGTTTTGACAGTTACAGTACGAGACACACTCACAGTCAGATGACATTTCTGATCAATTACAGTCTCACCGATTGCTATGGATTCATTGATGCGTTTGTGGTGGGTGTGTGTGTGTGCGACTGTGTGCGTGCGTGCGTGTGTGTGCCTGTGTGTGTGATCCTCTGATGTCAGGTCATTGTTCCAACCCCAGCGCTCACAGATCCAGTTTCCTCCCGTCGGAACCGAACACCTCAGTCTCTGAAAGCTCCGTGGCCTAGGATTGAGTGTCGCTTCCAGAGCAACCTGAGACACGCTACTATGGGACAGACCAGATCAATGTTCCCCGCTTGACGCTGCCGTTGAGGGATCTTTTATACCAAACCCGGCAGCAGTAGTACACCGCACCAACATAATCACCACAAAACTCTTTGAGCGATTTCAACTTGAAATATGGCTCTTCAAGGACGAGAATAAAAGCATGCAAAAATGTTCCATTACGCCATGGGTGTCAAACTCTGGCCCGCGGGTCAAATTTGGCCTGCCGTGTAATTTAATTTGGCCCTTGAGACATTATCAAATTAAAGGGGAAGACCACCCATTTTAAACATTTTAATATGTCATTAATATACCTTAGAGATGTTGTGTGGACATGATAAAAAAAAGTTCCCCCAATTCTGTATTTCCTAAAAATGGAGGTCTGAAAAAATCATTAACATGGTGAAATACATCTGATAACATCACCAAGATGTATTTCACCATGTTAATGATTTTTCTTTCAGACCCATTTTTCCTGAGAGGGTACAAATGGAACCAAATGGACCCGCTAGGGTCCATTTGGTTCACATTTGTACCCTCTCAGGAAATTTTTGAAAATGGGTGGAATTCCCCTTTAAAAAGTTTAGTTCGTTCAAACTTGGCCCGCGGCTTTGTTCAGTTTTAATTGGTCCACTCTGTATCTGAGTTTGACACCCCTGCATTACGCTCATTGAATGGAAGAGACTTGGCCTCCCGGAATGCGGAAAATATGTTCTGTAGTAAGAACGCAAAAAAAAAAAAAATCCACGCTACACTGATGACAAGACATACAGCCACATACCCACGGAGTGAAGAAAAAAAACGCCAAGTCACCTTGAGAGAGGCAGCCGGCCGGCGCTGGAGCCCATAAATCAGGTTGTAAATCTGAGATAGCAAAGCGAGGCCAATGTCTTCATATAAAGTAAAGGGAAAGCTCCATCAATTATGCTGCCTTCGACTCAGTTGTCACCGGCTCGCACGTTCTCACTGTTGTGCAATGCATGCTCATGAACACGCATTGCAACGCATTGCACCCCTTGTGAACGCACACGCCTCAATTACTCACATTACTTAAGTATAACCTGTCTCATACTACACCAGGGGCTTTCAAGTATTCCAGGTGGTCCCCAGGCTAAATGATGGAAAGGTGGTTAACCAGATGTAACTCATTGAGAGCAAAAAAATGAAAGAGTTAAAATATTCATCATCTGAATTAGCCCAAATCTACACAACTAGAGATCTATGTTTTTGCATGTGATGTTTCCAAAATCCAGCCTTGAATTGTAGATAAAAACAGAAGAAATCTTTGGGTTTTGGGTCTGTGGGGCTAAAATGTCAGTAAATGGTGGTCTGTGGCTCAAATTCTGCTCTCAGAAAAAAGAAGTGTCTAAAGAAATCCATTAACATGGTGAAAATACAGTACATCTTGATGATGTTATCAAGATGTTTCACCATGTTAGTGGTTTTCTTCAGACCTCCATTTCTTGGGAACACAGAATGGGGGAACTTTTTTATCATGTCCACCCAGCACCTCTAGCGTATACTAATGACATATTAGAATGTTGAAAATGGGTGGACTTCCCCATTAATTGAAGATGTCTAAGGAGGTCCTACCATTCCCTCATTTAAGGCTTTAAATATGAAATCCTACTTCTACTGCTCTTCACACATGCACAGGTGAAACTAGATAGATTTCTGTAACTTGTAATGCTTTGTAAAACCCTTATTGGGACAAAAGGGGAACCCTTTCCCCTTTTGTCCCAATGCAGGGGTTGACACTAAGGTCTCCGAGGCACTTGCCCATCGGGCAAGTGCAAGTCAGGTTCTACTTGCCCTCAGGTCATGGTCACTTGCCCCCCAAAAATATATTGTAAATTTTGCATTTAAGTTTACTTCCTACTTGGATGCTTTAAACCAGGGGTTTTCAACAGGTGGTCCCTGAGAGGGTTCCAGGTGGTCCCCAGCTAAGTTGGTTAACCAGATGTAACTCTTGAGAACGTAAAAATGAAACCAAATGGACCCTTGCGGGTCCATTTGGTTTCATTTTTACACTCTCAAGAGTTAAAATTCATCATCTTAATTAGCCCAGGTCGCAATGACCAACTTCAAGACAAATGTATCTTGTGTTGTGTTATTGCGCACTAAGTTGCACACTTGCCTGATCGGGCAACCAGGTAGCAGTCTTCACTTGCCCCACCATTTTTTTACTTGCCCCGGGCAAGCGGGCAAGTCTTAATGTCAAACCCTGCAATGTGATGTTTCCTTTTGGTTGTTTGATGATACACTGGGCACCTGAAGTGTAAATCCTGCTCTGTAGGACGCCTTCGGAAATTAGATGAGGAATCTCACGGGGCATCATTATTTTTCCACAGACACCGTTTGTTGAAAAGTGGGTTGTAAATAAAGTCTGTATATAGCGGCCTGATTACACTTCCAAGCATATTGTGGCCATGATGATGGAACTGGAACACAGGGTTTGGTCCAATGATAAATGCTGTAAATCTAATCTCTCTATATTCTCAAGAGCAAAAATCTGTCTCTTGCCAACTCTAACTCCTACTACAACGGCGTATATAATCAGATACACTACGGTTGGGTTTTACTTTACTACTGCAAGAGGAGGCAACATTACAGCATACACAAGCACAAGCCTGTGTGGTGCTTCAGCATTTGCTTTAGAGTTTCTCGAACATTTATGCTGAGCCAACAGACCAGACCGTCTGCCAACTTGGCCCAACCGGACCGAGGCTGAGTATACAGTAGTATACACCACAGATGGAGAGCGGCTCAATCACAGCGCGGGAGGACAATATACAGCCATTATAAATGAATACCTGTCTACAAAAGTGGTTGACCTTGCCTTGAGCCCCCGCATTTGTGTGTAATATACAGTAAATGAGCTTGCATATCTTTCCAGCATTTAACCAGTGTTCCTCTGTTCTCACAGAACTTGGCTCGTCCCGGAACGGAACACTTTGTTGTGCGACTACCATAGCTGGTCCTTTCTCTCTCTCCTCTCTCTCTCCCTGCATCCTCTTCTCGCCTGAGAACACACATATAGGCTATTTTAAGCCCCTGCTGATGCTGTGGCATTGTACAGTAGTTGATGCCTGATGAAACAGGGAGGAAAAGATGTTTCTCGCCGCCTTGGCCAGGAGCCAAAAGAAAAGGGACTCAGCTTTTGTTTGGCCTTTCCTGCCGAAGGGGAAGTACAGTAGATGATGAGGGAGACAAATGGCTCCCATCTTCTCCGTGCAGTGCAGCTGCGGTGCTGCCGGCGGCTGGCATGATGACGTACCCATAGATCAGTGTTACTGCGCCATGACGTCCGAGAAGCAGGGCCAGCTTTGCATCCACCGCAAGTTCAAAGACTGCATTTAAACCACAGCCCCTAAGGAGTAATTCATAGCACTGCATCGCTTCTCTGCAATGTTCTAAAATGGATTCATTCATGCTTCATTGTACAGCGGTGCTGCGTTGTGCGACCTTGTAGGTCATCTTAAAGTATAAATTGCGCTTGAAGAAGTTTAGTTTTTGTCCCAAATGAAAATTTTCTTCAGACTCTGAACTAGGCTTAAAATGTGCCTTTTAAAAGAACGATTCTGCCTCTCCATTGCCAAGAGAGTACCAAGTGGAAAAATGAAGGCTATGATGAAGTGCAAGAAAAATAAGTATATAAAAAACAACTAATCGCACCAGTGGAGAGGGTCAAGTTCTGGGGGTCTAGACTCCAGGGTTGACGACGTTCTATGGCTCAGCAAAAACATAGCCTTCCTGTGGGCGCCTGCTGACTAAGCGGTGCAGGTGCATATGCTATACTGTATACTAGGCTTTTAAAGCAACCTTACGTGACCTGGTTCAAATCCCAATAGCCTTTGCTGCCTGTCACTCCCTCTCTCTCTCCAGTGTTGCCAACCTGGCGCATTTGTTGCTATATTTTGCTTTTTTTTTTTTTTTTTCAGATCCCCCTAGTGCCAAAATTAGTGAAAAGCTCCTGGTGGAAAATCTAGTGCTTTTTGGCTGGCGAGTTGGGGCGAAATTGATTGACAGGCGCCAGAGATAAAACCCTCATTTTTCCCCTCATATGACAGTGGTTTACAACCAGTGGTCAGTTGGTTAACCAGATGCAACTCTTTCATTTGGTTTCATTTTTACGCTCTCAAAGAGTTAAAATATTCATCATGTGAATTAGCCCAAGTCTTTAGCCCAAGTCTACACAACTAGAGGATGTAGAAGATTAATGGTCATTTAATGATCATATTCCCTTCCAGGCAACCATATAGCACATTCTAGTGCATATTGGAAGTGCCACTAGTGCATTTTGGATTTTGGCAGTTGGCAACACTGTCTCTCTCCCTCTCTCTCCCCCCGTTTCCTGTTTAGCTGGGCCTCACTCACACCCAAGTTGTTCTGTGACGTACTGCACCATCAATCTCCTTGGTGACCTCGTCGAGACCTGCTCCAACACAAGACAAAGATACGAGGAGAGGCATTTCTACTTCAATCACCGCCAGGCAATCATACTCTCTCCCCGACCGTGTGCGTACTTAAGAGATATGACATCCTGGGGCCGGGCGAGAAAAAGCCCAGCTCTGCTGCGGCTAATGAAGTGGGTCATCAGATCACAGGCACCCTTTGCTGAAGGGCAAGGGACGGTAATTGCTGCGAAAGACTCCCTGCTATGAATCATGGTTCCGTGTTACACGTCCGCTGACATGTCACGGAAAACACAAACGCAACAACAGCATGCTGCTGCGCAAAAGTCTACGTTTTGGTTATGTAATGAGGAAAACAAATGTTTACCGATGAAGCGGGCCGACCGACCCATCTGGTCAACTAGCTGCCAGAACAATAGGGAGGGGTAAGGATTAACACTATCCACAGTGCCATTCTCAGCAGTATGTCTAGGCATTCTAATCTCGTCTGGGGGTAGTAGCTTCTAGTCGTCTAGGAAATAAGAATCATGCTTATTAATATCTAATACAGTATCTCATCCTACTTGACCCAGTGCTCTGGCAGACAATTCCTCCTCTTGGTCTATAGCAGTGGTTTTCAACCCTTTTTTGATACCAGGGCCCACTATTTATTCAGCATTTGAGCCGTATGGACCACCATTTGAGGACATTTTAGCCCCACAGATACGCAAAACTAAATACCGTATTGTCCCGAATATAAGACGACTCGTTTATAAGACGACCCTCATTTTTTAAGACCCATTTACAGAAAAAAGAACATTGAATGTCAAATAGTATAGCCCCTGAATATAAGACGACTCCATTTTTGGGATATTTCCATTGGGAAAAAAACATAGTCTTATATTCAGGCCAATAGGGTATTTATTTTGTTTTTTGTCCACAATTTTAGGCTAGATTTTGGAAATAAAAACAGGCAAACATACAGAATCAAAATAACCAATAATCTTCTACATTGTCTAGTTGTGTAGACTTTGGGCTAATTCAGATGGTGAAAATTTTAACTCTTGAAACCAAATGGTTTCATGTTTACGCTCTCAAAGAGTTACATCTGGTTAACCAACTCTCCATCATTTAGCCTGGGGACCACCTGGGACCCAGGTGGTAATATAGCATTCCAGACTTGAAAATGAAAATGGCCTCTGGATCCCAATGATCTTTACGCAACGTTATTCCTGGTGATAAAGGAAGCTGTTGCCAGATGCTCTATATACTTGAATTATGTCAACTGTGCGGTCCTGGGCTAAAAAGACAACATGTGAGGAGGTAAGGCACGGCACTACTATGTTAAATCACTCTTTTTTGAGAAACAATAACACATGCTTCGCTCCGGGTAAACCGGAGCTAAGAAATTGTTAAGGAGGCTAAACATCCCCTAGCAACGTGAGCATTACTCTATATGATGAAATGCAACCATCTTGCAAAATGTAATTGCATTAAATGTATTAACAACTGCTGTGCAGCTTACTTAGTGCCTTCGGTGTGGCTGTGAGTTTAAACTGGGGGGTCTGTGGGTGCCTTCTCTGAACTGAGGATCATCCTAATCCCAGTCTAAACCCAATTACAGTTCTCACTCTGACAGTTCTGGCCCTGTACCAGTGGATCATCATTTCCGCTTCTTCAGATTCTCATTTTGGGGGAGAATCGCAAAAAAAACAAACAAAATCCCTCTCGAAATAAGATGTACCAACACACTTCTAGGTCTCTCCAGTGTGACTTTGCTCAATTATTAACATTTCAAAAGAATATTTAAACTTCTACCATACACAGCATATTGTGTATATAGTTATTATATTTGCCTTCTAAAAGAGCATGGTGGGATCTATGTTATTTTTAAAATTCTGGGCTGAGCCCCAAGATTTCCTAATGCACTTTGTGCAAATGGGAACTAAAGCCTATTCTATTCTATTCTACAGTAGTTGACCAAATGTATAGCTGTAAAAGCCAATGTCACAGCCTATGCAGTATGCATGAAGGCCACAGAGCACTGAAGGTTTCATTATGCAAATACATCTTCTCACACCTTCTAAAATACCATAGGAATGTCTGCAGCATATTAGTGCTGTTACTGTATGGATACGTCTTTACACTTTCATAGTTAAATTACTGTTCAAAATGCACCGTTAAGAACAGATTCCTGCTTTAAATATTGTCTCTAAACATAACTCCAAAGTAAAATAAATAAATAAATAAAAACTACCATGTCCTAAAAAACTGCAAAACGCAGCCAGTTGTTTTTTTTCCCCGACGACAATGAAAAACAAAAGGACCAGGAGAACAAAGAATAGAGAGATAAAAGAGCAGCTGTCCACTTGTACCTGTGCAGATGTTTCTATCCTCTCTCTCTCTCTCTCTCTCTCCAGTAGCCCAGATGCTCTGCTTGGCTCGAGGAAGCGTGGAGGCTGTGTGTTGAGCGGCTGTGTGGTGTGTTGTTAATGTGCGAGGAGGAGGGTTGAATGCATGAGACAGTCTGAGCCTCTGTGAATATTATGCACGCGCTCGGCTTCCCTTCCCTCAACGCACAGCCTTTCCCTAGAGCAGGAGCCGAAGCGCCTCAGTGTGTGTGTGAGTGTGTGTGTGTGTGTGTGTGAGAGAGACTGTGCGTGTGTCTGTGTCTGCACTGATCTACGAGCTGAGTGCAAACCTCAGCATAAAAGCGGATCTCGCCCGTGTCCTTCCTACAGAGCCACGCTAGTGATTAGCACAACCGTTCTACGGCTTCCCCCCAAGGGCACGGTATGGTCACTAGGACAGGTGGACGGTGGATACGTTGCACACCTCTGCCCCCCCCCTCCTTCATACACACAGAAATTATGTCACTCACACACCGTATGGTGGAGAGAGAGGGAGCTACGCTAAGTGGGAGGGGTTAGGTTCTATTTTGATAACCATTCAGCGTGACTTTTCCGAAGCCAATAGGAGGAGCGGCACATGGGCAGCGTGCGACGGTCCGTACGAATCAATGGGATAAAAATAGACTGACACATTATTAATGAAAAATGGGGAACTGTAGTGTTTCAGCAAAGCAAACACAGGGCTAGATTGGGCAGCTTGTACATTAGACCACAGTGACATTATTTTATCCACAGTACCTCCTCCTGTTTGGACAACAGTTCAAAGCAGAGGTGGAGAGCATCGCAGGTCTCACTGGAGAGGCTGGAGGTCTCCTTGGCTTTCAGCATCAGGGGAGCGGCCAGTGCTTGGAAACACAAGAAAAACAAATACTAATAAGACATTATATTCATTTTACATGCAAGAGTCAAAACTCTTTTATTGAACGAATTCATAGTAAAATCCACAGTGTTAATAGGGACAGAGGAAGGAAGTATACCAGTCCAGGGCCCACTATTTATTCAAAATTGTACCCACGGACCACCATTTGATGACATTTTAGCCCCACAGACCAAACAAAACTAAAGATTTATTTTTGCTTTTGTCCAGAATACCAGGATGGATTTGGGAAACAAAACAGTCAAACATGCATCTAATCTTCTACATTCTCTAGTTGTGTAGACTAATTTACATGATGAATATTTTAACTCAAGGAGTTACTGTACATATGGTTAACTAACTTTCCATCATTCAGCCTGGGGACCATCTGGAACTCTCCCAAGAACCACTGGTGGTCCCTGGACCACTGGTTGAAAACCAATGTCCTAGAGAGGAGGCTAAATAACTTCAGTAGGGGTGGGAGGATTTACTTAAATCACGATATGATAGATATTTAGGGTGCCAAATTGATCTATATTGCAATCTTAATTATGTTGTGATTTGATGCCTCTACTGCACATATGTCAAAGTCAAGGCCCGCGGGCCAGATCCGGCCCGCGAGATGATTTAATCCGGCCCCAGGCTTGTAGAGCAAAAATGTCTGAGTCTATCAAAAAAAAAAGTAAGTCTCTAGCACGTTCCTATCAAAAGTTATGATCGTTTAAAGAAATGCTTTTGAGCTCTCTTCTGAACGGCATGGAATGCATGTTGTCCAGCAGGGGGAGTCATTTTACCAGGCTAGGCTGCTGGTGCTGCAAAGTGAGAACTATACTTCAGCAGTACAAGGGTGTGTAACCGAGAGAACTATACTTCAGCAGTACAAGGGTGTATAACCGAGAGAACTATACTTCAGCAGTACAAGGGTGTGTAACCGAGAGAACTAGACTTCAGCAGTACAAGGGTGTATAACCGAGAACTATACTTCAGCAGTACAAGGGTGTATAACCGATAACTATACTTCAGCAGTACAAGGGTGTGTAACCGAGAACTATACTTCAGCAGTAAAGGGCGTATAACCGAGAACTATACTTAGTTAACTTTACATACACAACTCTGTAAATAAAAATAGCATCTTTCATAGCAAAAGTCTTAATCTAGGCTACAAGTATAAAACCAATAATATATATTAATAGCTATTCTTAATAATAAATATGACTTGTGTGATATACTGTAGTGTAGAAGTAACGACTGTGTATGTAAACATGCGTGTGCCGTGCATGCTTGCGATCTGCAACTGGTTGCACCGCGGCGCTCCGGCCCCCATGAAGTCACATTAAGTCCAATGCGGCCCCCACCCCAAATGACTTTGACACCATTGCTCTACTGTATATGTTGCGATTACGGCTGTTGGATGATTTAAAATTTTAATCAAATTAATCACAGCTATTCAACCATGATTAATTACGAACCCCACCTCTACTTTTCAGCATCTATCCAGCACATGGCTGCTAAGATGGCTCAGGTGAACGCTTGGTGGTGGAAGCTACCTGTATTAGCAGTTAAGTGCCTTGCTAAGGAACAGGTAGGTATGGCTGAGCCGAGAGTTGTACCGGCAACCTTCCAATTCCCAGATGGCCTCTACCAACTACCAAGCTATGTTTTTGTAAATCTGACAGTAGGCCAACATGCTCATTTCAATTAAAGGAGAATTCCACACCAAAACACATGATACATAATGTCTTTGATTTTTGTCACAGATGTTCCATTTTTTTACATTTCACCATGAGGTCTCCGTCCCAGCGGCGACAACGTTCCAACAGTTAACATTGCCGCAGGTTTATTCTTTATTCTACTGCAGGTATTTATGTAACTCCAAATTTACACACTACACACTACAAAATAATTGGAACACTATATGAGTTTTAAAAACTCAGGTGGCACAATGGGACAGGAGTTTCTACTGGATTGGAGAGGAGAGTGGCAAAAGGGAGGGGAGGAGAGGAGGAGGAATAGATTACATCTGGGATTACATGTAAATGCTGCACCAGAGTGATGTAAAATTCAAGTGTGAGTATCAGTATAATATTAAAATAGTTCTGTTGGAATGTTGTCAACGTTGGGACGGGGACCTCATGGTGAAATGTAGAAAATGGGACATCTGTGATAAAAATCAAGGACATTATGTATCATGTTCATGTGACAGGAATCAAGGTAGATTGATACCCAATGTGATTTGCTGTGGAATTCTCCTTTAACGCTCAGGATCTTACAGTATATAGTAGCAGAAGAGGCCACACCACTCTTACCCTGGCTCTCTGAATTTTTCACCATAGAGAGAAAAATTGATGTTTCACTTGCCAGTTTCTGCTGGCAGGCATCAGCTACCTGAAAGAGAGGTTTGTCATCAGTTAAAAAAGTGTGTTTAGCAGTTCACACAGTCTACAGTCGGTCAGCAGGTTCTGAACCTGCACAACGTAAAGTCGGTGAGTTACTTCAGAGTTTGTCAGAGTTTAACTATTGTGGTCGCACAAATGGAACAAAGTTATGGATTCATTTGGTTCAATTTGTAACATTTCAATAGGTAAGATGGAGTGCTGTGTTTTGTTTTATACTTTTTCCACGTGTTTGACTGTTAATAATACATACTTCCTTTGATTGATCAATTAATGAATCGAAGTATGTACTCTATGAACAGTATGCAGAGTAAAGCGATAAAGCATTATCATTACAATCGTTTCAAATAGGGTCCATCATTTTCAATTCATTCATACGTAGCACAAAACAGGACATCATCATAAGAGGTAATAAGGGAAAAGAAAAATATACAGTGAGGGGAAAAGTTAACAACAGAGCTGTTGGTGCGGCTTCAGACAGTTCCGGTCGATCACCAGTCACCCATCGGCTCACACCAGGAAAACTTAACCAACTAGTGTCCACATATAAACAACATTTTAACAAGTACTGTAAACATTTTTGAAAAAGAAAAGAAAATGATAATAAATAATAGAAAATAAAGGAAGAATAAAAGGATCATTTAAACTGTTAACTTTGCTAGAACTCACCTGAAGGGCTTCTGCCAGGTTCCCCAGTGATGTACTTCCTTCATCATAATCCACAATCTGCCGTTGAGCACAGTGCTGGCTACTGTAGGCTGAATGCGCTGCCACGGCATCCATCCATCTCTAAATGCACACAACAGGCACATGTCGCAAAGATAAATCACACGCTATTGAAGGTAAATGATGGGGAAGAGTGTAGAATACCACTGGGGGTAAGATGCTACTTTTGTGTACAGGTATGCAGTAGAATAAGGCAGTGGTTCTCAACCAGGAGTGTCCTAACATGAGTTTAGAGGCGACAACAACATCCCAGAATGTTGCTTAATTCAGTATTTAGATAGACAGTTGACATTTTAAATGCCCTGCCCCGTCCTATACAAACCCATGGTAACTTAAAGGGGGACTCCACCCATTTTCAACATTTAAATGTGTCATTAATATACCTTAGAGATGTTGTGTGGACATGATAAAAAAGTTCCCCCAATTATTTATTTCCTAAAAATGGAGGTCTGAAAAAAAATCATTAACATGGTGAAATACATCTGATGACATCATCAAGATGTATTTCACCATGTATGTTAATGGATTTCTTTAGACGCTTCTTTTTTCTGAGAGTGTACAAATGGAACCAAATGAACCCTAACGGGTTCATTTGGTTGCATTTGTACACTCTAAGAAAAAATGTTGAAAATGGGTGGAATTCCCCTTTAACTCACATTTCTCTTTTTTCCCAAAAGAAATATTCACCAGAAAAATGGTGTTTGATGAATCAATCATGGTTAAAAATGAGTTTGAAGTTTCAATGTGTTTGCAACTTTGCATAGAAAAGCTATAACGAATATCAAATATCTGAATACTGAATCAAGCATTTTAAAAACTGTGAAATCCAATAGAATGACAATAGAATGACCAAACATTGCTTTTGTGCCTTTAAGGATCTTTAAAAATATGATTAGAAAGATCAAATAAACATTGTAAAAATAGCCAATTAGGATTATTTTGGGCAGGTCGCAGCCTAAAAAGGTTGAGAAACCCTGAGGTGTAGATAGATGGTCCATAAAAATATGTCCAACAGCATTTATTAAAAAAAAATATATAATATATAGATAGTGCCCAACAGCAAAGTGGAGTAGATCATGTAAATTCAACCTTACTTTTCTTTTGGCCATTGAATCAGTTGTGGAGGAGACCTTAAAACGATGCATGGTGTCATCAAGGCATTTGATGGTGAAGAGGCAATTATCCCATGGTTTGACCTGGAAGTGCATGATCAAATCGCTTACGGTCTGTGGGGCTAAAATGTCATCACATAAAAAATGAGTTGGGTCGCACAACAGGCTGCAGGAGTGTTGTCATTTATTGTTTTCTGCTTACATTTCTTTGTACTTTGCAAGGAAAGCTGGTGTTACACGACAGTTTCAAATCGTTTACTGTACTATACGTACAGTACCTACAGTCACTTTGGAGATCATTGTAGGTACAGCAATTAATCTGCTCTAAGAAAGCCATCTGGATGGCAAAGACTTGTTTTGATGTCACATAAAATGCATTTAGCAGTTTCAAATAAGACAAGCGATTTGTTTACTTATTACCGGTATGAGGACTCGCAACTATAGGGTGTGATGACAATCTGAGCCACTTTGTGGAAAATGTTGTGAAATTCAACTGATTTAAATACATTTAGAATCTTGTTGGACCACATTATACATCCCGGATTATACTACCTTACAGTAGGCTTGTGTTAGATTCTTACAGCCCTGCTTTCTTATTCCAGCCAGTGCATCAGCCCTGAAGAAAGACACAATAGATTTATGAAAGTTGAAGACATGAAACGACCCTATATACACACATTGCAACCTCCAAGCAGATAGAAAAATATATTTTATCCATCCATCCATCCATCATCTGTTTAGCAGAATGGCCGAAAAAGAGAATAATAACTCACTGTCTAGGGTACCAGGACAGGGTTCCATCTTCAATAACCACCCAATGTGACCGCCAGCCAAGTAAACGTGAACTCTGTCAAGAAGGTAGACATGAATGAGCATTTTTTTTAAACTAAAGCAATTGACCTTACATCTCTCCCAACAACACTTTTTTATATATATTTTTTTATCCCACGATTTTGTAACCCATTTTTTCACCCAGTGCAAATTCCTAATGTGATCCTAGGCTCTACACACCCTCCACCAACCTGGGGTGGAGGCAGCAGACTGGGCTCATGCTTCCTTCAAGGCATGAGGAGTCACGCCTGCCTTCTTTTTACCCGACAGGGGGGAGTTTCTCTGGTTGGACGTAGCGCGTGGAAGGAACACGTTATTCCAACCAGTTCCAGTCCCCTCCATCAGACGCCGCGGCTGGCCAGGGGGAGGCAGTTTAGAGTCCAGGATTACTGCATGTTTTTGTGAGGGTATCTACCCTAGGGGACACGGGGAGAACATGCAAACTCCACACAGAAAGGCCCTTTCACCAACCCCGCCTCGGGTATGGCCGCAGACACACAGCAGCGCCCCTAGTGGGAATCGAACCCAGGACCTTCTAGCTGTGAGGCGACAGCACTAACCACTATTCAACCGTGCCCCCAATGAGCTTTTTTTTTTTTGGTAAAACTCCAGCACTTGACCGTACATCTCTCCCAACAACACTTGAGTACCTTCCAAAGTGGGCCTTCGAACTTGTGTGCTGCACTTTTCACCTCCTTTGTAGAAAACAACAACAGGTACAAAAACTTAAATAAATTAAATACTTATACACATGCCTGCAGCATTGTGTAATATTATACCAAAATATAGCATTACATTTAAATGGTATTTACCTGGACAATATAGGATGCCAGAATCAGTCTAAGTTCCTCATTAGGGGCCAAGTCAGACACGGTCTGGTCTGCAAAATAAAAAGTCAGCCAGTCAAAAAAAATAAAACTCACCCTCTAGCAGCCAGAGACAGTGAGTTATATGTATTTTGGCTGGATGACTTCCAGCCCCTCTGGACCACTGATATCATTTATATGAATCATCAGCTCTACGCACGCAACTGTTATAAGTATATAACAGTATAAAACAGAATGTGTGCTTATGTTATTTAGTTATACTGTATAATATATTGTGATGTTTATTCATTTAGCACAGTGGTTTTCAACCAGTGGTCCGGGTACCACCAGTGGTCCTTGAGAGGGTCCCCAGCTAAGTTGGTTAAGCAGATGAAAAGTTGGTTAACCAGATGTAACTCTTGAGAGCATAACATGAAACCAAATGGACCCTTGCGGGTCCATTTGCTTCCATGTTTGTTTACGCTCTCAAGAGTTAAAATATTCATCATGTGAATCAGCCCAAGTCTACACAACTAGAGAATGTTTAGAAGATTAATGGTCATTTTGACCTGTATGTTTGACTGTTTTGCTTCCCCAAATCTAGCCTAGTTTTTAGCAGGAAATTAGCAAGGGCATTATTTGAGCTTAATGTTTTAACACTAGAACAACGGCACGGTCATCTTGATCGTTTTTGAGATTTTGAAGTGGATTTTCTCTGCCTGTGATGATCTGAAAAAGTTCCCCTTTCATGACTTTTCCTCAATATGCAATTCAAGTCATCTCTGTTTTTCTTTTCGTCTGTAATAATTTCTAAGGCCCAGACTTATTTCTACTTGAGAAAAAAAACTGTTTTCAACCTTACTACTAGGTTGGCCTACATGATCTATTTAAAAAAGCAATCTTTTTTTTTTTTTTTTTTTTTTTATTCATATATTTTTTATATTTTATTCATGCTAATTAATTAATTAATTAATTAAATTAATTATAATATATATATATATATATATATATATATATATATATATATATATATATATATATATTTTTTTTTTAAATGGGAATATCTTTTAATATAATGAATGTACATGGACATTCTAATAAAAAATAATGATAATAATGTTTTTTTTAAATAATTAAAGGGCTAATGTTGCTAAAAAGCAACACTGCCTTCTAGGGTTAATTAGATAAAGATTGACAAGACCGGTCATCTCACCATTCTTGTTTCTGATACTGGGGTTGGCTCCTGCCCGAAGTAGTTTCAGAACACAGTCTTTGTGCCCCCTGTAGGCCGCACAGTGTAACGGCGTATTCCCCACAAGATCCCTGCAGTAGATGTCAGGGGCATCCTCTTGGCTGAGCTGAGGGATAAAATATCAGACACAGGGAACAGGAAGTGAAGAGAGAGTTGAGTGAACAAGTGAAGAGAGAGTTGAGTGAACAAGTGAAGAGAGAGTTGAGTGAACAAGTGAATACTAGAGAGTTGAGTGAACAAGTGAACAGAGAGTTGAGTGAACAAGTGAACAGAGAGTTGAGTGAACAAGTGAATACTAGAGAGTTGAGTGAACAAGTGAACAGAGAGTTGAGTGAACAAGTGAACAGAGAGTTGAGTGAACAAGTGAATACTAGAGAGTTGAGTGAACAAGTGAATACTAGAGAGTTGAGTGAACAAGTGAATACTAGAGAGTTGAGTGAACAAGTGAACAGAGAGTTGAGTGAACAAGTGAACAGAGAGTTGAGTGAACAAGTGAATACCAGAGAGTTGAGTGAACAAGTGAACAGACGAGTTGAACCACGGCAACCACGTACCAAAACGCAGGGCAATTTATTTGTCTGCTATATATAATATGAAAACGTCAACTTAATTCATCCACAGGCATCAAAACTCCTAACATGACGTTATGATAGGCTCCTTGTTTGATTGAACTAATGAGCACAAAGTTTAGTAACATGCTCAGCAGGCAGCTAACAAGGAAAAGTAACAGCTGCGGTCAAGCATAGAAGAAGTGCCCACTCCCATCCAAGCATGTTGTTTTCACTGGGGAAATATATTGCCATCTACAGCTGCCTGTATATTTTTTTGCCCGAAAGGCTCAGTGTCAAGATGCTGACCAGTTTGGACAGGGTGGTGATGTCTCCGTCTCTGGCTGCTTGCAGAAACTTGTTTTCTAGCCGAAGTTCCGCTCTTCTCTCCGCAGCTGTAACAAAAAAGCACACTTGCAGGAACGAGTGGACATCCAACTAGTATTTTTTTATTTTTTATTGCTACAGTCCAGGGGTCTTCAACCTTTTTGGTCCACTATTTATTCAGAATGTGAGCCCAGAGACCCACCATTTGATGTTTTGATTGTTTTAGCCTCACAGACCCCAAAACTAAAGATTTGTTTTGCTTTTGTGTCCTCAATTCCAGGCTGGATTTTGGGAATAAAAACAGGCAAACATACAGATCAAAATGTCCATTAATCTTCTACCTGTACATTCTCTAGTTGTGTAGACTTGGGGCTAATTCAGATGATGAATATTTAACTCTTGAGAGTGTAAACATGAAACCAAATGGACCCGCAAGGGTCCATTTGGTTTCATTTTTGGTTAATCAACTGTCCATCATTTAGCCTGGGGACCATCTGGACCCATCTCAAGGACCACTGGTGGTCCCCGAACCACTGGTTGAAAACCACTGCTACAGTCCTACAATCATCACATACAGTACAGTACATACCCTCTAGCATTGTAATGATTTCATCATCCTCTGTTAGGTCTTTGGGGATTTGGGCTGTTCCATTGATTATGTTGGACTTGGCTTCATACATCAGCAGCAACAGAACAGTCTCCTATACGCTCCATTGGAAATGATTGATTCATTTATTTACAGTATAGGGGGAGAAAATTAATAATCATGTTATTATTTTTATTATTACAGTAACATGACACATACCTTACATAGGGAAAACAGAATATGGTCTATGAATAAAGGGTGGTTAACAGGGGCAGATGTAACATTTCCCAATTGGGGGGGGCAAGAGAAAATGGTATGAGGATGACTTCATTGCCCGTGGCGCGAAGCGACACGGGCGATGAAGTCGCCCGCATACCATTTTCAGTTAATTAGGCAAGTAAAGCATCAATAATAACATCAGTTGTTGTTGAAGTTGCAACAGACACGCAGCATGCATAAAGCTAAAGGTCTGACTCAGAGTTTTCTGTTTTCAATGATGAAGTGCTGTTTGTGACACAGCTGTAGTTAGTTAGTAGCAGTAGTAGTGTTTCAAATCATTTTAAATACAAGAAATTTGAAATATCTTGGGTTGTGTTGCATGCCACGGTGTTTGGTGGGGCAGTCAGGCCATTTATGGGGGGCATTGCCCCCTCATGCCCATGCCTAGATCCGCCCCTGGTGGTTAAACATGATGACAAAGTTGTGTGAACTTCAGAATTTGGATTCAGAGAGAATTACAACATTCAGTATTTCACCTTCCTTCCAGCACAGGAGGCCGTGTGTAGCGGCGTATCGCCCAAGTCGTTCTGCACGTTTACATCAGCGCCTGCCTAATACAGATTCACAAAAAACATAAAAATACACATGATGCCTGGATTACGATGCAAAATGCTGTTTTCACAGCACTCGATTATTACCTTGAGAAGTTCCTCCACTGCATCAAAGTGTCCAAAATAACTGGCCAGGTGGAGCGGGGTCCATCCTGCACTGGTGCTGCTCCTGGCTAGAGTGAAGTTGATACAAATTCATAGTAGTCTAATGCAGGGGTTTTCAACCTTTTTGATACCAGGGCCCACCATTTATTCAGCATTCGAGCCACAGACCACCATTTTGAGGGCATTTTAGCCCCACAGACCCCAAAACTAAAGATTTCTTTTACTTTTGTCACAATACCAGGCTGGATTTGCGAAACAAAACAGGCAAAACATACAGACCAAATTGACCATTAATCTTCTAGTTGTGTAGAGATATTTTAATGGACCAAATGGACCCTTGCGGTTCCATCTGGTTAACCAACTTAGCTGGGGACCACCTGGAACCCTCCCAAGGACCACTGGTGGTCCCGAGACCACCTGTTGATAACCCCTGGTCTAATGGTTTTCAACCATTTTGATCCCAGGCAGCACTATTTATTCAGCATTTGAGCCACGGACCACCATTTGATGACATTTTCATCCCACAGACCCCCAAAACTAAAGATATATTTTGTTTTCGTCCACAATTCCACAATGTATTTCGCACAATAAACAAAACAAAACAGGCAAACATACAGATCAAAATGACCATGTTTCTACATTCTACTTCTTAATTCAGATTATGCATATTTGTAATTATTGAGAGTGTAAAAATGATAATATTTTCTCAAGAATCTCAAGAATTACACCTGGTTAACCAGCTTTCAAACATTTAGCCTGGCTGGGGACCACCTGGAACTCTCTCAAGGACGACTGGTTGAAAACCACAGGTCTAACAGCATTTCAGGACTTGTGGGTGTGTGATGGTTGGTGTGTTTGTTAAAATAGATCTTTGTCAATAATTCACTTACATTTGCAGTTGATGTTGAGACATTGCTCCTGCTCAGCTCTCAAATGGAGGAGTTTTTGAATTTGGGAACAGCTGCCGCTCTTTGCACAGTGGAGCAGCTGCTCCTCCAGATCTGGTGGTTCCATCGCAGCCACATCACTTTCCGACGTGTTACTCGCCTCCTTTAACAAATAACTATTAGTATGTATTGCAGCTACATTGAAAGTCATAACAGTTTTAATTGAACACTTTTTCAAGTCAAGACCCCCCAAACGAATATGTGTATTTAGTCACAGACCACCATCTGAAAACAATTTGTGCATGATACAGGCATACAAGATCTGTGTTGTTGTTTTTTTCATGAGTTTTGCAGGCAGGTAGCCTGTGTGTGTGTGTGTGTGTGTGTGTGTGTGTGTGTGTGTGTGTGTGTGTGTGTGTGTGTGTGTGTGTGTGTGTGTGTGTGTGTGTGTGTGTGTGTGTGTGACAAGACAGGAAGAGGAGGGTTAGTACAGTAGTACATTACATTACATAGAGCACAAGTAGAGCACAAGTACAACACAGCACCACTCTCTTCAGATACAGTAGGTTATTATAACCACACATGAAGGTGAAGCAAGCCACTTTGACAATGAGAACATGCACCTGTAAATGGTAGGCTAAATTACAACTTGCAACGCTTAAAACCTTTTTAAACAACTTCAAAAGGCAAATAAATGCATTATCCCTAAACATTTTTCCCCACCAAAAAAACAACAACTTTATACTGGGGATTAATCATTCATTCCTCCATGTGGGAAAACTTTCAATTTAAACACTATATCTTTTCAATTTAAACACTATATCGATTCACTTAACACAACACTGTGCCAATGTGTAAATAAACAATGTAGGAGCTAGCACGGGTATTTCAACTCACAGATTTCGCAGTCATTGCTGGAAGGGGGTGTGAGTTCATGGCAAAAACACTGGACTGTTGCACAAGTGAAATGTGATCATTTCAATCAGCTGACAGCTGCTAGCCATCGGCCTGCAGTGCTCACGTGACCTGATGTGTGTGGCAAACCACGTGGTTCACAAAGTGGGGTCTCTGGTCTCTGGGTCTGGGCAGTTCCAGTGCCAGCGGGTGCTCAGATAAATGATAGTTTTGGAAACAAATTTGACCCTTTACGGGTTTCTGAGAGTGTACAAATGGAGGTTCAAACACCAAGACTCCTAATCTATCAATCTAGGTGTCTTCTGCATTGTTGATCGTTTGTTTTGTTTTGTTTTATTCAGAAATGATCCGCATTTCCATCTCTTGTACACTAGGTGGAGGTATTTACTAGGTATTTTTCTGATGCTGACAGAAGTGTGGATACTAGGCTTACTGTACCTTACAGTTTACATATTTGTCCCTAGGCTATTTGGTAGGGAATGTATGTAAGCCTATGTTGTATAAATACCGCTACACGAATAAGAAACATCCATCATTAAAAAAAAGATAGTCTGTAAACCATTGAGCACAACATCTAAAAAAGTGAAAGTCTTTTTTATATGTCTAATCTTAGGTTAGACGTTTATTAGATGTATAACCAAGGTTCATGTTTTAGGTTGTCAACAAAGAAAGTAAAATATTGTTTTTCATACAAAATATAGCGGTTTAATTTTGTATTATTAAATAGTCCAAATAAAAACCCGGGAAATTACATCTGGCCACAAAAGATCACAATCTACTGGGTGTCAAGGTGCATGTGATCAATATGCTCAATATGGCAGTTTGTCACATTCAGTAGATCTTTTGTGGACAGATATGGAGTCTATCAGGACATTAGCAAATAATGCAATAATAAATTAGCCTACTGTATTTTTTTCTTTTTTTTTTTTACACAAATATATATTTAGCCCAACCCCACATGTATCGAATCATGCCACCCTGTCAAAAACAGGCAACATTGCAGTAAAAATTGTGCCTGTGAAAATTATTAAAATGTTGTTTAATTGAACATTTTATATATAAAACATACAATGTACATTGTGTAGGTAATATTCAGCACATATTATGACATGTATCTATTTGTATAGCTTAATGTTGCCAGCCCTACTGTGTAACTGAACATTTCTTCACCTCCATCACTGTTCCAGCCAGTCGGCAGTGGGGCCTGATGATTTCTTTAACATGAATAAATCAGTCAGTATTATCAGTGTCATGGATTACAGTGGTGCCTTGGAAGCAACGCTGCTGCTGCTGCTGCATACATTAATCAAAGTATATTCATCAAATCAGGTCTGGCGAGGGAAGAAGTATGCTTGCACTACTGTCTGTACTTCCTGTTAATTAGTTTGGCAATTATTGTAAGCTGTCACAGTTCTTAAGCGGCAGGGTGGACTGTGTGTGCTCCAGAGCGTAATCCCCCACAAATGACAAGATAATGGTGGCAAAGAGAAGGCGCGCTTCAAAAGGGAACCTGAAGATAGAATCCCCACCAGGGACATTTTAGGGACACGGCAGTGGAGGAGAGAGAAACAGTGAGTGAGACAGAGAGCTGGTGGAAAGTTAACCACTTGATTATATTCCCTTCGCTGACAGCAGTCCGAGTTATCACAAGATTGTTCCGTATGATTTGCTGCGGTGTCCTGACACCGCCTGCATGGCTGGCTCCAAAAGGAAGCGGAAATGTGTGAGGTACCGGTATTTATAGGGCTGTAACGATTAATCTATGAATCACAATCGAATCGATTATTCAATTATTTGTCAACAATTTTAGTAATCGATTAATTCGTACATCAACTAATCACTGACGTTTTTTACCCGTTCAAGTGTAACAAATTCCACCCAATTTCGACATATTACTTTCATGACTTAATATAATATATTAAGTCATGAAAGTAAAATGTCGAACATTAGCGATGTTGTGTGGACATGGTAAAAAGTTCCCCTCATCCAATGTTTCCTAGAAAAGGAGGTCTGGAAAAAAATCATTAAGATGGTGTTAATGATTTTTCTTTTAGGACCTTTTTTCTGAGTGTACAAATATGACCCAAATGGACCCTAGCGGGTCCAATGAGAGTGTACAAATGTGACCCAAATGGACCCTAGCTACCTACCCTGTACACTCAGAAACATTTTGAAAATGGATGGAATCCCCCTTTAAGGTGATAGGTAAATACTGTAAAAGTCATAATCCGAGTAATCGAGGAATCAGTTAAATAATCAGGCGATGAATCGATTATGAAAATAATCGTTTAGTTGCAGCCCAAGTCACAGTACTGTAAGATTGTGATTTTGCAAGATAATGGTTTTACCCCACAGCAAAACCCTCTCTAAATTGTGTTCATGCTGTCATGCATTAGGTATATCCCAGGCCAGGCCTATCCTTAGAGGCAGACCAGCACACATCTACTAAGGTAGACCTTGTACAGATCAAATATTAAATCTCTTTGATGTTCGGTGTCTCTTTGTAGACTAGATACTCCAGAAGAATTCTGCAACATATAAAACAGAAACATGGTTTTCCCTTCATGTGTACATGATCTGCCACAGTCAGCAACAGTCTATCATCGCATTATTCCGGTTGCTTGGGAAACAATGATTTTGTGAGACTTATAGGCCGGACAGCTAAGAGATACTGCAGTTGCTCTGCAAGCTAATAAACTAAAGTACCGTGATGATGCAATGTGTTTTTGTGAGCTTGTTGTTGTTGTTGGTCTATATACTGTACTGTACGTTTCCCCTTATAAGTATAATGACATCGCTGAAATAGTAATGTAATGTGCTTAAACTATAGCCTGCAGGATATTATGCGCCTGCATTGCTGAGGAGGATGCGTTGTAGGTCCAACTCTCACCATTCTATACAGTTAGTAATTAACTGGCTTGCTATGATGACTGAAGTTAAAGTGTCCTCTGCAAGTTAAGTCGGTTGGGGAGGCTACCAGCCAAGTATTCCTAGGTCTCATGTGTAGTCCTTTAGCGGCCATATTGAGGACCAACATAGCTTATATCGCCTATGTTGTAGTTCTTCACCAAAGTAAAGAACTACAAATGAGACCCATGAATAGCTCATTGTTCGTCTTACTCATCCCATTATACAGTATCTATGGGACAGGGTTAGATACTGTATAATGGGACGAGTAAGACCAACAGAGAGCTACACATGGCAGGTAGGCTCCCCAACCAACTTACTTGCAGACGACACTAACTTCAGTCATCATAAGCATCCCACTAACCTTATGGTCTGGATGATTATGGAATTTCAGGAGTAGGAAGAGAGCCCTTCTTCCCAATGCCCTTGCGGGTCCATTTGGTTTCATTTTTACACTCTCAAGAGTTTGTGCTAATGTATATCTATTCCTTATAAAACGTGTTGCTGAGGCTGAAACCTTAATCATTGAAACATCTGATGGTGGACAGTACTGTAGGTAAAGCCATTAGCAGACCATGAGGGTTGAGTCTTATCACAGACTTGGTATCAATGACAGTGTCTCTCAGGGGTGTAGTGGCTAGTAGAGCAAATGGATGTGAACCACGTAAGGTTCCCAAACCCGGTTCGATCGCAGGCTAGTATCGAAGTGTCCTTGACTCCTTGAGCAAGACTCTGAACCTGTTGTGCAGGTTGATGCATTGCACAGTTGTGTGTGTGTGTGTGTGTGTGTGTGTGTGTGTGTGTGTGTGTGTGTGTGTGTGTGTGTGTGTGTGTGTGTGTGTGTGTGTGTGTGTGTGTGTGTGTGTGTGTGTGTGTGTGTGTGTGTGTGTGTGTGAGAGAGAGAGAGAGAGCGAGAGAGAGAGAGAGAGAGAGACAGGGTTTTTATAGTTAACTAAAACTAATGAAAAAATGATAACTATTTTTTTTTAAATATCCGTTAACTGAAACTAAATAAAAACTACAAAAAAAAAAAAAAACTATAACTAAACTATAACTGCATTGTGTGTTCACAAAACTATACTAAAAATACCCTTTGTTTTTGTTGTTTTATCAATATGTATATGACTTTCAGACATTTATGATATATACTTTTTTGAAAACTTTCTTTATGGCTGTTTTCAGCAACATACAGTACCACATGATACCAAACAAAGTACAAAAAAGTACGGTATGAAAAAAACTGAATCTAAACTAAAACGTTTTACAAAAATAAAACTAAATAAAAACTAGCAAATGCGCTCTAAAAACTAATTAAAACTAACTAAATTAAAAAAGAGAGTAAAGAGTAAAAAGTAAAAACAAACTAAACTAAAATGTAAAATCCATAACTATGACAACCCTGGTGTGAGAGAATGTGAATGTAATGCAAAATCTATGACAAGAAATGCACCATTTATCACTGAGTATCATACCTAGACAAAACCTTTTCCCATGCTCTTCCAGCTAGGCTTTGAGGATGACAAACACTCAAAGTAGTCTCAATCCATTCACAATCCTGTCTTTTTCACAGGTGAAACGGCGACGTCTGACATCTTCTCTTTCGCCTTGAGTATTCCAGTGTGAAATGCTTTTTAGGAAATAATGCTTACTGACTGCTGGTGAACAGTTTCTGCTGTGATTGATCATGCAGCGTTGGTGGGACCAGGGCAGACGAAAGAGGATCTCTATGATCAAAGCTAACACTCATGGCGGATTAAAGGAGAGCCTGTTTCTCGTGCTGGTGTTATTGGTATTCATTGGTCTGACGTTAAGCGTCTGCTTCTGTGAAAAGGGAAAACAGAACGCTCTATGTATGTCTACAGGCCTGGGCCTCGGCCCACCCTTATGCATGCATGCGCACGCACACGCAGACACATATATGCACATACACAAAGTCTTGTGCACGCATGCATGCACAGTGGTGGCAGTGGTTCAGGGGTAGAGGCACATGTTGGTAACCGCAAGGTTGCTGGTTCGAACCCGGGTTCCCCCAGAGTTAGTGTCGATGTGTCCCTGAGCAAGACACTTAACCCCTAATTGCTCCCGTTGTGCCTTGCATGGTTTCTGTTGCCATTGGGGGGTGAATGGGATCTACTAGCTATGTAAAATGCCTTGGATAAAGGTGCTATATACTGTAAATGCAGCATTTACCACACACAGACACATGTAAAATATAAGGCTCAGCATGACTGGTAGCTGCTAAAAGTCCTGTGTCCAAGTGTCCTGTGTTCTCAAAACACCGCTGTACTTGGGGAACTGGGCCAAAATGGCAAGACAGAATCACAGGTGGATTATTTATGACCCTAATGTCAATAGTTTATAGTTGTGCAAGTGCTCCACATAATTGCCTATTATTATCATCCTCATACCTGGCATGATCCATCTTTGGCAATTACTATTTGATAAAGCAGATCTGAGTTATCATCGGAGCCACTCCAGTACCGGGCCAAGCCTGTCCTCCTGAAGTTGAAACATGACCTCTCTGCCTTCATCATGAGGGAGGGCTATAATTAGGGGTGGCACTGGGCCTGAGCGGGTCATGAATGATTAACCTGTGCAGATGGGCTCATTTGGGACAGTGTGGTGCTACCGGCCCCACGGATGACCTGGGCGAATTCAACCCTCAGAAAGAAAGTAACAGACCACCAGGAGTGACCGACCGTCGGATGGTATTGCATATACAGTATACATACACAGTACCTTTTTTTACACCTCCAGAGTTAAATGAACGAGTCAAATGAGCGAGTTAAATAGATGTCACTGTGCACGAGGGAAAAGGCAATTAGGGCTATACTCTTGAACCTCCCCTTATCCCTCAAGGTATTTTTTTTTACTATTTTCATAAATCGCAGATCTACAAGCTCACAATGTGTCGATGTAGATTGGCTAGTTGTAGTAGCCAAATTAAAATGTTTTTTTCCAAATAGTAAAAAAAGACAAATATGTTTACGGATAATGGTTGGCTGGCAATTTGCTTTCAAACTTTGGAATCGAATACTTGAAGGAATCCCACAATTACTGCCATCCAAGGAACTGAGTTCTAACATTATTGTACTTTGCTCATGAGGGGAGAGAGTTTTGTTTGCTTCTGGATGTATGGCATTATTGGCACATCAAGATTCTTATTTGTGATTGAGGGGCCATGTGTAATTATTCCCGATGAGAAATAAAAGATTGTGAACTCACCACTTGGGTGACAGAGAGGAAGCTGTCATGGCTGATGAGGACAACGTTGAAGACAGAGGTTGAACACAGCAAGCAGTCCATGACCAGCCACAGCTTACAGGCTGCATGTCGGACAGTATAGGTGTATAAGGGATGTACAGCACTGCGGGATGCAGAACACCCTGGGGAAACCAGCTGTTCACAAGCATTATTTAAGTTAAAAAGTACGTTTTTCACATGATTGAAGTATGTTATGAAAAAATACGCTCCTCAGATACCTCTCTCTGCAATACATGACCTATGGCAGGGTGTTTCAACTGACTGTGAAACAGCAGGGACCAGTGACCACTGCCCCTGGCTTACAGTAGAATCACCACTAGTTGTTGGGTGCTAATATGGGCTATAATATTAGTCGCGCTAAGAACACTTAATGCATCCCATGTGTAAAACATCCCACTGTTTCTCAACCTACAAAACCTTTCCTAATAGTAATGACTCAACCAGACAATCCACAAACCACCAGGAAAAAAAAAAAACCTGACCTGTAACAATAATTAAAATACATTACAACATCCTGGTTTTACACATTCACCGATACACATAGATTGACTGGTACACATGTTTTAACATTTCTAATTTTAAGCTTTGAACTCAGGATAATGAAATTTGTGTCCGCATAGCTTAGTCACTACTAGAGCTACCCCCAACTCAGCGTATGAGTAAGCCCAGCTGGTGTGTAGTAGTGTGGCACACTGGCAAGTCATGCTTTAAACACTAGGAGGTTTTGGTAGGTGTAGGACTCCAACTCAGCATTCCGTCTCCCATGGGTCTAGCACAGGGGTTTTCAACCTTTTTGATACCAGGGCCCACCATTTATTCAGCATTTGAGCCACGGACCACCATTTGAGGACGTTTTAGCCTCACAGAGCCCAAAACTAAAGATTTATTTTGCCAGGAGCAAAATAAATCTTTAGTTTTGGGCATCCATGACCATTAATCTTCTTGTTGTGTAGACTTGAGCTTATTAATGGAGAGAATTAGCTTGCGTGGTGGTTTATCAGTCAGATGGTTGTTTGTACATTCAAAACACACTCCATACACGTTCCATATGTTGATCTGATCCACCACGCCAAAGCACCAGTGCTCACCCAGCAGTCACGCAGGCAGATATGTTGATCTTAGGGTGAGGTCGCTTCTCACTCTCAGGTATCTTACTGTTTTTTTCTTTTTTTAAATAATAGTGTAATAGTGATAGTGGTAATAGTGAAATAAATGGCATACTTTTGGGAGGTATTTACTGTAGGTGAGCTGCAAGGACAGCTCATCGTGAATAGAAATTGGCAGATAGACAAACCTATAGCTTTCCTATATGATAAAACAATGTTGTTTTTTTAAATAAATGTCTTTTTCCACTGTATAGGGCATGCCTTGTTGATGGAATCGGAAGAGATTTTGAAGGTCTGTTTCCAAAAATGAACCAGCATTTGTTGTGTATGTCCATGTAAGTCCATGATATATACATGGAAATGAATGAGCCTGGCTGGAAAGTGTCCTAGGGTAGACAAGAGGGTGGGGCTTACCTAAAGGTTTATTGGGTGCTGGCATTTTGTCCTTTATGGACAAGCAGCAAGCCATAATGTTCTGTGAGCCGGCAGCGAGCCGTGCACAGCCAGGATGTGCCAAAGAAGAAGGAATGCTTTGCCGAGTTCTATTACACTTTGGTATTTCCTGCTCGGTGCCTCCATGCTGGAGTTCTACTGATGCCCGTCGCTCTCTGTGGGTACAGTATAATTCCCAGCCCCGCCTCCAGCCAGGGGCGGATTGGCACATATTTTCCCACCGGGACAATTTTGCCTTTGCCAGGCCACCCTGGGGGTGGGGGCAGCTGGTTAACCAGATGTAACTCTTTGAGAGCGTAAAAATGAAACCAAATGGACCCTTGCGGGTCCATTTGGTTTCATTTTTACACCCTCAAGAGTTAAAATATTCATCATGTGAATTAGCCCAACTTGGTCTACAGAACTAGAGAATGTAGATTAAGATTATTGGTCATTTTGATCTGTATGTTCCAGGCGAGCATCTAGCACATTCTAGTGCATTTTGGAAGTGCCAGTAGTGCATTTTGGATCTTGGCAGTTGGCAACACTGCCTCCAGCAGCGCGAGGCAGTGCCCTGGCGCACAGGAGTGAACGGGAATATGGCAACTCTCCTACTTGAAGGCTCTGGTGTAGGACACCTTTTCTTTTTTGAAGGATAGAAACACTAGTTTGCCTGGCCTGCCCTGGACTTTTGGAAAAAACTGGACAAAAAAAAACTGTCCAGGCCACTAGGTGGCGCAGGCCACCGGGAAAACTCCCTGTACTCCAGATGGCCAATCCGCCCCTGCCTCCAGCCCAGCTCAGAGCCAGCCCAGGCGCCCAGGGGGATTCTGATGTTCCCTCAGAACTGGGGGGTGGTGGTGGGCACCATACTGGCACTCACAGGCCCTGGCAATTCCCAGACCTCCTCCTCCTTTCCCTTCCATCTCAGTGGTCCTTGGGGAAGGGAGGGTTCCAGGTGGTCCAGCTAAATTATGTACAGTTGGTAGCCAAAATGATCATTAAAGGTCATTTAGGTCTACACGATTAGAGAATGTAGAACAGGGGTGCCCACACTTTTTTGACTTGAGAGCAACATCTACACATCAAAAATGTGATTGTTCCATTACTGAAAATCCATTTCAAGGCCCCCTAGAAAATTTGAGCTTTGAAATCGTGGTGATGGTGTTACTTACTGTTATAGTGTTTAAGAATAATGCGCTTAAAATGAAAAATAGAGAATTGGAAGGTTTTCTTGTATATGCTACTGCTGACGTTTGAAAACAGTATTTGGGGTTTGAGTTGACAGTTTGTGATGTTTAGTCTCTTGCACCCCAAACTAAGAACTTTCACCTTTTTGTCCACAATTGTGAAAGAACTGGCAAAACATTGGTCAAAATAACAATACCGGTAATTCTCCATTTTCTAATTGCATGGACTCTTGAGAGTGTAACTCCTGAGAGTGTAAAATGAAACCAAATGGACCCGTAAGGGTCCATTTGGTTTCATTTTAACAGTTACGATCTACCACGATCTACCTTTTGGGCACCCGTGATGTAGAAGAATTCTTATTGTCGAACAACATTTACCTGTCAACTATTCCTCTGCTAGCATGAATACAGCATGTAAGTGTGGTCAAAATCACATCCCACACAACAACAAAATTCGTTTTTAGGCAAAATCTCATTAAAACTGTGGTGCGTAAGCTCGAAGGCGGAACACATAACAGGCACTGATGTGAATAAAAAAAATGATTAAAAAAATCAGCAAATGGGACCCCTCATCATCCCCCTCAGGGGTTACCCGGCCGTCTGTCCAGGGATAAGGAGATGGCCACGGTCCCTGGCTGTCGTGTTAGTGTGTGTGTTTGCCATCTGCTGGGCGCCCTACACACCCTGCTGATGATCATCCGCGCCGCCTGCCGGGTGGCGGTGCGTCCAACACCACTGCTATACCAGGTCACCTTCTGGCTCCTGTGGCTCAACTCAGCCATTAACCCCTTCTTCCTCCGTCGCCACTCTCTGCCACAGTGTAGCTTCCGCGGGTCGGTCTGCCTTTTGGCCAGATTCTGTGCCCCAGGCGACGTATAGCACTCACAGCCCCCCCGGCTGACCTTCAAACCGGCCCAGCGACGGTCTGCTATAACCTTGGAGAGAGACTAGAGAAACAGAGAGAGAGAGAGAGAGAGAGAGATACTTGCTGTTCGATCAGCAGACGCTGGATTGTACACTATAGTGTGTCATAAAGCAGTGGTTTTCAACCTTTTTGATCCCAGGGAACACTATTTATTCAGCATTTGAGTTACGGACCAACATTTGACGACATTCTCACCCCCACAGACCCCAAAACTAAAGATTTATTTTGCTTTTGTCCACACTTCCAGGCTGGGTTTCGCAAAACAAAACAGGCAAAACATACAATAGAATGACCATTAATCTTCTACATTCTCTAGTTGTGTAGACTTGGGCTAATTCAGAGTACGGTGAATATAATAATAATAATAATAATAATAACTTGAATTTATATAGCGCCTTTCATGAACCCAAGGACGCTTTACAATGAGCCAAAGACAATTGGCAACTATATGCCATAGGCCTGAGAGAATAAGTGTCTTTTCAAGGCAGCCTTAAAAGAGTCCAGTGTTGGAGCATGGCGAATCTCTATTGGGAGAGAGTTCCACAGGGTGGGGGCTGCAACACTGAACGCTCTGTCTCCAAAGGTTCGCTTGGCTGCCTTTGGGACAGAAAGAAGGTCCAAGTTGGTGGACCGCAAGTTCCGTGTCACAGGAGCTTTGTGGAGGAGGTCTGAGAGATACTGAGGAGCCAGAGCGTTTTGACATTTGTAGGTGAGAAGAAGAAGTTTATAGTTAATTCGGAACTTGACAGGAAGCCAGTGCAGTTGTTTCAGGGTGGGGGTGATGTGTTGCCAACGCTTGATATGGGTGAGAACTCTGGCAGCTGAGTTCTGAACATACTGCAGCCTGTCCAGGTACTTGTTGAGAGCCCCAAACAGGACTCCATTGCAGTAGTCCAGGCGGGATGTAACAAATGCATGGATGAGCATCTCTGCCACCTCTGTACGGTGAATATTCTAACTCTTGAGAGTGTAAACATGTTTACGCTCTCAAAAAGTTACATCTGGTAAACCAACTGTCCAGCGATTAGCTGAGGACCACCTGGAACTCCCTCAAGGACCACTGGTGGTCCCCGGACCACTGGTTGAAAACCACTGTCATAAAGGACTATCGATGGCACACGGCTCTCAACCGTGAATTTTACATTTTTCAATTTTTTTTGTTTGTTGCCATGTCCGGTGTATTTTTACACTCCAAAAAGTTTATTTTTTAAACAGCCAGACCTATATTGAGATACTGTGTGTGACCGAAGAGTTACACACATCTGAATTACGTAATTTTCAAGAGTCCACACAATTAGAAAATGGAGAATAATTGTTATTCTGACCAACGTTTTGCCAGTTCTCTTTCCCAATTGTGGACAAAAACATGAAAGTTCTTAGTTCACAAACTGTCAACTCAAACGTCAGTAATAGCATATACAGGAAAGCCGTCCAATTATCCCCCTCTATTGTTCATTAAAATGCATTATTCTTAAACACTATAACAGTAAGTAACACCATCACACAACTATTTCAAAGCTCAAACTTTCTAGGGGCCTTGAAATTGATTTTCAGTAATGGAACAATTACATTTTGATGTGTAGATCTTGTTGAGTCGGTCATTTTGAAAGTAGCTCTCAAGTCAAAAAAGTGTGAGCACCCCTGATTTAAAGCATATGAACAGCATGCTTATTAAGCCATGAAGCTTAATAAGCACAGTCATAGGTGAAGTTAATAGTCATCTTAACTTTGCCTCTACCCTTAAATCATTGGTATGCATGGAATCCACGCCTCATCTAAAAGAAGCCCAATAAAACCGACTGAAACCAGGCAGATCATGCATATACTAATGAGGCAGAGAATGACAATGAGGTGGGCGGGGGGAAGCAGTGACGAGGGAGGGGGAACTGTTTTTGGTTCTTTGGTTCTGAAGCCAAATATCACGAAAATATGAGACATAATTATCTGAGTGGTTGTTTAGGCTACAGAGTGTATAAAAAGGTATTAAAAAACGTATTAGATGATACATTTGATTTAAAATTAATTCATGGTGGAGTCACTTTAATTAGTGCAGTGCTACAGGGATGACATTTTATTAGAAGTGAGCTTTGCCTTGGAAGTTTCCTCCGCTATGGTTCCTCCAACTGCAGATTTTCAGGGGGAATTTTTAACCAAATGCATTTAAAATATACGTAGGTTATAAAAAGTAAACTCCCAAATCAATTGCTGAGATATTATTAGAAATATAAACTTGTGACATACTAACAAATATACCCTCTAGTACCAGTGGTCCTTGAGAGGATTCCAGGTGGTCCCCAGTTAAGTTGGTTGACAAGATGTAACTCTTGAGAGCGTAAAAATGAAACCAAATGGACCCTTTCAGGTCCATTTGGTTTCATTTTTACGCTCTCAAGAATTAAAATATTCATCATGTGAATTAGCCCCAAGTCTACACAACTAGAGAATGTAGAATATTAATGGTCATTTTGATCTGTATGTTTGACTGTTTTGCTTCCCCAAATCCAGCCTGGAATTGTGGACAAAAGCAAAAATAAATCTTTAGTTTAGTCACTCTTTAGTTAGTCTGTGGGGCTAAAATCTCATCAAATGGTGGTCCGTGGCTCAAATGCCGAATAACTGGTGGTCCCTGGTGTCAAAAAAGTTGAATGAAAACCCCTGCTCTAGTGTACAAGAATGCTGGGCATGTATGAATGTTTACATACCACTAGATGTCACCATTCACCTTTACAGCATTCTTTGCAGTGCCAGTATGGATGAATTCTACCCTGGCTTTGGTTCACAGACTTTGTAACTATTGTTGTTTTGCCTTTCACCAATGAGAGAGAAAATCAATTGTCTGCATGCAAATGAATAAATACAGGCTGATAATCATTGGCTCTAACTATCGTTGACGTTTCTACGTACAGTCATACATTTTGAAATGCTTTGTCTCGTGGTAACAATTTGCCAATATTAATGTCCTCGCTTCTATTACGCAATATGAGAAACTGCCAGACAGTCCAGTGCCCTACTAATTGCTTTACTGGCGCAGAAGAGTATAACGGTGACTAATATATACGTGAATTAATGTGAATAAATCGAACCTGGTGGAACCATTTGCAAAAAATATGAAATAACAACATTAAAATTTAAACTGGTCAACATTGTGAATACCTGGTCAAAATCCTGCATAGTGTAAATCCCACACTTTTTGGACTTGAGAGCTACTTTCAAAATGACCATCTCAACAATATCTACACATCAAAAATGTGATTGTTCCATTTCTGAAAATCCATTTCAAGCCCCCTAGAAAGTTTGAGCTTTGAAATCGTGGTGATGGTGTTACTTACTGTTATAGTGTTTAAGAATAATGCGCTTAAAATGAAAAATAGAGAATTGGAAGGTTTTCTTGTATATGCTACTGCTGACGTTTGACAACAGTATTTGGGGTTTGAGTTGACAGTTTGTGATGTTGAGTTTAGTCTCTTGCACCCAAAACTAAGAACTTTCACATTTTTGTCCACAATTGTGAAAGAGAACTGTCAAAACATTGGTCAAAATAACAATAATTCTCCATTTTCTAATTGCATGGACTCTTGAGTGTTTCATTTGAACACTCTCAAGAGTTACAGATCTATGGGGACTGTCATGATCTACCTGCATGGTCTGTGTGATCTACTGGTAAATCACCATCTACCTTTTGGGCACCCCTGGTGTAAATAGTACTGGTGTTTCAGTCAAGTCAGTTGTAGTGGATGAGCCGACATGCTCCTTGTGATTAAACGACGACCATGTGTTTGACTCCTGTCATGTCTCGCACGTCTCCACTCTGATCATGGATTCCTGCGGCTCCACACTCTGAAAACAAGCACGAATTTTGCGCCACATACAGCATTACCGCTGCTGTTTACCTGATGGATAATTGGGTCATTGATCTTGGAAAAGCCGCTTCTGGGTCAAGTGGTGCTTATTTTGTTTGTATGATGATGTGCTGAGCAGCACACTAACCCACGGTGCGCTCAACCAACCACCACCATCTCCACATCGCGGTTATATAGAGGCTTTGTTTTGATAGATTAGAATGAAGAAGACCCTCTCCGATGAGGACTTCTTATTAGACCCCCGTAATTACGCCATCATCATCATCATGCCAGGCGGCTAGAGATAATAGTGAGGTTTCCATTTTTTGCAGGTGCCTGCCTGGGGTCCCACCGGGGACTTGCATTGCTCAAATTGTTGCCACTGCCCGTGTGTCGTGTGTGTGCACATCTGGGCCCCGCTGGTCAGGTGCCGGGGAATAAGGGCACAGCTGCAGGAGCTGGCCTCCCCTTCCCCCACTCTCCCCCACGTCCCCCCCTCCCCCTGTGGCATGGTGGGGGGACAGAGGCACACTTGTGACCAGAGGGAGGCAAGGCACACATTTCCCAGGGGAGCGTGCAGAACTGCATCCAGCAGCAGAAAATGGCATGCCTAGCTGCCCCTGCATGCATGCATGGGTTTACTCTGCTGCTGTGTGTCTAAAGTGCAAAACGGCAACATACAGTACACCGTATATATATATATTGCCTTGCTGCAGTGTGTTGCAGGGATTATCTGTGGGAGATATACAGTAACATATACAGATATATATATGTATATATAATCAGATCTGCACTTACCTGCACTCAACGACGCTTTACATGTGGTGGGGCCAGAGGAGGGAGCCTTAAAATAAAAAGGACAAGGGAGATTGAAATATGGCATGTATAGCCTATAATATATATGTGTGTGCGTGTGTGTGTGTGTGTGTGTGTGTGTGTGTGTGTGTGTGTGTGTGTGTGTGTGTGTACAGTACATACTGCATAACAGTAACTACACCTATAATAGAGGCCTATGTTGCCTGAATATACAGTTACACACTGAAACACAGTCAGAGAGGCAGGTGCAGAGCGCGCGCGCATGTGCGTGCGTGTGTGTGCGTGTGTGTGTGCACGTGCGTGCGTGCGTGTGGCCATGTATGTATGCGTGTAAAATATATATGAACCACAATAGTATATAAAGAATGCACAATCTAAACCAATATACAAGCAAGTAAGCAACACAAGTGAAACACATACCAATGACAGTATTTGCGCACAAGGGGCTCCATTTTCGTTACATGCTAAACCCCTTATCCCAAATCCCTTATTTCGTTTCTACTATTTTGAAAAACTTTTTGGAATATTTCAACATGTCAATCTTAACACGTTGTGATCTTGTAGACTGGCCATTTGAACTATGAAAATCTTTATTTTTAATAGTTTAAAAAGGCAAAGAAGTTAAGGGATAAGGGGTTTAGCGGTAACGAAAATGGAGCCCAAGGTATCCTTACGCTCGCACGAGTGCCAAACAAACACCTCTCGCAGTGTGGTGCGCGCTGAAACGTGTTTATGGAGGCGGTTTTTGTGTGTCTGTGACCTCAAGCGATGTGTCTGAAAGCTGTGACCCCAAATGGAGCGCACCTGTGCCCCTCCACTTTTATAGTCCCCCATTAGCCGAGAGAAAGCCACTGATCAGAGGGAGGCCAGGAGGCCTGTATAAATTCCCCACGTGAGAACCTTAATGGTTAAAACTCTCATAGGTAGACTCCCTGCAGCATTCTGATACAATGACTCAATGTAAAGAAGGAACAACAACAACCGAGTTCTTAACTCGCACAATACCTCCGGTCTACACAATTAAAAACCCTGGCAAACACTAGTGGAATGCTGCGCCCGACGGGGTCTTTGACACGGCAAAGAACACAGCAGGGCTACAGTAAATTCTCTCACATTATAAGTATACGAAGACGACATTCAGATAAATGCTGCGGCGGATCAACGTGGCATCCCTTTTGTATCTCAGGGAGATACGTTTTGCTCTGCGGTACGTGTAGCAGAGGTCCAGAAGTGTGACCTCTTTTAAGTTGTTGTGTGGTCGTATATAAGGCAGCATCACTTTAGTGTGCATTTTCTCCTTGCCTAGTAGTGCCGTTCACTTTTCTCCACCACTCCGACATTAACATTTCATGAGTTGCGTTCTAAAAAAGAGGAAAAACAGACTGTATTTCTTGCTTCTTTCGTTCTTCCTTTTTTTTGCCTTTCGCCTTCCTCCCCGCGTTCTCCCCGTGCTCTTTTATCCTGCAGTGTACTTCCTGACTGGAGATTAAATAATTCCATTGGAATCCTCTTAGGATGGGTTCCCAGCACTTGGCAATTAAACAATTACATTTAATCAGCATGGGGCGACGCTTCAAGTCACCCTCATTTCAGACGTTGATTAAAAGCAATTCTGCAGTGGTTATTGCCGACGACTTTTAGAAAAGTGCGGTTCACTTAGGTTTACGCCGCATCTGCGCGGGGGTCAGGTTGGATATGGCATTATGGCAGGTTCACTAGGCGGTTGAGAGCCACCGCGTCAGCCTCTGGTGGCTACAGCGGTAATGACAGAACTCGTGACAGACCTTATACTGTCCCCGACGTCACAGAGCTAGTTAGATTACTCTCAGACACATCTTGACCCCGCGCTCAGCGATAGAAAGACGTGGCGAACAATGGAGAGGAGGAGGAGAGGTGCATGCTATGCACGTGGGAGCCCCCCCCTATGTGTGTGAGTGTGCATTTGTGCGTGCATGCAGGCGCGCTGCTGTGTGTATGCACGCATGCATGCATGGCCTGCCCTGCATGTGTATTATGCATGATTTGTATACATGCTTGTGTGTCTTGTTGTGCATGCAGGTTGTGTGTATGTAGATCAGCTATTTCCAGCATGCAACCAAGTGTGAAATCTGTCGTCACAACGCCATCGAGGCCTGCACAGCAGCGGCGGATGTAACATTTCCCATTTGGGGGGGGCAAGAGAACATGTTGGAGGGGCAAGAGAAACTGGTATGGATGCGGCTTCATCGCCCGTGTCGCTTCGCGCCACAGGCGATGAAGCCGCACCCATGCCATTTTCAGTTACAGGACTTTTATTAGGCAAGTAAAGCATCATTAACATCAGTTGTTGTTGAAGTTGCAACAGACACGCAGCATGCATAAAGCTAAAGGTCTGACTCAGAGAGTTTTCCGTTTTCAATGATGAAATGCTGTTGGTTTAGTGGTGACACAACTGTAGTTAGTTAGCAGCAGTAGTACTGTAGTGTTTGAAATCATTTTAAATATAGGCACTTTAATTTGAAATATCTTGGGTTGTTTTGCATGCCATCGTGTTTAGTGGGGCAGACTGGGCATTTAGGGGGGCATTGCCCCCCACCATGCCCATGCCTAGATCTGCCCCTGCTGCACAGAGGCAATAGACCATTCAGTAAGCCATTCTCCAAACTGATATGGTCAAGTCACAGCGCATAACATATGATAGACAAACCTCTCCACCAATAGTTTTCCTATATCAAAAAATAAATGTCACACATTTTCCATTGCATATGGCATGCCTTGTTGATGGATTTGCAAGAGATTTTGAAGGTCTGGTTCCAAGAATGAACCAGTATTTAATGTGTAATGTCCATTATTTTTACATTGGAATGAATGAGCCCGGCTGGACAGTGTTCGTGGTTGGACACTGGGAAAAATGCGATGCTTACTGCAAGGTCTATTCTGTTGACCCAGAAAGAACTGCAGATTTAGCCAAAGCAGACTAACACTAAACATTTCAGAGTTGCATGAGTAAAATGTGATTAAAGCTAATATGGGTTTTATTCCAAAGTAGGGCTGCAACATATCTTCATATTCGATTCATCGCCTGATTGTTTAACCAACTCATTGATTAATCAGACTATGACCGATTCCCTGATTACTTAGCCATTAGGGAATTCCGCCCATTTTTTTTATATAAGTGTACAAATGTGAACCAAATGTGTACAAATGTGAACCCTAGCCATTTGGTTCCATTTGTACACTCAAAATTCATTAACATGGTGAGACACGAGTTGTGTTTCACCATGTTAATGATTTTTAATGGGGGACCTTTTACCATGTCCACCACAACATCTCTAAGATGTATTAACAGTAAAACGTTGCAAACGGTTGGAATTTGTTGCACAAACGATGGTTAAGTGGAAAAACAGGTAAAAACCCAAGAGGTTAGTTGACGAACCGATTAATCGATTACTAAAATAGTTGACAACTAATAGAATAATCGATCCGATTGCGATTAATCGTTGCAGCCCTAGTTTTATTCCAAAGACTGTGACTAAACTCCAGTCAAACTTTGCTGTGAAAATCAACGCTACTTTTTTTGCAAACCCAGTTGAGTTGTGACAGTGGGAGAGAGACCACGGGCGGATATAACATTTCCAAATTGGGGGGCAGGTGAAAATGATATGGGGGCGACCGACCTCATCGTCCATGGCGTGAAGCTGCAACAGACACGCAGCATGCATAAAGCTCTCTGAGGTCTGACTCAGAGAGTTTTCTGTTTTCAATGATGAAATGCTGTTGGTTTATAGCCTGGTACCACAGACTGATTTGTCGTTGGCAACATAAACGTTCAATAATATGAACGTTGAAGTTTCCACCTCCAGATCAGATCTGGAGATGGAAACTTTAGCATTTGAAATATCTTCGGTTGTTTTGCATGCCATCATGTTTGGGGAGGGGGGGCAGTCTGGGCATTTAGGGGGGCATTGCCCCCCATGCCCATGCCTAGATCCGCCCCTGAGAGAGCCCCGGCCCTCCCCTAGTGAAACCCAGGTGCCCCTGTTTCATAAGACACCCCACCGGCTTCTCCAGCCCTCTTAATTAGCAGCTTCCGTCAGCTGGCACCCAGGCCTTCTAGCGCTGCAAATCTCTGGCCCTTTGTTGTTGTTGTTGATGGAATCTAGTTCAGGGGTTTTCAACAGGTGGTCCGGGGACCATCAGTGGTCCCTGAGAGGGTTCCAGGTGGTCCCCAGCTAAGTTGGTTAACCAGTTGTAACTCTTGAGAACGTAAAAATGAAACCAAATGGACCCTTGCGGGTCCATTTGGTTTCATTTTTACACTCTCAAGAGTTAAAATATTCATCATCATCAAATATCAGGGATTAAAGTAAAAAAAAAAATCTTGAGACTGAAAATGATCTTTTGCAAATAAGCACTGAGCTAATTAAATGACCCCTGTGAAATCCTCAGGACTGAAATCAGTACCCAGTACTGAGAACTTTAATCCCTGAAATATTCATAGGCCCAAGTCTACACAACTAGAAGATGGACAAAAGCAAAAATAAATCTTTAGTTTTGGGGTCTGTGGGGCTAAAATGTTCTCAAATGGTGGTCCGTGGCTCAAATACTGAATAAACGGTGGTCCCTGGAGTCAAAAAGGTTGAAAACCCCTGATCTAGTTCATTCGACGCGATCAACCTCGTCTGAAGAGGCGCCTGAGACGTTATGGGCACGCCGCGCCGCGCAGCACTAGCATCTATAGCGGTGTTGATTTAGATCAGGGGTTTTCAACCTTTTTGACTCCAGGGACCAGCATTTATTCAGCATTTGAGCCACGGAACACCATTTGATGACATTGTAGCCCCACAGACCCCCAAACTAAAGATTTATTTTGTTTTTGTCTGCAATACCAGGCTGGATTTGGGAAACAAAACAGGCAAACATACAGATCAAAATGACCTTTAATCTTCTACATTCTCTAGTTGTGTAAACTTGGGTTAATTTACATGATGAATATTTTAACTCTTCAGAGTGTAAAAATGAAACCAAATGGACCCGTCAGGGTCCATTTGGTTTCATTTTTACGTTCTCAAGAGTTACATCTGGTTAAACAAACTCAGCTGGGGACCACCTGGAACCCTCTCAAGGATCACTGGTGGTCCGCGGACCACCTGTTGAAAACCCCTGATTTAGACAGCAAAGTTAGATTTTTGTTTCTTTAGTCTTTTGGATAGTTTTCATTTAGTTTTAGTCACGTTTGTTTTAGTCACCTGGAATGTTTTAGTCTTAGTGTAGTGCTAGATGACTAAATCTACAGTCCCACTGAGCACAGATCTAAAAAAAAGTTGAAAGTGAAAAACGCGTTGGTCATTTCAGTTGCCTTGCTCATAAATAAATGAATTAGTATACATTTTTCACACTGAAGATGGAGTGCCTTGGTTTTCTTTTTAAAAAGTCTGCAGTTTACACCTTTTGGTTATAGGCAGTACAAACCTTTTGAGAAGAACCATTTTTGTTTATGATCTCACCTGAACCACCAAAGAGCACCCACCTGAGAGCCACCAACTTAATTTCCAGCAGCACTTCCTTATCTTCTTGTTTTAACTAAAAAAAGTTGATTGTTGATTAGCTGTCTAATCAACTTCTAATCTAAGATGGACACTAATTAGACGTCTAATCAATGTCTAATCTAAGGTTAGACATTGACCTAGGCATGTCACGGTGTAAGAATCTCAATACCGGTTTTATAGTTTGCTTTGATACGGGTATTATCGGTTTTATAGTTTGGCCATTAGATGTCCTCGGAGTCCTGGCACATGCAGGCCAAATACTCAATCAACATGAGTAATAAATAACATATATGATGACATTTTAGCCCCACAGACCAAAAACTAAAGATTTCTTTTGCTTTTGTCCACAATTCCAGGCTGGATTTGGGAAACGAAACAGTCAAACATACAGATCAAAATGACCATTAATCTACATTCTCTAGTTGTGTAGACTTCATGATGAATACTTTAACTCTTGAGAGCGTAAATATGAAACCAAATGGACCCGCAAGGGTCCATTTGGTTTCATGTTTACGCTCTCAAAGAGTTACATCTAGTTAAAACGTGCAATATTGTTTTTTGTTGTTTTTTTTTGTTTTTTTTTTCTGTACATTCGGTGGGCAAGCAAAGTACCGGTTTTGTGGTCCCATACCGGTGTAGTGTTTATGAACAGGACATAATATTTCAATATTAATTTTCCATATTTTATGAAATTATGAAAATATTAATATCGAAACATACTGAAATTATATGCTCACGTCACTGTTAATGTAACATGAGTTCTTGGACAGACTAGCAATAAATACCCCATCTGTACAATTTGTAAACCATGAGATAGAAAACACAACAACTTCTTAATAAAAATAATCAATTTATTACATGTAAAATAAATTGGTATAAAACATCCTAAAATGGACGGCAGGATTAAAATGTCGATCATAGCAAGGTCGTGTGTATTGTCAGGTAATGGTGCAGACAAAGAAAAGAGACACTTGAAAATAAAAGCAATAAAAGGTTTGAGAAACAGCAGATCTACAACTTCTCTACTCTGCCTGCTAACCTGGGGGTTGCCATTTTTCACATGTAATGCGATATGCTTGCCTGTGTGTAGGAGGAGACAGTCATGTGGTAGTGGCAGCCATTAGCAGCCCTGTGGTGATAGTCAGGAGTAGTTGTAGTTGCTGGCGGCAGCCATCTTGGGAAGGAGAGTGGACAGTTGGAGGTGCAGGCCTCCAGGCAGTTTATACCCGGTCAGTGTCAGCTCTGCGTCCTTGGTGACGCCGACTTGGATTGGAGTTGGCTCCTTGAAGGAGGTAGTCGTGTAGGAGATGGGTGTCTTGTCTTCGCTGTGGCGTTGAGAGGAGCACCGTTCTGAGTCTCTGAGTGTCGGCTGGTTGTGGCGTTGAGGTCTGCTCAGAAGTTCTTTGGTGTGGGGACATGCAGTCAAACCCGGACTGATGAGCGATGAGGAGACTCAGTGTCTTATCCTCAAACAAAGTCAGTAGTGCTCTATGTGGGGGACATTCGTCTGACCCCACAGTCCGACCAAACAGAACCGAGGACGAAACGGGGACATCTAGTCAAACCCGATTCAGAAGAGCAGAGGGAGAGGACAGACAGGACGTCTTGCCCGTTCATCCACCAAAAACCAAGAGAGAGAGCACATCTGGTCTGTTCACTGTCCTCACTCAGTGGGGGAGTTTGACTCCTCCCTTCCAGTTCACTGGCCATTGGCCATGGGGTCCATGTCTGTGTGTAGGGGGGGTTCAGCAGCCCCTCCTTTTTCCTCCTGCTATGTCTCTACTTTTCTCTAACTTCCCTTAGTGACTAATTGCAAAACATCTGATCATGGATTTGCAAACAAATCGATTCTGGGAACATTTAGATACTAAACACCATATATTAGCCATGCAGAGCTCAGGCAAATATTAGGAGAAGAAATTATTTACATATCAATTCAACATGCTATGTACAGTGTATAGTTAAGGTTCATAAGATAGCATACAAATATATATATACTGTATTTGTGCTCCAGACATGTAAAATGCGCACAGTTTCATCTGTGTGGTATTGTTCATGAAGTAGGGGCACAGAAAGTGAATACTGAAGTGTCCATTTTCTTGAGTTCCTATCCTGCATTCCAAAGGGTCGTAAAACTGATTAGCACCCTCCATCCTTCTCTGGGGGAGGGCATTGCCTCTGTATTATCCATGTCCGTGTTCAGGCCTCACGCTACATATCCCCCCTTGGCCTCAAGGTCGTGAAGAAACGAAACGTTGAGTCTATGATCCTTGAGGGCACAAAGTACAAAGTGAGAGCATGGACATGGCACACACAGCATAAACATCACATGTAAAAATGGCAACTCCCTTTCCTTCTAAACTGTTTCTGGGAAATTTCGAACAACCATAAAACATGTTTAAACAAGAAAGAAAAAGGGAATAAAACACAGAGCACAAAAGGAAAGGAATCCTTAGAAATGCACTTAAACTGCTGCAAGTTGTATATATTTACTGTTCTCAATATGATGGAAACGAATATATATATAATAATAATATATGATGACCTAATATATGTACAAACTCAACACACAAGGAAAACAAAAAGAGGAAAATAACATTTTAAGAAAAAAACAACAACAACAACAGATGTTTTAAAACTGCCAAGATTGTTTTAAAACTCCTATAGTTATCAGCAAATTAGGATGATGGCATATTAGTACAGGGGAAGCAAGAAAAATAATATGCTTATAAATATATACACACATGTACAATATATACATAATGCTACAAGAGATGTCAAACTTATTATTATTATTATTATTATTATTATTATTATTATTTTTTTTTTTTTACTTGAGTGGAAAGCTTAGATATTTGGTTGAGTCTGGCTATAATAATAATAATAATAATAATAATAATAATAATAAAAAATGTAGGCATGAGAGTAGACTTTTGCATGGAGCAAAAGGCATCATTTCTATATACAGTAGTTGTTCTGATTTTTGTAGGCATGATAGTAGACTTCTGTACATGTAGCAGACGGCATAATTTCTATATACATGCTGAAGGAAATCATCATTTCTATATAGTTGTACTGGCAGATATGTGATTACTCGAGCTACAGTAAAGTATTTGTTATAGCAAACATCTCCCCTTGTCAACTGAAATGGTGACCGTTTACTGCAAAATGTTTGAGTGTAGCTACGACAAAATATTTGCCGCAGACATAATTTGGGTAGAACTATCATGCTGTTAATTCACCAAATGGTAATTAAGATGATCAAGGCATGCAGATCATGTTAATTATCCTATAGGGACTACATTTGACGGTTGATACTATTATTTTAGGTTTGGACAAAACAAAACCGGTAGACTAAAAGAAAAACTAAAACGAAAAAGTAAACACAACAACAACAACCAGTGTATAAGGTGTATAAATCCGTACTCCCCCCTTTGGATTTTTCAATTGACCCACCAGCCACCACAGGGGGTTAAATCTGAAAAATCCACACAAGAGGATGCCACTGTGTTGTTGATTCAGTCATGCATCGATGCCCGCCAGTCATTATCACTCGGCCCTGACTTCTGTCTCGCTGCATAGAGCCGTGCTTTTCTTTGCCGGCGTGATTCCCTAACTTCGTGACTGACTTCTGGGCTCTTATGGCTTCGTTCAGCGAACGATAAGGGCGGGTCATCACGGTCTCTAGCAAATGCTTCCGTGCCAGACTCCGTAGCTCCCGTATGCTTTTAGGGCATGTTGCCATGTTACTACTGAGTCTGACATCGAGAGGGAAACGCCTGGTGACAGATGGCAATAGGTTGTTAACAAACAGCTGTTTGAACATGACATCCTCCTCCATGTTTGGAGTATTCTTATAGCCGAAAAACGCTTTCATTAGACGTCTATAGAACACGTCAACACCTTCACCATAGAGCTGTTTAACGCCCATGGCCGAGACGAGACCAGGTTGAACACCACAGTCGTCACTGAACTCATCAATAATGACCTGTCGAACCGAACCCCAATCTTGCAGAAATTGTGCCGGCTGTCGTGTGAGACAGGAAAACACCTCACGGTTTGAGGTTAGATGAATAAGTCTGACTTTTGTTTCTACAGTGACAGGCTCATGAGAGCGTAGACAGTTCTCTATACTATCTAGATAAGCATGAGTGTCTGCACTGCCCGAAACTGGTGGGTTAAAACGGTCAATGTGTTCTGCAATTGTCATTAGATCGTCATCGTCCAGCGTTTTAGCAAGGAACCTTTGGGGTTCATGCGTCATTTTGTGTGAGTCAAACTCAAACTGACTGGGTGCTGAAGGTGGGCTAGAACATGGTGGGACTGGTCGTGTGCACGCAGCTATGTCTGCTCGTGCTACCACTCTATCAATTGGCAGGGTCATAGCCTGATCACTTGGGTGTACATGCAGTTGCTTTGGTTCTAAAGGGTCAGTGGCAGGGATGTAGGGTTTTGGAAAGGAAACATGGTCCAGCAACCCCTGATGACCACCCAATTCCATTTCCTCAAACTCGTGCTTGGTTAATTTACCCTGCAGTGTTGTGATAAGGTTGTCTCTAATAGTTATAGTGTGTTGTAACTGATTGACTTCTACACTCAGTCTGTCAACATGAGAATTCATTGCCGAGATTGCTTTGGCCTGGTCAGCTAGTTCAGCCTGGATTAGGCTGGACCCACAGCAAAGTTCACCAGTGCATGCTGGTGGTTGACCTCTGACCTCTGCTAGAAGGTTCTGAAAGCATTTCAGTAGAGTGTCATCCATGCTGGTAAATTTATGCTTTTCCAGGGATGCAACCCTGTCTTGCAACTGGATTATGGAGCCCTGAAGCTTACAGAATTCAGTCAGGTCACCCCATGGTTGTTTTACTCCAGCCTCCCGCTTCAAAACACCCCCCTGTAACCTGCCAGGGTCATCTTTAACTGTCGGCAATGGGACAAACTGTGGGCACACATCCATATCACAACCAACACTCCAAGAACTCTGCAGTTCTGGGTCAAAACGTTCTAGCCAAGCCTTTGCAGCATGTGTTATGGCATAGGCCATATTAAACAGGAATTTCCTGATCCCTGCGACATCGATAAGAACCAAACACGAGGAAACCACGAATAACACCAAAAGCTGATTGAGTAAATCCAGGTAGCTGAGTGCCTTCTCAGACATATTGGCAGTGTTGCTAAAATCTTCTTATTTTAGAAAAGTTCTCTAAAAACAGATCTCTAAAATCCACAAAGTTGTAAAAATGGGCTGCCGAAGTGTTGTCAATTAATCTTGTTCCAAAAATGTAATTTATCTCACAGGGCGGATCAAACACCTATAATGTACCACTTGTTAACAAACTTGTGACTTTTGGCAGTCAGCCCAAGTTTCAAAAATTGACACTAATTCTAAAATAGGTTGCCGAACAATTAAAATCTAAATTTTGACCATACTTTAATTTACTTGAATGCATGCATTAGCTGGCAGGGTTAACAAAAGGTACATTTGCCACTGAAGTGAAATTCGAATTTGGAAATGCAAGGTGGGCAGTTCGCTTTACTTTTGCAGCCTACACAGTGAGCCCTAGGCTGGCTGTGTAAGAAGGAAGAACTGGCACACAAGAGCAGCAGGCCAACTAATGCTCAGACCCCCCTTGACATTCACTTAGATGCAGGGTGATGAAAGAGGTGAAGGGGTGGGGGTCGTTCTACAACCCGGAAATGAGAATGGAACTGGCATTAGCCGGCTATTGATAAGCCCTTTGCCTGTTTCCTGGTCTGGAACCAAGATTGCACTACTCAACCTCTTTTGGAATGATAGATGATGACTGACACGGTTGACAGTTGCCAGTCAACACACACTTCTAACTTGTGTAAAGTGAATGTATTCGTGACAACAGTGTATGGAACGATAACTAGGTGTTACAGTATGGACAAATAGTTGCTAAAAAGCAATGCCAGACTACTGGTATGGATTCAACAAATGTTAATCTGGCTTATGTGTCTGCTGACACACAAGAGGCAGGCCCAAACCCCCCTTTCTGCCCTGATGTGGGTGATAAGGAAGGAGTGGGAGGTCAGGACTGGTGTGGCTCAACTCCTCATGGAGCCAGATTGAGCCAACACTGCTAAGGCTGTGGTTCAAAACCCCCCTTTTCTCAAATGATTGATAAAGGGTGTTGTGTGTATGTTGCATGCAGCAACAAAGACAAAATGGAGACCGTTTGTCTGCGCTCTCTGGCAGAATCTAAAATGGTTCCTGTGTCAATTTCACACACAACTGCCTTTCCTACCCTACCAAGATCAGATCATTAACTTGTTAAACATTTGGCCAGGCCAAGGTAACTTCCAACCAGCAATGATGTCATACATGTACAGTACTCACAAATAAAATAAAAATAAAATAATACTATGTTACACCATACTGCCACTGGAAAACATAAAGGGCTTACATCTATCTATAAACCAGGGTTTTCACAGTTTTACTTGTATTCACCAACAGATTTGCAGTGATGTCTATTGGTGTAGGTATACTTCATTAGACATAGACCAATAGTTAATATACTCTAGAGGAAGTGGGATAAAAACTCACATTTGTGGGAGAGGGGCACACATGCACTAATGTCAGATCAACTTAATTCAACACAGATATGGATCTAATGTGTCAATTTAAGGATCTTTGACAATTCTAGTCATGATGAAACTCACACCCTTCAGATTATGAGACGGATCCTAGGTAGCTCTCATATCTAGCAGCTAAATAAATTCTCAACAGTTACTACACCATGCCTCTTCGGGAGAATGAGTTTATATTATTGTTATTATTATTATTATAGTGCTTACTTTAAAAACGACCGATTTTATTCCGGTTTTACTGGTATTTTAGATTTCACTCTGCTACCACTAACCAGATATTGATCAACTTAAATCACTGAAAAAAAGTAATAAAATAACAGCCGTATTAGGCCTATATTATTAGCGTCATCATGGTGGTTATTTTTTCTATTATTACCTGTATTATTATTATTACCCTTATTATTATTATATTAAAAAAAAAACTTGTATGTATGATTTCAATATCTCATTGTTCACAGTATGTACAGCTGGAATAAGAGTCTGCCCCACATCGGGCGCCAATTATGTAGTGTTTATGAACAGGACATAATATTTCAATATTAATTTTCCATATTTTATGAAATTATGAAAATATTAATATCGAAACATACTGAAATTATATGCTCACGTCACTGTTAATGTAACATGAGTTCTTGGACAGACTAGCAATAAATACCCCATCTGTACAATTTGTAAACCATGAGATAGAAAACACAACAACTTCTTAATAAAAATAATCAATTTATTACATGTAAAATAAATTGGTATAAAACATCCTAAAATGGACGGCAGGATTAAAATGTCGATCATAGCAAGGTCGTGTGTATTGTCAGGTAATGGTGCAGACAAAGAAAAGAGACACTTGAAAATAAAAGCAATAAAAGGTTTGAGAAACAGCAGATCTACAACTTCTCTACTCTGCCTGCTAACCTGGGGGTTGCCATTTTTCACATGTAATGCGATATGCTTGCCTGTGTGTAGGAGGAGACAGTCATGTGGTAGTGGCAGCCATTAGCAGCCCTGTGGTGATAGTCAGGAGTAGTTGTAGTTGCTGGCGGCAGCCATCTTGGGAAGGAGAGTGGACAGTTGGAGGTGCAGGCCTCCAGGCAGTTTATACCCGGTCAGTGTCAGCTCTGCGTCCTTGGTGACGCCGACTTGGATTGGAGTTGGCTCCTTGAAGGAGGTAGTCGTGTAGGAGATGGGTGTCTTGTCTTCGCTGTGGCGTTGAGAGGAGCACCGTTCTGAGTCTCTGAGTGGCGGCTGGTTGTGGCGTTGAGGTCTGCTCAGAAGTTCTTTGGTGTGGGGACATGCAGTCAAACCCGGACTGATGAGCGATGAGGAGACTCAGTGTCTTATCCTCAAACAAAGTCAGTAGTGCTCTATGTGGGGGACATTCGTCTGACCCCACAGTCCGACCAAACAGAACCGAGGACGAAACGGGGACATCTAGTCAAACCCGATTCAGAAGAGCAGAGGGAGAGGACAGACAGGACGTCTTGCCCGTTCATCCACCAAAACCAAGAGAGAGAGCACATCTGGTCTGTTCACTGTCCTCACTCAGTGGGGGAGTTTGACTCCTCCCTTCCAGTTCACTGGCCATTGGCCATGGGGTCCATGTCTGTGTGTAGGGGGGGTTCAGCAGCCCCTCCTTTTTCCTCCTGCTATGTCTCTACTTTTCTCTAACTTCCCTTAGTGACTAATTGCAAAACATCTGATCATGGATTTGCAAACAAATCGATTCTGGGAACATTTAGATACTAAACACCATATATTAGCCATGCAGAGCTCAGGCAAATATTAGGAGAAGAAATTATTTACATATCAATTCAACATGCTATGTACAGTGTATAGTTAAGGTTCATAAGATAGCATACAAATATATATATACTGTATTTGTGCTCCAGACATGTAAAATGCGCACAGTTTCATCTGTGTGGTATTGTTCATGAAGTAGGGGCACAGAAAGTGAATACTGAAGTGTCCATTTTCTTGAGTTCCTATCCTGCATTCCAAAGGGTCGTAAAACTGATTAGCACCCTCCATCCTTCTCTGGGGGAGGGCATTGCCTCTGTATTATCCATGTCCGTGTTCAGGCCTCACGCTACACCGGTATTACCGGTAATACCGGATACCGTGACATCCCTACATTGCCCCCTAAAAAAAACTTTCACTTTTAGACCTTTTTTTTAGACATTTGTGCTCGGTGGGGTTGATTTAGTCTAATAAAATGCTACCTATCGCATTTTAGTCTACTTTTGTATTTGTCGAGATTGACACTGTATTGAGTCTTGAGTTTTTTTTTTAGTCATCAAGTTTCAAGTCTGCATTTCTGATCGGATCGCCGTGAGGAAGAATAAGAGACTTTCTATGCCCTATCAAGTACATAATACAGCGTGTTCCTTGGTTTTTTATAACAAGGAATGGGCGAGTGGGTGCGAGGAGGAGTGCAAGCAGGGGCTGTGAGTTTCCAGGCAGACTGTCAATCAGCTTCAGACGTATACACATGCACTGCTGCTGCTGCTGCTGCGGTCAAGAAGACATTGATGTTTTTTGTATGATAAAGTCAAATATAGATTAAAGGTTGGTTTGCTCCGAGGCCTGGCTGGAATGTAGCCTTTGCACACAGTGTGGCAGATCACATTGTACTTACTTGGGTTGGGGGGCTGCAACAATAGTCTCCTCTAATGACATTCCCCTAGCAACTTCTTGCCTTCTTGCCAGTCTCGGGGGGGCAGGGAGCGCTACAAAAAGTGATAATTACATGAAATATACATAGAGAATAAAGGGAGCATGTTTACATAACCAGGCCCATAAATATCTGACTGAGAAGACATTGTTCTCCGACTCCTTTTAAGCCGATCTCCCAGGGATGCCATTTTAATGACATGATGGTTTAAAGAGATGCTGCTCCATCTCGTTCCATATTTAATTAACTTTTCCCTTTTTTGACGCGGAGGAGGAAAAAAGGGGGGGGGAGAATAAAGAACACGCGATAGAGAGACAAACACGCGATAGCGGCGGAGACAATAACAAATAGCTGGGAGAACAGAGGGGGGGCGGTGGGGGGAACACGCGCCGAGACTTTGTCATGCTTTTGTTGAGCTGTTTACAATACAAGAGACGCGAGAAGAGGGAGACGCTAGGAGAATCAGAGACATGGCAGACCGACACACGCAGCAGGGGGTAGAGGAGGAGGAGGAGGTTGCAGCCAAATCCCCGGCCTCCACACTTTAAAATAGCTGATCTACAAGCTCGCAATGCTTTGCAGATGTGGAGCGTTGTGAGCTTGCACATGTGCTGTTTTCCGTGTGCGGCACCATCAGACGACGGCGGGGCTATAAATTAAATTAGGAAAGGGAGAGGAGAGGAGGATCGGAAGAGGGGAATCTGGAGAGAGAGAGAGGGCTGATGGAGGGAGAACAAGGCTCCTAGTTCTCCCACGGGGCTCCATTACGGAGCATTTCCTAGTTCATCACCAGTAAGCAAAAGAGAGGGAAACAAATGACAAAGTGGTATTATGAGGAAATGCTATTAACTCGCACCCAATAACAAGGGGTGCGGGGAAGACAAAAATAACTAACTAACTAAAAACAGTGAGTTTTGTGCAGCAGCTAGCTTGTTCTCTTTCTTCCAACTACACATATAGCGTTCCAAGTGTAGCACATTTCACTGAAAAACATGCAAACGCCGAGCGGCAGATGTTGTCAAGGGGAAATACTTGAAGAAGATTGCTTTATTTATAACAACACTGCGGTCATCTGCAGGGTCTTAAACTACTCCTCAAGTTTCTGTATTGATAGCGTTGAAACGTTTCCCCCGCACCTCCAAAAGCAACAGTAACACAAGGAAGCTGCTTTCACAAGTCACTCGGATCAATGTTTTTCGTTGTGTTTAAACCGCGAGCACCGATGTGTTTTGGCACTTAATGGAAGTGGCTCTGCCCAGGGTCCAAAAAAAAAGCCGTCTTCTCCTCCCGGGGCCCCGTATAGGCTCTACTCTCCTCCTTCTCTACTCCGTCAAGTTTTTCCTAACAGTTTCGCCGTGTATGCACGCTGCATTATTGATACTCATTCTCCATCGTCTCTCTCTCTCTCTCTCTGTCCGTCTGTCTCTGTCAAACTCATCTCTTGTCCTCGTTGCTCGTTACACCGCTGGAGCGCCCACGGGAGAGTTGCAGCGGGTTCGACCCCACATGGTCTATATTTCATTCTGTGGTGTTTAATTCATTTTTAAAAAATACGCAAGGAAAAAAAAAGAAAACCGCCTGCGCCTTCTTCACTGCTATAAGTCTGTGTGTGTGTGTGTGTGTGTGTGTGTGTGTGTGTGTGTGTGTGTGTGTGTGTGTGTGTGTGTGTGTGTGTGTGTGTGTGTGTGTGTGTGTGTGTGTGTGTGTGTGTGTGTGTGTGTGTGTGTGTGTGTGTGTGTGTGTGTGTGTGTGTGTGTGTGTGTGTCTTGGTGGGGGCAGAGAGAAGGATGACTGGAGGGCGATACTCACCTTCAGCTCCTCCAGTTCAGGAAGCAGGGGGGATCATTAGCCATCAGGGCCACGGGAGGGGATACGGAGGAGGGAAGCATGCCTTGCCCTCACATGGCCTGTGGGTGGCTGGGTGGGTGTACTGAGGAAAGAAAAGGAAAACAACCGCCTCACTCTCAACGGAGACCCAAGTAGCAGTAAAGGACTACGAGAGGTTATTGGTATAATATTACTTAATTGGACATTTATCAATAAGGTGAATGATTGGAGGTCGTTTGGGGGGGTTGTCTGACTTTGAAACACTTTTTAATGACCAGTCAGACTTTTGCGTCGTTCGCCCCGGGCAGTTTTTGGAGCTGCTTCATTCAATATGTATTTCTATGTTTTTTGACGTTCACTAGATCAGACACACACCCACTCTTAGATACTGTACAGTACTATAGCATGAGACCATTGAACTTCAGTCTCCATTCTCTCACCAAATTAAAAACTGGTCCTGGTGACTGATAGTGTTCTACAAGTGCAAATTTAGATAATTAAAGTAAAGTTATTTAAGGCGCCAGGGTCAGCAATGTTGGGAATTCAGTCAGTGTAGTAGTGTACCAATGTGATGTTTGGACAAAAATGGGTATGAATAACAGTTTTTGAAAAAATCAGCATCCCAGAGGCACTACAAGGCCAATGGGAAAGGGTGGCATTTCTTTGTCTCAGCCTTTCATGGCAATCTGATGCTGCATTCTTGATTTTGAGGCATTTGGATCAAATTGATATGAAAAATCAGGCAGAACCGTCTTGATCATATGCCCATAGAGATCCAGTGTAATGATTTTTGTGACGTTTGGACAAAATATGTAGTATAATATATCATTTTGTTGCAAAAATAGATTTGCTGGTGTGATAAGGTTGGCACTTTGTCTTCTGTGGGGAACGTGCGTCTATAATAACAGGTCAGAGTGATTAAGGTAAAACACAGATCTGCACGGATCTCGGAACCAGTGAAGAGCTCTGCCTGTGTTCACATTGATCGGGACAATGGTGCCAGAGATTATAGTGATAGCTTAGCTCTGGTCCAGAGCTCCACTGCGCCACTGCTTTTAAGTCCGACTTGCATTGGAGCTCTGCTCTTCTGCAATCGGCCATTACTCCACCCGACCAGCCTCTCATCTGGAGTGGATATACAAAGAACGTTTTACATACTCAATCAAAATAAACACGTCTTGTGTCATTAGAAAGCCTACTTACCCTAGTGGAAACACTCTGAGCCCCCACCACACAGATAAAATGGACTTTTTGGCCAGAACGAAAATGTTTTTCACCGGAAAAACAACCAGCATTTGCCCTCTACCGATATTGCCAATAGGAAAAGTTCCATAGGAAATATTTTTCCTTCAATGAAAAACGATCGCGTTTTGGCCAAAAAGTCCATTTCATCCGTGTGGTGCGGGGCTCAGAGTGCCAACACTAAGGTAGGCTTTCTAATGACACAAGACGTGTTTATTTTGGTGAGTAGGTAAAACGTTCTTTATATATCCACTCCAGAAGAGAGGCTGGTCGGGTGGAGTAATGGCCGATTGCACGGAGAAGAGCAGAGCTCCAATGCAAGTCAGACTCGGAAGCAGTGGAGCTCTGGACCAGAGCTTGGGCCAATGGTGCCAGAGATTATAGTGATAGCTCTACACACAGTTGGACAGACAGACAGACACACACGCATGGCCCGACAGGGGAAAACACATACTCTCGGCCACCTGTCTATACAGGCTGTGTACATGGAGACAATAACACATTGATGGCCTGCTCCCTAGGCCTACTGTATGTTTTTATCCCTGCCAGGCCAGGCCAGGCCAGGGCCGTCTGTCTGTGTGTCTGTCTGTAGGGGATTGTTATGAGCAATTATGGGCCCAGGACGCACGCGGGCACATACACAGACACGCGCTGACAAACGTACAAACTGGTCAGGCTGTTACTTGGCCTCACACCCCGAACCCACCTCACCCCTGCCCACTTTGACAGTCTGGGTTGGCTTAGGGTTGACGACAGAGTTCAACATCTGGTCCACAAGATTCGCTACTCTACCCAACATACCCTTGTACTTCTCCAAATACTTCCCAAATGTCAATGAGGTCCACTCCCACAACACCAGAGGGAGTGCCGCTAACCATGTTCAACCCAGATTTCGCACAAACAAGGTATTTGTTCCTTCCTTCCGCTCATATGCCACCAAAATGTGGAACGCCCTACCAACAGTCATTAAGACTTGTGAATCTCTTGACTCCTTCAAAACCGCTCTCAAAGGGCACCTACAGATGGCTGCAATTCAAAACTGGCCTATGTAAAACAAAATTGTAGCCTATATAAAAATCCCCACACCCACCCCCTCTCCTCTTTTGTACATTTCTCTTTTCCCTTTTTCCCTCCACTATGATTTTACCTCCATGATTTGCTGCTTCTGACTTCACTGAAGTAGTTGTTTTGTACCCTATGTATTTTAATGCCTTAAAGGGGAATTCCACCTATTTTCAAAATTTTCCTGAGAGGGTACAAATGTGAACCAAATGGACCCTAGCGGGTCCATTTGGTTCCATTTGTACCCTCTCAGGAAAAAGGGGTCTGAAAGAAAAATCATTAACATGGTGAAATACATCTTGATGATGTCATCAGATGTATTTCACCATGTTAATGATTTTTTCAGACCTCCATTTTTAGGAAATACAGAATTGGGGGAACTTTTTTTTTAATCATATCCACACAACACCTCTAAGGTATATTATTGACATATTAAATGTTGAAAGTGCGTGGTGTTCCCCTTTAATGAAATGAACAAATTGTAATGAACTATTGTAAACAAGTGTATACTAGTGTGTCAATCGGCTTGTTCAGATTTGATGTAGTTGTATTGAATTGTACTGTAATTCTCCAAGCTGTTATCAGTTTTGTTGCAGTGTGTAGGCTACTTGACTTTAGCCCTGCATGGCTTTAATCCTGGTCAGGATATAAAGCCATGCTTTATCTGCATGACTTGCTGTAACATTTAACTGTGGGCGCTCTTTGCGTGCTAATCATTCAATGTGCACTCACCCATTAAACGATTCCAAAGACGTGTGGTCTCATATATTCCTTTACTTTCATATCCATGTCAAAGTTGTGGCGGAAAACGTTTACTTAGTCAAATATCTCCACTTTTCACGAGACGCACACAGACATCTCTCCCTTCAGACAAAGGGGATCATAATAACAGCTGCACCTGATCGCTGCAAACGTCATCATCACCTGCCAATTGTGTTCCCCAAACTTTTTGTGATGGTGACGTTTGCAGCGATCAGGTGCAGCTGTTATTATGATCCCCTTTGTCTGAAGGGAGAGATGTCTGTGTGCGTCTCGTGAAAAGTGGAGATATTTGACTAAGTAAACGTTTTCCGCCACAACTTTGACATGGATATGAAAGTAAAGGAATATATGAGACCACACGTCTTTGGAATCGTTTAATGGGTGAGTGCACATTGAATGATTAGCACGCAAAGAGCGCCCACAGTTAAATGTTACAGCAAGTCATGCAGATAAAGCATGGCTTTATATCCTGACCAGGATTAAAGCCATGCAGGGCTTACTTGACTTGTACTGTAACTCCCATCTCTGTCAATAAAATCATTCATTCATTCAGGCTAAAAACATACTCTACATACCTTTGGCCTGGTGGAGTTTTGAAATGAACCCCCGCAGCAATACTGTAACTCCAAACTTGTGTTTATTAAAGTCTCTTAAACACAACACCAGAACGTGTGTCTACTATCTACAGGCCTGCTTTCTCAAACAATAATAATATCCTCATCTACCGGGGCTTCTTCTTCTCTGTTGGTACCAACATTCAGGTATCCAAGCGCCCCCTCATGGATGGGAAGCTACATTGGCCAAATCGCCATGAATAAGCAGTTAGTATCTTCACAGTTCTGTTCCATGTAGAGTAGCAGAGTCTTTCAAGTGAGCCAACAATTAAAGATGAAGTACCATGATTTTTTCTACCCTAAAACATGATCATGTATTAATGTTATATGAAAAGTAGCCTGGTCTAGCCCTTAATGATTTTGGCCTTGGGGGGCGGGGGTGTCGTGGGATCCACACGGCGGAAGTGCTGCGCTCTGATTTGATCTCACTAACGTGTCGTCATCTCCGGCCCCTCCCGCGCCCGTCCACTGCTGTTCTACGTCACATTATTTAGAGCGACGCCCACCCCGGAAGGTTCACTCCCCCCTCAAGGCCACTTTCAGGGGTGGACTGGGAGCTCAAAACGTACCGGGCAATTTTGTCTCAGAGCGGCCCTCAGAGCGGCCCTCTGAATCTTTGTGGGGGCTCCGGGGCCTGAGCCCCCATGAGAATTTAAGACATAAGGGGCTCTGGGGCTCGGGCTAACTAAAATTAGTTAGTTAGTTTTAGTTAACTATAAAAACCCTGCAATAGGCAGTCTCATTTGAAGAGGACAGAGGGCCGCCAGCACTGATTCGTGGGCCGGTTTTGTGCAGATTTTTTTTTTTTTAAATTAAAACACGACATTAACGGCCCCCGGGGGGGTCGGCCCACCGGGAAAATGCCCTGTATGCCAGACTGTCAGTCCACCCCTCAAGGCCACTTTCCAACGTGCGTTAGTCCAGGCTTTCCGTTTTCGCGCAAGGCGAACGAAAATGAAAGCCTGGGTGTCGAGGCTATATGAAAAGTAATATGTATTTTTCCCCAAAAGTGTACAGTGTTAAACTGTCGTTTTTATAATTCCTACCAGTCTACCAGTAAACCCTACCAGTTCATTAAGTACAGGTATGCCTGGTTTGCCTGGTGGGTGGTGGTGGGTGGAGATCCACCTGAACTGAAGCCACATCCACAGCTTTAGTTGCATGATAAAGGGGGAGGAGTTGGGGGGGGGGGGGGGGGGGCGTGGATAGCACTTTTCAACCCATTTTTTAACACGTCATTATAGCCAAGAATAAAATATAATTTCAACAACTTTCAGAAATTGCCCCAGATATCAGCAGGCCCAAACACACAGAGTGAGGCATTGTGAGCTTAATTGTAAACAAATTATTCTAAACAAATTCTAAACAAATTAGAAAATATTTGTGGTTACGTGTTTAAGTGAGGTGTGCAAGAGCTTCCGAGTGTCTTAAGTGATGCAGAAACCGAAGGTGATATTCACAGCTTCAAACCAGCTCTCCTCTATTTATAACATGCGTTCCCATTTACACCTCCGTAGCCCATGGATACGGCACAACGATTATTCGAAGACAATTGTTATAATGTTGTTGCATGATTGTCCCCGACCATTTATGTTTGCCTTGTATAGGCACCATCCTTTCACGCAACATTAGCTTTTATCTGTTATTAGCAAATCGTTTGCGCCACCAATAAAAATGGGAATCTACACACAGTCACACGTTCACAAGGTTTATATGTTCATAAAAAAAAAACAAATACACGGTGAGGGGTTTGAACAGGGGTGGATGTAACATGTCCCATTTGGGGGAGCAAGAGAACATGTTGGAGGGGCAAGAGAAAATGGTATGGGGGCGGCTTCATGAAGTCGCACCCATACCATTTTCCGTTACATGACTTTTATTAGGCAAGTAAAGCATCAATAATAACATCAGTTGTTGTTGAAGTTGCAACAGACACGCAGCATGCATAAAGCTAAAGGTCCGACACAGAGAGTTTTCTGTTTTCAATGATGAAATGCTGTTGGTTTAGTGGTGATACAGCTGTAGGTAGTTAGTAGCACCAGCAGTATTGTTTCAAATATATATATTTTTTAAATATAAGTACTTTAATTTGAAATATCTTGGGTTGTTTTGGATGCCATCATGTTTGGTGGGGCAGACATCATGTTTGGCCTATGCCTAGATCCGCCCCTGGGTTTGAAGCGTCCATTTTGCTGACACAGTTTCCGGGAGTGAAAAGATGGCTCTCTGGGCGAAAGAGTGCTAGTGTGAGAGATTGGGTTACCCCAGACAGTCCCAGCGGATCCCCCGGCCAAATGGATCTGGATCTCACGCTTGGACGCACATATTGAATGCCATAAGAGGTCTCTAAGGTCCCCTTCAGTGGGGAGGAACGCTCGGCCCCTAACAATGTTGAGTTTTCACCAAACCAAATTCTCCCACCTAAAAGAACGTCTCTGAAAAGGCCACTCAAGTAAAGGACAAGCGCCTGAATACAATACTCCGTGTTCGTAGAGTATAGTGGATGAAATGTCACATTTACCTGGCATGCTGCGGAGAGACATGGAGACATAGTTTGTGGGCTCCATTTTCGTTACATTACTTAAACCCCTTATTCCAAAATCTTTATTCCTCTTTTACTATTTTGATAAACCTTTTGGAATAGTTCAACGTGCCAATCTACTGACAGCTGTGAGCTTGTAGACTGGCCAATTTAACAAAAAAAATTTGTGTGTTTTTTTTAATTAGTCTAAAAAGGCAAAGAAGTTAAGGGATAAGGGGTTTAGAGGTGGCGAAGATCTAGGCCATGTGTCTCATATGTATTACAGGCAACTGTTTAGCCAAACATCTAAATATATACTGTATATAGCTATATTTTTGCCCTTTCAAACTGTCACTTTGATGCTGCAGCTGTTTCCCTGCAGAAAGACACTTTCTTCGCACTGCACACATTCCAGATCTTGTTGTCAACAAATCCTTTTCTCATGACAATGCGGTGCTAGTGCGTGGCGTGGTGTGGTGTGGTGTGGAGGTGAGGTGGAGGTGGATTCAAATCTGTTTACAAACAGATTTTGTAGATATACTTTGCAGATATATTTTTCTTTGCTGTGCTACGGATGTTAGCTTGTAAAACAAGACAAAGAATTGAAATGAAATGCTTATAGTTTATGCTGCTCTTTACATCCAACTTGAAATGTTGGACTAAAGACATATTCATATGTATTTGTAGAGAGAGTCGTTTGTGTGAGCGGTGAAGAACTTACTACCTACCGCAGCGTGTTATCATGTTGTAATTTCCGGTGGTCACCTTATCGCATAAAACTGGAGTATGAATAGACCTTAAGATCGATCGACACCGGAGGAAATTTAGGGCCATGGCCTGGCTCCACCTAATCAGTATGGTTCATCCTGCAGCTAGCCTGCCAGAGCCTATTACATTCTGAGATCTTATCTGTAAAGTTGACATTCTGTTGTTGACCAGCAAGATCTCCGTCCTCTGTGGAACGTGGCAGTGCAAAGAAACGGCCATGGCTGGCAATCCATCCAAAGTAGTTTTTTTGTGTGCATGGACATGTTGTTTGGGACCCAAACAAAAGAAACAAACAAAAGAAAAGAATGTACCGAAATAGTCCCACAACCACATTGGGCTGACCGGTAAGCAGAACAATAGTGTTTAAGCTTCTCCTCTGAACATCTGGCTTGACTGCCCCAGATCCACTGAAGAGGGGCAAGGCTGTTACTGGTGTTGAGTGCCACTTGCAGCGGGGATAATGTCTGGACGACGACACCGCCGAGGATCGGCCCGGGCCTAAGTTATCTCTGAACAAGCCATCCATTCTGCTGCTTGCTGATGGAGAATACTTGGGGGCTGTGTAATTATATTGCTTTAAACGAACCCCCGAGAACGGCCCTGCCAAAGCGAGCAGCAGCACACCACAAAGTCTCACACTTGGGCGAGTGTCAGAAACACAACACTTTGGCTGTGTGTGTGTGTGTGCGTGCGCGTGTTGTGTGTGTGTGTGTGTGTGTGTGCGTGTGTGTACGGGCGTGATTACGTCTGTTTTTTGCTGCTTAGCCTGGCGGCAAAAGGGAGGCCACAGTGGTTCTGATACGCCTCACAAGTGAATTTAATTAAATCATAAATATGAGCTGGAGGCCGCCACCCAATTTAATGTAATGGATGATGTGGGCCAGTCCATCTCTGGCAAAGCAAAGTTCTGGACCCGCTCAAATGCCCTTGAAGCTTATTAAAAGTGCCTGGCACGGGGAGAGATGCGAGCAAAAGTTGCTTTAATGGATGCCCAGCTTGCTATTCGGAATGACAGTTAATGCCGGGGCCATACCGATTCCTGGATTTTTTGGGACGAGGGATTTCCAAAACCTCTGTTGCAGATGTCTGCAAGGTTGTCCGCGTCCAACAATCATCTAGTTGTCACGGCATTGACATAATCGAATCTATCAGTCAATAGGCAGCATATGTACAGTGTTTGATACGTCGAAGTGGGATTTGATTACAGTACAACTCTCCCAGTGATGCAAATTGATAATGCCTGAGTGGTAATACAGCAGGGCTTAACGCCATGGCATGTGCGAACCTCTGGAAACCGCCGTGAATAGCAGCGGCGTTTATTATGCACAGTGTAACCTAGATAACTATGGTGGTGCGGGGTTTCACCGGTGGTGCACTGGAAGAAATGGCGTCTTTTTTTTCTCCCCCCCAACCCCTCAACCCAAAAACTCAATAGCTCCGAACAAGAACTATGTCACAACATTTCAACTTTGTCGTGATGAATCATTTACTAAGACAGACAGATGTTGTTGAATGGCTTTTTTGTCCCACTACGGCAAAAAAGGCAAGAAGAATCTTTCTCCGGCTCCCCCGGAGCGCTGGTGGCTCCCTAAATAGGCCTAGCGCGAGGCTGTGTAAGAATGGGACCGCACAGGGTGATGGGTAATGAAGTCATTAATAACAAAGACCTCCCTCAAGATGCTCAGATGTTCGTTAGCCGGAGCCACGAGGGAACCTGCGAAAAATAGGATGCAATTTGATACAATGGAGGAGGAGGAGGAGGGGGAGAAAAAAGCTAAGTAAGCTTTTGATGGTAATCATGTTTGTAATGACAGATTCTACATGTTTGATCAGTTTGTATCCTCTCGCGCACACACACGGATGCGCGCACACACACACACACACACACACACACACACGGATGCAAGCACATGCATACAGTACACAAACATTGTGTTAAAGTGGAATTCCACTCATTTTCATATGTCATTAGTATACCTTAGAGGTGTTGGTTGGACATTCCCCCTATTCTGTGTTCCCAAGAAATGGAGGTCTGAAGAAAACCACGAACATGTGAAACATCTTGACGACATCATCAAGATGTATTTTCACCATGTTAATGGATTTCTTTAGACGCTTCTTTTTTCTGAGAGCAAATGGAACCCTAACGGGTTCATTTGGTTCACATTTGCACGCTCTCAGAAAAATATTGAAAATGGATGGAATTCCCTTTAAGTAGAAAAAAAATCAAGGCAGAAGTGAAGACATTTTCCTCATACAGTTTTTTTTTTAATATTTTCATCACATGTGCAACACAAAAAAATGAGGTCTGCCAAATACAGAACTCCAATATTTGTACAATACATTTTAATAACATCAGAGAGAACGGTCCTTTTTAATTCCATTTTTTTGCAGGAGATGGTTGGTTTTCCCGTAAACCGAGTAAGTATACGAACGATTCTCAATCAAAAGGTCAAAACATTAAAGTTTCATATACAAAAGTGCATCTCAGGTTTTCGATGAATGCAAAACATTTACATAACAGAATGATTTTCTTTTTTTTTTTCTCTTTATAGTCGTGTTATGAGACGTCGATGTCGCGATTTGGCTTTTCCAGCCTGAGCAGAGAGAAAGCGATAAACGAGACACCGCGGAGAAAGAAAAAAAAACGAGAGAAACGTTTGTGGACACTTTTAACCCCACCCCCGGGTAGAGACCCGACGACCCAATACACGTTTCAGGTCTCCGTGACCCCAAAAAATAAAATAAAAAAAAATGCTAGAAAATAAAAACATAATAATAAAACAAAAACACAGAGATATAACCGAAACAGGAGAGGAAAAAAAAAGAAAACGAAACAAAACTAAATTCCAGTAATCTCCAGGCTTGAACGAGCAGTAAACATTAACAACAGAAATGTACAGGTTGAAGTCAGTGGGCTGGGTAAAGATTCCCCCGTTGCTCTGGGAGCCACATGGGGGGGCTTCATGCCTCTGTTCACACGCCAACCAGAGGAGCCAGAGCCGTTTTCTACCAAATCTGTGTCACTGCGTTTGCATATATCAGAATCCTGTCCTGTTTTTTTTTTTCTGATTTTTTCTTCTTTTTTTTTTTTGCTTCCCTTGCGTTATCTGTGCTGTTTTTGCCCCCCCCCCCCCCCCCCCGCCCCCTCCCTCCCTCTTCCCACTCATTTGACATCTCCATGAGCGCGGCAGGCAGCGGAGCCACACTAAAAGGCAACTCCACCCGTTTTCAACATTTTAATACTTCATTAATATACCTTAGAGATGTTGTGTATGTGGACATGATTTAAAAAAAGTTCCCGAAATTCTGTATTTCCTAAAAAAATGGAGGTCTGAAAAAAATCATTACCATGGTGAAACACATCTGATGACATCATCAAGATGTATTTCACCATGTTAATGATTTTTTCTTTCAGACCCCTTTTCCCTGAGACAGGAAAAAGGGGTCTGAAGAGAGGGTGTCTGAAGAGAGGGTACAAATGTGAACCAAATGGACCCTAGTGGGTCCATTTGGTTCCATTTGTACCCTCTCAGGAAAAAAAATAAAAATGGGTGGAATTCCCCTTTAACCGCAACACCGTGCCGCATCGTCCGTCCGTCCGTCCGTCCGTCCGTCCGTCTATCCTCAGCTGGTCCTCTGTCGACAGCTGTGCGGAGATGACACGGGACGGTGGCATCTGTCTGTCTGTCTGTCTGTCTGTCTGTCTGTCTGTCTGTCTGACACAGTTATGGATGTTTTTTTCATACCTACAGTAATGCTGGTGAATAGAGCTCTCTTAAAAACAACCCTTTTGACTGTGACGACCGACCGACCGACCGACCGACCGAACACCTTGGAACTGCGCGGTATATATACTGTATATAAGGGATATATAGATCGGCGCGCGCTGTTGAAATGAGTCCTCCTCCTCCGTGGTTTAACACTGTGTGTGGTTCCTCCTTAGCAGTTTTTTTTTCCTACCTCCTTTTTAATAGTGGCACCCTGGTTTCTCCTTCAACAACAACAACAAACCCCTCCATATCTGGTTCTGATTGACAATGGCATTGTTCTTTTTTTTATTTTATTTTTTTATTTCCCTTTCCTTCGGTTTTCTTTCAAGGTTTTCTCTCTCTTTTTTTTTTTTTTTTGGACAAACATTTTCAACTGTACATTGGCAAATACTGTATAAGATTGCAATATAGATGTAGATAAGCAACACATGAAGAATTCTATGTACAAACAAGTTGGCCGTTTTTTCTGTTGTTCTTGAAATGATGTTTTAGTAACGAACGAACGAACAAACGCGGGAGGGTTTTTTAAATTGTCCTGCCCTCCTCCATGGTCTCTTTCTTTTATGTATTTTTTTCTTCTTCTTCTTCTTGTTCTGGCGCGGTTTCCTGGTGGTCGTAACTGAATCTTGAAAGTTCAGTGCAAGAAGGTTGAGTCGGTGGGAAGCTTGCCACCGACGGTAATTGGCGGTCAGCCGTTAATGCTCCGTGTCGCAACGTGATCCTCGTCTCCTCGGCCCGTCCGCGGCGGCGCTGATCTCTGCCATGTTAGCTGCTGTGCTGAGTCAACGTGTGGTTCTGCAAGGACACAGAAGAGACAAAACCATCAGCACACACATCCTAACATCGTTATCTCTAGCGCCCTTTGAACGACGCCAAACAAAGCGCTTCATCTGATCTGCGCACGAAATCAAAGACCAACGCTTTAAGCGTTGCACTCGTTTGGGCGATTTGTTTCGTTTCTTTTTTTGTGTGCTTACGATTGAGAGTTGCCTGGTTTTGGCATGCTGACTTTAGTTGAAGGAATGCCATTATCCACATGCCATCAATCCGGAACAACATTTGAGTGTAGATCAATAGCCCTTCGTTTTTTGGAAGAGACAAACATGTGTAAACATCTCAATCTGCAGCAACACCCCGACGGTATGGCTGTGTAAAGTGGTAATGATGACAAAAACCTGCACAGGGAAAATACTGCAGTAGCAACCATTTGTTTTGATTGCAAATTTCATTTGCAAATTGTAAATGAATCAACATTAAGGCTTGTCCTGTTGTCCGAGACAATTTAACTAATATTTTTTTCCGGAAAAGTGCATTAAAATTTTCTACTTGTCCTGTTGGGAAAGTGACTCTCGGTTTCATTTTTTTCTGTGAACGTTCCTAAGCATGTCTGACATTATTGCCTTCCTAATAATAATAATGAAAAAAATGCTCAACTTATCCGTCTGTTAAAGTGCAAATAACATACATTCCTAAAATTGTTTATAATACTTATCATATTGTGAATGTCCCCAACATGATTTCTAATGGTTAGTTCTAATTGTATTTTGTATTTGGGTTATTATAATACTGATGCTAGATAAAAAAAAACAGCTTTGTTTACATTCCATGCCAGCCTGGAAAACCAACAATGGTGGACATTACAATGGTGGACAATGGTGGACATTGTAAACAAAGTGGAAATGCAAAATTGGAACTGAAGACTGAAGGAGAGAAGGAATTGTACAGTAGTAGTAGTAAGTAGTATGCATTGATGACATCATTATGAGGCCAAAATCAAACAAGCTGTTCCAGAGAGGAGTTTCCATTAAAGCTCCCATAATATGATGTGGTGGCCTGATTTTAATTTCCTGTTATTTCCATTACATTTGTGACCATAACATGGATCTCTGGACCATTGGTTACATTAGTACACTTTTAAGTTAAAGTATAGAAACAGAGGATTTCTTTTTTACTGTGTACAAAAACCCACAAAAGACAGATACCTGGAGATACCAGGAGTATATACTGTATAACTAGATGGTATCACTGTCTCTTACTCTCCTCTACAAAACGTACAGTACACACACGTACACACACACACACGTACACACGTACACACACACACACACACACACACACACACACACACACCACACGGGTGCGAGTGTGGTTATAGCGGGGGCAGCTGTGTGCAGGGTTCTTTAAAGGGAGGGAGAGAGAGAGAGGGTGTGTGTGTGTGTGTGTGTGTGTGTGTGTGTGTGTGTGTGTGTGTGTGTGTGTGTGTGTGTGTGTGTGTGTGTGGACCAGGGGGTGTGTGACTGGTGTCCCTGGTGGGCCGAATCCAGGTCATCTTTTGAAGTGACTGCTAATCCCTTTAATGCAAACTACATGCCCCACTTGCTGCGCTCTGTTTAAAACACGGGCCTTGGACTCTCCAAACTGGCATGGACTAGACACACCTGTCACACGTTCGTTCGTCAGCGCACAGGCTGGCCTGGCGCACACGCACGCACGCGTGTATGACTGTGTTTGTGCATGAGCACACAAACTCCCTCCCTCCCTCTCTCACACACACACAGCTTATTATCTAACTACTCTGAATGAAACATGACCACGGGAACGAAGCGATAAAAAGCCAGCCAAAAAAACAGATTCAGTGGCCTGACCTTGGTCAGTGAGATATACACACATTCCTGTACTGTAACGGTTAGGAAGGTACAGTCAGGTTTATACCAAAGCAGTCACCTTCAGTCCTCCTATTGGCACAGAGAGAATCCCTCAGGCGGCAGCGGCGGCGCTATAGGAGGCATCTATTAACCCTCCCTTTGCAACTCTCCCTGCGCCGCCTCCCCTACTCCCCCTACTCCCCCTTTTGCTTTCCCCCCCTCTTTTACCCTTTCGGGTTGCCTCCATATAAAGCGTTTAAACACCTCGACAGCTTTCCTTTCAGCTAGGGCGATTACTTTCCGACAGGTGGGGTAATAAGCTGTTTGATGGGGGGTGGGGAGGGGGATGGCGGATGGACGTCGGGTTGGGAGGGAGGGAAGGAGGGAGGGGGGGTAGAGCCGGGGGTTCAGGAGTTTGACCCCTGTAAGGGTTAGCGAGGCTCGCTAGGGCCCGCGCTCGCCTCTCTCTCTCCAATTTTTTTTGAAGAGACGGCCCCCTCTGCTGCTCCACTCTCTCTCTCTCCTCTCTCTCGGCTGAAATAAAGCTCCTTTAAGTGAGTCTGGGAGGAAGATCCCCACGGGATGATCCCCTCCCTCCCCATCCTCCTCCCACCCTCCTCCTCCTCATACTCATACTCCCCCCCCCCCAACCCCACCACCCCCCCGGTGAAGACATCCGCGGCGTTGCAGAGAGGAGGGACAGGAGCACACGGCAACCTTATTAATGAATGCGGCCCATTACCCGTCAGCCTGGCTCCTCCGAGAGCTCCCAGAAGCCCCTGCAGTACGTGACTTCAAATGGCAGGATATTGACACGGAGAGAGCAAAGCGGCTGGGACGCTTTGTGTGTGTGTGTGTGTGTGTGTGTGTGTGTGTGTGTGTGTGTGTGTGTGTGTGTGTGTGTGTGTGTGTGTGTGTGTGTGTGTGTGTGCGCGTGTGTGCGACTGAAGGAGAAAGAAAAAGAGAGAGAGAGAAAGAGAGTGAGAGCGAATATGTGTGCTCAAGTGTGAGCGCATGCCTTTGTGCGACTGTGTGTGTGTGTCTAGGTATGTGCCTGCGTAGCGTGTGCGTGTGTGTGGACCCCAAAGGAACGTAGCTCCTTGGATATAATGTAGGGCTCGTAACAGCTATTAGAGGGGAAAATAACCCCTCTGGGGAATGCTCCCCCCCCTTCCCCGTCCCCTCCCCTCCCTCCCCTTTCCCAAACCCCCCGGAACCCTCCCCATACCCCCCCCCCCACCCCACCTCTCCGCACGTCCCAGCTCTGTCTGACACACACCCGCATTCTACCTTTTCCCTTAAACATGCCAGCGAGTTTTCTCTCACCGAGGGCTTTCTCAAGGACGGTGTTAAACGACTTCAGTGGCAGTGGCAGCCGCGGCACACGGGAGGGAAACAGAGGAGATGGAGGGAGGAGGGTGGTGGTGGTGGTGGGGTGTGAAACAAAAAAAGAAAAAGAAAAGAAAGGGAAAAGAAAATGATACCTTTATCTCTGTGGATACTGAACTCTAGCTAGAGTAGCTATAAACCGTTCTGTACACGTCGGGATGGATGGGAGGATAAGTCAAGGGGAGGATGCAGGGGGAGGGAGGGAAAAGAAGAAGTATGTGTGTGGATTCGCTTTGCAATCTTCGTCCTTTATCAACTTCTCTTTTAGCATACAGTATATCCACGCGGCCGTCAAACACAGCCGCAGTTATGAGCCAGCCGCCTGCTGTGTCAACTGAGGACACAGAAACAAAGCTATTATCTCTGCAACGCAAAAAAAAACCCCTCACAAACAATTCCTTTAAGTGGAAGAACATCCAAAGGACATACCGGTACAAGAATGATTCCAAAACACCGCTGGTAGGTTATAGCTACTCGCGGGCCTTTATAAAAGGGCTTTACGTGTCAAAGCTGACATCCTTTGTCCTTGTCTGCCCGCCTGGCAAGGAAAAAGATGTGACAGATAGTGTCACGTATTCTCCGGGAAGCCTTTAAACGCAGGATTAGGGCTCTCTCCCATTTAACCTTTTTTTTTACCCCCTCCCATTTCTTAAACCTCTATTTCCAGCCGTATCTCTAAAAGCCTCTACCCTCTTCCCTGAACCTTAGACCCCGCCATTCCCCTCTGTTATCGTCCGTTTCCGTTCCTTCCAAACCAACTCTTAATCTTCCTCGTCGTCTACCAGACCACCTGCTGAGCCTCACATAGAGACAGGCCTACTGCAGGGCAGCGCCTCGGTTAGCAAGCAGCGTTTCAGGTAAACCATAGCAGTCAATTCTCCCACTAAATTAAATTTTGCTCTGATCAATAATGCGCACCCGGGCTCTCTCTCTCCCCTGTGTGTGAGCTGCCCGGTGCTGCAGCAGCAGCAACAGCAGCAGCGCCAGCTCTGAGGAGCCAGAGCCTTCTAGTAGGAGAGTTACGATATTGAGGGGTCAGAAACCAGAGCAGAGCAGCCAGTCGTCACCTGACTATACAGAGCCTCTCTGAGTCCTAACTGCAGTTGGGAATACATTGTTTTCAAAGAAAACGGCTATTATAGGTACGTATGCAAAACAACGACTGTTTTAAAGTAACGTTCAGTCACGAATACATTCTCTGTAATGTTTATGTTGTACTATTATTAAAGAACAAGGGTTTTAAAGTCATTAAAGCTGGATTAAATATCTGAGTCCAACACATTTCTGCATACTCCTACTGCTACATTGGACTCAGAGCAGCGTCGCAGGCAGTCTCGCAAGACGCTCTGTATCGCGTGATTGTCAGTTGCTAACAGTGTGTGTGTGTGTGTGTGTGTGTGTGTGGGTGTGTGTTGCTAACAGTGTGTGTGTGTGTGTGTGTGTGTGTGTGTGAATGGGGTGCTGTTGGCTCTATGCTCTTCCAGCAGCACGAGCACCCTGGCACATAGGAGTGAACGGGAATATCGCAACTCTCCCCTATAAGGCTCTGGGAGGAGTGAAGTAGAAGAGGACGAAGCCTCTTCCTCCTCCTCCTCCTCTTCTTCGTATTCTTCTTCGTCTGGCGCGGTGCCACCGTTAACCCCTCCGCTTTCATGTGATTACATCACCCCGCTGCAACACCCTCCGGGGTTGTATAGCGAGAGGGGAGAAGAGGGAGAGAGAGAGAGAGAGAGAGAAGCCCGGCAGGGGTCTCTCCTCGGTCCTGTGTGTTATACAGCCATGCAAACAGGTGCAACACGTCGTAGGAATTTAACACTTGCGCAGAGTGAGACCGAGAGAGAGAGAGAGAGAGAGAGAGAGAGAGAGAGAGGGAGGGAGAGAAAGAGACAGAGAGAGCAGGGAAACGTGAGCTTGGCCGGGGAGCTGATTTATTAACTAATCATTCTCGGTGTCGTTTCCCATTCCTCTGGCCATCCCGTCGATAGATAGCACCCGGTGACTCTGGTGAGGCAACAGAGGTGCGCCTCTTACATCAGGCCCTGCAGAGGAGGAGGAGGAGGACTGCTGGACGTGCACACGCATGCGTGCACACACATACGCACACACACGGCGCCTTTCATCTGACGGCGCCGCGTTCGATCTAATGCCGGCAATGTCCGACTTTCACGAGGGGCAGATGTAAAAGCTTAGTCGAAACACATCGGTGTTTCGGACGATTCCCGATGACGCAGGGTTTTTTGTGTCTTGACCTGCCTTGACGTTGGCGAAAAGGCATCGATGTTTTTGTTAAGCGACACGGAATGTGACAAGGCTATGTTATGGCTTCACGCTGAGGCCTGATGAGCCCCCCCCCCCCCCCCCCCCCCCACACACACACACACACACACACGCCCAATGCACTGTGTCCATCCCTGTGTAAGCCTGCAGTAATCATAATAACGAGCTTCTAAGTTGGAAAGCTTCTAAGAAAGCTTCTAAGTTGGAAAGCACTCGATCAGAAGGTACTCCCGTACCCGTAACCCCTCATTTGGCTGTGAAGTGCTATAGACCAAACTGACCCATTTCTAACAGCGTGAGCTCATTACACAAAAATATTACTTGGTCTGTTAATGCGATAAAATGTCCTGAAATTCTGAAATTTTGCCAATTTAACTGCAAACGTGCATTCTGCTGTCAGTGGAGCTGACAGTGGTCTGATTGGAACATGAATCAGCTTCCTTACTAGGCGGTCACTTGCACTTTTCAGCCAATAGTCGTCTCTGTTCATTAACAGCATTTGAGTCAGCCGGGACTGTTGCTACTCTCTCCTATTACAGTACTCTAGTTCAAAGTGTCTACTGGCCAATCACAGTGTTTCCTTGCACAAGTGCACTGGCCAATGACAGCACAAGTTACGCAACAAACACAGACACCAGGAAATGAACAACTACACTACCATCATGCATGGTACCAATGATTCATTCGTCTATACCTCAATTTGGTTCACGTTACTTGGAGCTAAACAAATTTGATTTGTGACCATTCATTTCTGTTCTCTGAGCAAACTAAAGTATAGTGTAGGGCTGCCTGAAGGTCATATTATGCACAGTACTATCTCTCTCCTGGTCAAACAGGCCTTTTCCATTTAAGAGCAGTAGAACAATTTTTTGGTCTCCCGTGAGGTGGGACCTGGATACAAAATCCCAAGTAGGACACGAAAACCCAGGGATCACAGCCTTAAATTAACACTCGGAGGGATTTTTTGACAGTGTAATGGCGCGGTAGTGGAACATAACGCAGGTATATATCGACCTCCTCGTCTTCCCTACGTGCCGACCAGACTGACCAGTGGTCCACTGAGGGACTAAATCCTTCCTGCTGCGCTGGCCTGAGGCCAGGCTTATATACCGCTGGCCATAGTTTAGACCAATGAAGAACACACCATCACAAAGATAAATAAATAATACAGCAGCTGGCATTCTCCACAGTCAACACTTATCGGACCGTAGGGAGGGTTGACCCCAGAACACTGTTTTTGCTATACAACAACCGGCCCTCATGGTTTCCTTGGTAACAGACATGTCTTGTTTGAAGAGGGAAGAAGTGTCGAGGGAATAGTACAGTATGGTATAATACCGTATAGCACAGTATACAGTAGTAATAATAATGGTAGGTACTGTGTTTAAGAGTGGTGCAAGGCCCCGGCTTTTGTCCCAAGGTTTAGCTAATGTTTGCCCGTCCGTACGTTTAAAGATGGACAGCCATGATTTTTTTCTACCCTAAAACATGATCATCAGGTATTAATGTTATATGAAAAGTAAGATTTTTTTGCCCAAAAGTGTACAGTGTTTGTTAAACTGTCATTTGTATGATTCCACCCAGCCAGCTCATTAAGTATGCCTGGTTTGCCTGGTGGGTGGTGATGGGTGGAGATCCACCTGAACTGAAGCCACACCCACAGCTTTAGTTGCATGATAAAGGGGGAGGAGTTAGGGGAGGAGCTGAGCAAGGGATGATGTCACTATATTGAAGTTTTTTTCATTGGCACGTTTGACTGGAAAGATTCAGCCCCAGGAAGAAACCCTAAATACAAAAGGAAGACATCATTGCACATAAAAAACACACCAAGGGGTCTATTTACATACGGTCACGTCTTAAACATGTACAAAACTGGAAAAAATACAAAAATCACGGCACCCCTTCTTTAACAGGTCCCACCATTCTCTCCAAAACAGAGTACTACGGCACAACTGCGAGCCACGTCGTTTTTTTGTGTGAAATCGATAACCTTTTCCCCAATGCTTTTGGCATAGTAGAACACTTTGATAAGACAACCCGCGCCGCCACCACCAACACCACCACCACGACAAACAGACAGACAGACAGACAGACAGACAGATCTACTTCCTTGGCGGGGGTGTATAACTAACAAACAGATGACGGAACGGAACGCCCTCTTTCTTTCTTTTTTTCGCGCGGGGGCCGGTCGCTTTGTTGCCTCACAAATGATACTCATTACCCTGTCTAAGTAGACAAGTGGATGGTGCTAGAAACACACTCTGCAGTGATCCTGCTGTTTGACTGAGGTAGCAAAACAACTGCACAACTGCTGTGTTATTATGGGGCCTCATTAAGTGAGGAGAGAGAGAGAGAGAGAGAGAGAGAGAGAGTGCGCGAGGGGAGGAAAAAGAGGGAGGGGTGAGCGAGGGAGAGAACAAGAGAATGCGACGGAGAGGGGAGAGAGGAAAGCCAGACGAGAAGAGAGAGAGACAGAGAGAGAGAGATGCAAACAGTATTCCGAGGTGATAGCAACAGCACACAGATGCCTTTTCCCCACTAAAATGAAGACTATGACTAAAGAACCCAATTAAGGGGTTTCTTAAGGGAGCCATCTTGGGAGGGGGATGGGTCTTGGCGGGACGCGAGCCCTGGGCTACATCCTCTAATTAGACAGAGCGAGGGGGGGGAGGGATACTCTGCCTGTCACTGGGAGGGAGATGGGGTCCATGGGGCTCCACATGTCAGTCCCAGAAACAAAACACAATTACTCTCACGTTTAACCACTTCAGTCGGGGACAGACTTTTGACTATAGGGACAAGCGACGGAGCCATCCCTCTCTCTCTCTCCCCCTCCCTCCTTTCCTTCCATCGTTCCTCGCTGACAGATCGTCTGAGATCTGGAGGACCACCTTCAGAGACGTCTGAATGCTCAAAGGTTTCGTGACATTCTTTTTCAATATTCGTTTTTTTTCCTTTTAGGGTTCATGATCTCAATTACAAGCCAGCAAACCTGAATAACTTTGAACATTCGGTGCATTTTCTGTGATCACACGCACGCACACGCACGCACGCTCACGCACGCACACACACACACAGTAAACACACAACCAAAGTTTTCTGTGGAGCTTTTGAGCTGCAACGAAGTATTGGATCGGCTCTTTTTGTCTTTTTGTCATTATCGGGTCACATATTGGCAAATATGTGTAAAATGTTGGGTCATGTGGAGTTTGCTTTGGAGTTTCCCAAGTGCACATTTGAGAGAGGAGTATGTCATTTCCTGTTGGTGACTTCATATAAAGCTATTTTTCTTTTGTATGTTATTATATATATTCTTCTCTGCTATCGGTATTTGGTATCGTATTGGCTAAAACAAAAACTGTGGTATCGGGATCGGATCGGAAATGAAAAAGTGGCATCGGGACATCCCTACTCGAGACCACTGAAAATCTACTGAATGTTAAACGTTTCAACAGTTTTTTTCTGTTCAATTGAACTCAGAAAACCAAAGAAAAAGAAGGAGAAAAAAGAAGAAAACTTTCACAATCACAATCCTGCAAACTGTGTAGATCAGAGAGCTAGATCAGGTTCGCCCACTGAACACTGAAGTGAGTGTGAATATTAGCGTCCAGCCCACAGCCGGGTGCCGTTTGACATCATAGTTTTAAGCTGAAGTGTTTAATTGCTCCGTTATGTGCAAATACGCTTGAAAATGAAATCGGTTGAGGGTTGACGATTAGGCAGAAATCATCCTGACCTCCTCCTTGCACTGTACTACTAAACAACGACAGCATAATTGGTCAACAGAAAAACAACACCCCCGGATCGCTGTCATGCAACGACAGGCATGGCAGCTCCTACGACCTAGATTTCCGAGAGCCAGCGAAATCCAAAAGCAAACAAAAACGGGCGCCCGGTTTCACAAAAACGGGCGCCCGTTTCACAAAAACGGGCGCCCGTTTTCAAAAGCGGGCGCCCGTTTTCAAAAGCGGGCGCCCGTTTTCACAAACTAGGCTATGCCTAAACCTAACTCTAACCCTAAACTTAACCTCAGTAAACCTATGCCTAAACCTAACCTAACCCTAACCATAACCTTTTGAAAAGGGCGCCCGTTTGTAAAAACGGGCGCCCGGTTTCACAAAAACGGGCGCCCGCTTTTGAAAACGGGCGCCCGTTTTTGTGAAAGCGGGCGCCCGCTTTTGAAACCGGGCGCCCGCGGGCGAGGTCGCTTTTGGATTTCGCCCCTGCTGAGATTTCCTGGAAGGCAGGGGCGGATCTAGGCATGGGCATCAGGGGGGCAATGCCCCCCTAAATGCCCCAGTCTGCCCCAACCAAACACGACGGCATGCAAAACAACCCAAGATATTTCAAATTAAAGTGCTTATAATTAAAATGATTTGAAACACTACTACTGCTACTAACTAACTACAGCTGTGTCACCACTAAACCAACAGCATTTCATCATTGAAAACAGAAAACTCTCTGAGTCAGACCTTTAGCTTCATGCATGCTGCGTGTCTGTTGCAACTTCAACAACAACTGATGTTATTATTGATGCTTTAATTGCCTAATAAAAGCCGGTAACTGAAAATGGTATGGGGGCAGCATCATCGCTCGTTTCGCGCCACGGGCGATGAAGCCGCCCCTATACCATTTTCTCCTCCCCCCCCCCCCCCCCCCCCCCCCCCCCGTTTTATCGCAGAAGACGTCTGCGATAAAACGTTAAGAAGAAACATGTGTTTGAGGGAAAGACATGATCCAATGATGGATCGCAGTACCGTGGCATAGCCAGCGCTAGCTAGCGCCTCTTTGTTTGGATTTAACTTTCCCCCAGTGGTGTTAACAGAGGAGGAGGAGGAGGAGGAAGAGAGCGGGGAAAAAAAGGGAACAACTCAAAGACTTCTGGGAGTTTTTGTCATGTCTCCCTCCAGACAATGTGTTTGCATGCACACATCAGACCCTGGGAGAGACAGAGACAAAGACTAATACATACAGTATTGCACGCACGCACGCACGCACACGCACACACACACACACACACACACACACACACACAAATATATATGAATAAACAAACGTGAATGCATGCACGCACAGACACAGACACACATACATGCATAAACAAAGATGCTTACACACACGATACACGTGAACACATGCACTGCACAATCGCGTACACGCACGCACACACACATGCGTGCGAATGACGCGATATCCTCCAAGGATCATTAGGTCTGTCAGGCTGTCTAATTCTGATCCACCTGCGAAAAACTAGAGCGCCACACAACCGTCTTAAGTGTGTGTTTTTTACGTTCTCTTTTACAGCGCAAAGCCGTGTTCGTTGTAATGTCTGTACATCACGGTAAACAAGCTTAAATATTAATGACGGCACCTCACAGAGTTTGTTGTTTTAATTCGTTTCATTGTTCTTTCATATTTTCCAACGACGCGCTTTTTTTCTTCCATTTGTGGTGACAGAATTGTACGAACACCTGGGGTGATTAAGCACACAACAGATTCATTTAAAAAGGGGGGTGGGGGTGCTTTCAAAAGCAGGAGAAGCTGTCATACTGGCACATCACCATATTCACACTGACTGGGGTGGAATAGAGCCACACGGGGCCAAACAAACCTAGATTTGACGCTTTCCTCGCAGAACACGCTAAACACAAACTTTTTTTCCCCCCTCCACCGGCTTCCCCTGCCGAACCCACTAAACCAGGGCTTTTCAACAGGTGGTCTGGGGACCACCAGTGGTCCCTGAGAGGATTCCAGGTGGCCCCCAGCTAAATGATGGACAGTTGGTAACCAGTTGGGGACCTTATAGATCGGTAACTCTTGAGTGTTAAAATGAAACCAAATACGGGTCCATTTGGTGTTTCATTTTACAATCTCAAGAGTTAAATCATATTAAAGTTCTGAATTACTTCTTCAAGAATCTACATCATTATAAAATGTAGAATAATTGTTATTTTGACCAATGTTTGGCCAGTTATCTCTGGCCAGTTAAATTGTGAACAAAAACTTGAAAATCCTTAGTTTTGGGTCCAAGAGGCTACACTCCACTTCAAATGGTAAGAATAAAAAGTGGGCCCTGGTATGAAAAAGGTTGAAAACCACTGCACTAAACTAATTTTTTGTTCTATATGTTTAATTCACTGTATTCCTGACAACTTTTAAGACTCATGGAGTACAGAGTTACGCGTCAGGATGACATAACCCGGAAATCGACGAGTCACTGGCTTGCTAGGCCTTCTGGGAAACTGAGGCACTATTGAGCTCTGCTGTCTGTTATTGTTTTTGGTTTGCGGTGCGGGGGGAACATTTTTAACACAAACAATGGGACTATTTTCAGGGGGATTATCGTAAAACGGCAGCACAATTACGACGTGGTGGTGACTCCTCTACGGTTAGTTGGAACTGCGGCAGTGAAGTGATTTTTATTACGGGTTCCTGCAGGGAAGTCAATGTGTTAACTTTGTGTGACATTAGCTGGGGAATATTACAATAAATATTGTGAAAAAAAAAATAAAAAAACAGAAACCTCTGGGTAATTACTTCCCTGTGCTTCTTGCGCAAGTGAATTGAAATGTGGAATGAGCCATGGTGAAATCTTACATTTAATCATACCCTCTCCTCTCAAGCTTTGTGCCACCAAGTCACACCAATGGGCAAGTAAAAATTCAAAG
>CM076976.1:42565972-42587704 GCA_039105355.1 Benthosema pterotum
CATGATTCTGGGGCACACACCGGCCCAGGAGTCAGTCAATCTAGCCTGGTCCGGGGAGGGGGGCTGAGGCGGGGGCGGTCCTGAGAGGGCTGATTAGACGGATGCTCTCCCATCATCCATTTCGACAGGCCGGCGAAAATTGGCTAGCCCCCTCACAGGGTAGAGTTCACGGGGGTGGGTGGGGTGGGGGTGCGTTGGGGGGAAGTGGGGATTGAGGGGGGGTGGAGGGTAGCGACGGGGAGGAGAATGGGTGGGTGGGTGGATGTGTGGTGAAGGGGGTGCGCTTGGATACCTGTCACAGACTTTGGTCTGTTTCAGGATCTCGGCGGCGAATTAATAAAATATTGTTCCTGCTTCCCTTTTACCTGGCCATGGCAGCTTTCTCTCGGTTCCCCCTCTCCCCAGCTTGCGCCGGCCTTTGACCTGCACTGACTACTGTGAGAGATGAGGAACCCAATGGAAGCCATGTGAGTGGGCTGGGGTGTCAGGGAGACATGCTGGAGAAGGAGAAAAGTCCTAACTCAAGAACTGCTAGAGAGAGAGAGAGAAAGAGGTGGGGGGTGGTTGGGGGTACGTGGAGCCCACTTTCTTGGAAGACAGCTACACTTCACTTCAGACAGACTGACAAACAACGGTGCCGCGTGTGTGTTTGTGTGTGTGCGCGCGTCAGCATCGAGACATTTTCGAACTGTGATGCACAGGAAAGATAGCAAGCAAGCCGCAAACAAACAGCTATACCCCCCCCACCAAAAAGTTATTATAAATAAATAAGAGATAAAACAAATACTAAAACAGGAGAACTCGATCCAAACCGCAGGGCTTCACAGATGATTGTCACCAACTCTGTTAACACCTTTACCGTTTTCCCACGCGAAAAAGCGTGATGTAATATTCTGTCCCCTGTTTCCCACGCGAAAACGCGTGTTGTACTTTTTGCATGCTACCTTTAGATGGCGCCATCTCCACACTGGCACATGTCAGAAAGTTTGTCTTTTTTTTTTTTTTTAATTGTAGCCAACCACCTGATCTTTAAAATGGTATAGGCATCTACTTGAAGCAGAAAAAAGTTATATGAAAGATAAAACTTTAAACCTGATTATTTCATAACTAGTCCTGGAGGAAACGCCAGTGTGAACAACAGGGCCCTTTTGTACAATTTATATAAAAAAAAGAAAACATATTATCGAGTTGGGCTATTTTTTCCCTTAAAGTGGACACCTCAAGCTGTCTTTGGATACCATTGGTTTGCACAAATTCATAACAGAGGATTTTCTATAAATCATTTTGTTACTATTGAGCCCAATGGGAACAAGACTAGCTTTTTGCCTGATCAGTTAAGGAGTTAACCGTACAAAGTATACAGTACAGTACAGGTGAAACATTCGCAGACCATTCCGATTCATGATTCTAACTACACAATCCAAACTTTTAAAAAGCTGATATACTGATGACAAGCCTCTCTTGCAGGGGTGGATGTAATATTTCCCAATTGAGAGGGCAGGAGAAAATGGTATGGGTGCGGCTTCATCGCCCGTGTTGCTTCGCGCCACGGGCGATGAAGCCGCACCCATAACATTTTCAGTTACAGGACTTGTATTAGTCAAGTAAAGCATCAATAATAACATCAGTTGTTGTTGAAGTTGCAACAGACACGCAGCATGCATAAAGCTAAAGGTCTGACTCAGAGAGTTTTCTGTTTTCAATGATGAAATGCTGTTGGTTTAGTGGTGACACAGCTGTAGTTAGTTAGTAGCAGTAGTAGTAGTGTTCAGTTTAATTATAAGCACTTTAATTTCTTGGGTATATCGGGCTGTTTTGCATGCCATCATATTTGGTGGGGCAGTCTGGGCATTTGGTGGGGCATTGCCCCCCCTGTCCATGCCTAGATCCGCCCCTGCTCTCTTGACTTAGTTACTTTGCTTCCAAAGGCCTATCTCACAAAAAAATTACAAAGAAACTCAAAACACCTTGTCCTATCAATCCCAAATTAGAATCATAATGCTGAGGGGCCTCCAAAAGCTCTTCCACTTGTGCCCACACGAGTATGTCATAGAAAACTGCTATTCTACTACTTTGCACAGCTCTGGGTCTTAGGCGTCCCAGCCTGGTAGAATACACAATGCGTTCTCAGTACAGCACCCCTTTCTACTTGGAACGCCTCATGTTTGCAAACATGTGAATGTGTGTGGTTGGACCTACATGTGTGACGGTAGCATAAGCATGTGTGTGTGTGTGTGTTATAGTTTCACCTGGGACTGCCTTTAGAGCATTGCATGGCACAGGTTAAGCATAGTAATGATCATCTCCTCATCCCCCAAGCCTTGATCCTTTCATATAACACCCTGTTCCACAAAACAAAGTGCCAAAGGTCTTTCATGTTCTGCTCTTGTCTTTGCACAGAGAAAAGTGTAAAAACTAAATAATCATGCATGAAACAGCACCACTGGGAGGGTGAGAGAGATCACTTCATCCTCCCCTTCCACAAAAAAAAAAAGAAATGTCAGACTGACAAAAGTAGGAAAACATCCCCAGGTTATTTGGGATTGTTTACAGGTATCTGTGCACCAACGCTGGCTGTACAGAGAAAAACTCGTACCAATGAGAGATGAATATGTGATAAACACGAGGCCTTGGCACGAGCGAGATCAGGACTCGATGTTGGCAGTTTGGAAGGGAGAGGGAAAAAAAAACATGGCTTGCTAATAGCTTTCTCCGTGGTGGAGCAGTATGTATGTTCGTTGGTGGTTCAACACTTGTTTTATTCATGCTAGTGATGCTCAAATGACCAGTGGATAATGATCACATTCACCTTCCTCCTGGCAGGCAGATGCTGCCGGTGTGTTTACAAGCTGAATCTCAATATGAAAATCTCTCGCCGATCAATGGGCAGCTAAAGCCCTGGACGCTCCCTCTCTCTCTCTCTGCCGAGGTGCTAATAATACAGACTGTTGCTCAATGCTGTTGGAAGAAGAAGAAGTACTCGCATGTCAAAACTAAAAGTGGCTGCGATGCCACGATATGCAAAAACTCATTATTAAAGTTCACGACTCCCTGCCATGTAAATTTCACCTGAGTAAAAGTATCGGCATCTACTCAAGATATCACAGGTGATTTTAGGCTCTCCCACACCGGGGGGGGGGGGGGGGGGGGGGGGGGAGTGTAAAAATGAATGATTCACGCGTGTTGCTGGATATTAGTGGGAACTGTTGACATGGCAATAACACATGTCGAAATGGTAATAACACATTATTACCATTTCGACAGCATGCACCAGTTCCCACTAATATCCAGCAACTTCGCACAGCCATTGAAGGGGAGTGGACCAACATTCCACAGAAACTCTTTGCGAAGATGTGTTCCACTGCATGAGGCAAATGGTGGTCATACCAGATACTGACTGGTTCGGAGTCCCCAGACCCCCAATAAATCGAAAAGAAATGCACATTTCAGTTTGGCCTTTTATTGTGGACAGTCTAAGGTACACCTGTGCCTAATCATGATGTCAGATCTGCATCTTAATGTGGCACACCTGTGAGGTGGGATGGATTATCTTAGCAAAGCAGAAGTGCTCAATATTGAGAGAAATGGTAATATTATATATTATATCTGGAATGAATTTTAGGTCTTTAAGTCCATTCCCTGAAAAATGGGAGCAAAAAAAAGTGTTGTGTTTATATTTTTGTTGAGTGTAGTTCCATTCAGAGTTTCAGACAGTTCCGCTCAGAGTGGCATAGCGGTCAGTGCCTGCCGCTGGCTCTGCTCGCTCAGCGCGCACACACACAGCAAACATTAATAATTCCGGTGATTGGATTACACAAGGTGCTTATACCACTCACATTTTAATGTCCCACAGTTACAACAAGGCAATACGAACAAAAAAACAAAAAAACAGACCGGGTATATATGAGAAAAGCCATGTGTAAGGTAGAGAGAGAATAATCCCCCAAACACAACACAGTGTACTGCTTGAAAACACCACCACCAAGTCTCTGAAATAATATAATAAGGTTCCGTTTCATTTTTTTTTCTCCCTTCCTTTCTCCAGGCCCCTCCGAGGAACGGAGAGAGAGAAGAGATTGCTGGAAAATGGATTATCTCTCTAACATTGCGAGTTCATAAGTCCAACTACTAACTTTGTTGAAGGGCAGATATGGCCTCCCGCAGGGGGACAGAGCTCACATTTAGCCACGAGGCCTCCTCTGTGATTAGAGTACGAGAGATGCGGCCATATTGACTCAACTGTAGTTTTTCTTTTTTCGCCTTTCCGCGTGCAAACCACCGTCCGTATGTAATTACCTCTTCAAAAACGAGCATCGCCGCTAATCCCCTATAATTCCAGATATTTTAGTGGCGCTCGGCGCTCTGGTACTAATAAGCAAATCAAATCATATCATATCTGCAACATCACAAATGAGTTTTCGGGGTGGGGGGGGGAGAAAAAAAAATAAACTGGACTGAAAATAATTCCTTCCGAGTCGCCCGTCCCAAACGGGATTGGTTTGGAGGGAGGCAGGGTAGCTAGCAGGCAGATGTAACTTTTCCCAATTGAGGGGGCAGGAGAAAATGGTATGGGGACGGCTTCATCGCCCGTGGCGCGATGAAGCCACACCCATACCATTTTCTGTTACAGGACTTTTATTAGGCAAGTAAAGCATCAATAATAACATCAGTTGTTGAAGTTGCAACAGACACGCAGCATGCATAAAGCTAAAGGTCTGACTCAGAGAGTTTTCTGTTTTCAATGATGAAATTGGTTTAGTGGTTTAGTGGTGACAGAACTGTAGTTAGTTAGTAGTAGTGGTTCAAATCATTTTACATATAAGGTTTGGTGGGGCAGTCTGGGCATTTAGGGGGCATTGCACCCCCATGCCCATGCCTAGATCCGGGCCCTCTGCTGCATGTGGTTTGTTGAAGCGGTCACGTTGTGATGATGATGGAGCTGCCACCAACCCCTGTGCACCCCCACCCCCCCAACCCCCCCGTTCTCTCCCTTGCCCCGCGGACGGACCCCCTTCAAGGCTCACCTGTAGCTCTGTCTGGAAAAAGAACTTCTGCGGGCACTGTGAGCAGTCATAGATCTTATCCTCCTGGCCGTGGGCAGAGAAGATGTGTTGCTGGAGCTTGCTGGCCTGGACAAACACTGCACAGTGAACACACACGCATGCACACGCACACACACACGCGCGCGCACACACACACACACAACAGAGAGAGAGAGAGAGACATGGGGATTGTTACCGTATACTGTAGGTCTGCATAATAATCACAGAATTATGCTTGGACTCGTGGAATGCTCCCTGCTGTTGTGGTTATTAAATAGTCCATGATCTGGCGACTCGTATTAACGGAATAAAGGCAAAACTCCTAATTGCAATTGCCGTTTGCCTTGTCAAATGGCAAGGAAAATGACTTAATTAGGAACAAATGAATGTTGCTATTAACAATAAAAACATCATTATAATTGGGGGGTTTGGTGGGTGTGTGGGTGGGTGGGGGTGTGTGGAGAGAAGCTAGAACTTGTATATATGTGTGCCGTGCCACTGGAGTGGTCATATTTGCGTGGCACCGTAACACAAGCGAGCGGATGCATAATGTTTTGGGAATAATGATGTTTCCTTATTTAGCGCTTATACTGCTGTGGGAGGACAACACAAGCACCAGAAAATAAACAAACCCAACCGCCAAAAATTGGCATGGCTTCAAGTGCAAAACATGGCCTCCATTAGTCTACGACGTCGCTAATTATATTGACAATATAAATATTCATGCTGTTGCTGCTACTTATTTATGCAGACTCAGACTACATTCACTGCTATCAGATAAACACACACACACACAGAGAAAAAACTCGACGCTGGCACTTAAAACATATACCATACATTTGTGATTTAATTAAAGCCAAGGTCCACACACTACTGGAAAGCCAAGGGGGATGCGAGGGCGTGCGTTGTAAGTAAGTAACACACGTGTCTGTGTGTGTGTCTGCGTGTGTGTGTGTGTGTGTGTCTGCGTGGGATCTCCGAGGAGCACTTCAAACGTGCCGTTTGTTATCCCGGACCCTTGTGCTTTAAAGGACGGCTGTCTAATCTCAAAGGTCTGGATGCTCTGGATAGAAAAAAAAAGTTAGCGTGTGGGGGCTTCATTTGAATTTCTTACAGCTCAAAATAACTTTTACTTCTTCTAACGCGGCGCGCGCCACGGCGGGGCCGTCGGGAGAGAGACAGGGGAGGGAGGGAGGGAAAAAAAAGAGAAACCCTTCCAAAAAGGTGAGGTGTCTTCTTCTTGGCAGGGACCGGTGTCGAGAGAGAGAGAGGGGTCCCCACCGGCTGCAACGCCATGCACACCGACGCCGCGGTGCCACTACCCCCACTCCCAGGGCACCCCGGTCACATTAACGCGTTTCCCCCCGATTTGGGTATACACACCTGAGGGGGCTGATATTAATTATTGGGGCGTATACGCGTGAGACTCGCGCCGGCAAAATGGATGCCTGCCACACTGCGATCTGGGAAATGAAAAAGTTTAGATCACCGGCGTGTGGAAGAAGTACGCCGGCTGACTGCTAATTCCTCTGTGGCGCCGCCTGTCTCTGCTAAACAGAGAGGATTAAGCATGCAGCTATATGACTACACTGTGGCACACTGTGGGCAGGAGTTTTTAACATTTGGAAACGCATTGTTAAGACATAGCGGCGCAACAACGCTTTGCTAACACGGTTAGGACTATTTGAAATATCACACAAATGTGTGAAACATGTGGTGTTGTGTGTACGCTGTATTGGTCGAAACGGCACCTCTGTTGGTGTGGCAAACATAGGGACGTAGGATGTTGTACAGGGTGTACATAGGGACAAAGCTGGGCCCTTTGGAGAGGCTGCATCACTCAAAAACATGCAAAGTTGGCAACAGTTTCTGGTGAAATAGTGTGCAAAAAGTATATATAAAATAAAGCAGCATGATCACTACGGCAGGTGTTTTCAACCGGTGGTCTGGGGACCACCAGTGGTCCCTGAGAGGATTCCAGGTGGTCCCCAGGCTAAGTGATGGAAAGTTGGTTAACCAGATGTACCGGTAACTCTTTGAGAGCGTAAAAATGAAACCAAATGGACCCGGATGTTAACGCTCTCAAGAGTTAAAATATTCATCATTTGAATTAGCCCAAGTCTATAACTAAAGAATGAAGAAGATTAATGGTAATGTTTGGATTTCTCCAAGATCCATCCTGGAATTGTGGACAAAAGCAAAAGAAATCTTGAAATGTCCTCAAATGGTGGTCCGTGTGGCTCAAATTCTGAATAAACAGTGGGCCCTGGTATGAAAAAGGTTGAAAACCCCTGCACTACAGTATATGGTACACTATTCCACTATTTATTTTAGACGTTGTACATCCAACACTTTTTAGTATCTAGAAAACTAGAAGGCTGCTGGATTGCAGTGGAATTTAATGTGCACCGACTTTCTCCCGAGATGATAAACCCTTATTGATTTTGCTGACCGCTGCTCTGCATTCGCTCTAACATTATGTCAAATTCCACACAAGATATCTCCTAATCTAATGGGCTTGGTTTTGCCTCGAAACACACTGATCACATACATGCATGCTTCCTACTGCAGTGCTTCCCGAAACAGTTCCATTTGGTTTCAAGCTATCATTTAGCTGGTACCCCATGGAACTCCATCACTCGAACTCCACCCATTTGAGTAAACCTACCACCTTTCGAGGACATTTTAGCCCCACAAACCCCCAAACTAAAGATTTCTTTTGCTTTTGTCCACAATACTAGGCTGGAATTGGGAAACAAAACAAGGGGTCCATTTGGTTTCATTTTTTACGTTCTCAAGAGTTACATCTGGTTAACCAACTTAACTGGGGACCACCTGGAACCCCTTTCAAGGACCACTAGTAGTAAACCCCGGCTCTAGCTTATGTGCACTAGATAACGTGCATAGTTTCATTATATAGACATTCCACTGTTAGGTTCTTCGCTTATACGCATGATTCACAAAGACAAATCTTGTCTTTGTATGATGTATTATGTATTATGTATGATGTACTACTTTGAGGTATTTGCTGTATGCATCTTACTGTAAATTTCTCTGGGTTAAATAAATGCCTAAACTGTAGTTTGTTCTGATTTAGCATGTGATAAACAACACAGCCTCTAGGGGTGCTATCGGGGCGTTTCAATCCTTTTTAGTCTGGTGGTGATCACAGTGTGAAAATGACAAAAGTTTTCTTTGTTTTGGTGACACACAGAAATAAAATAAATAAATAAGAAGCGTTAGCAGACAATAATGTTTTGTCTGCATATACACCCTACAGAAGCAGGTCATGCCTGCTTCCAGCAGGAAGCCTTCATTAAGTCTTTTGGCTGCACGGAAGAAAAGGGAAAAAAGTCAATACAGCGAAAATAAAAATGGATTTGAGCCTTGGAGGGGGGCCTTTTTAGAATCCTGTACAATAGACCCTACACACACCACCGAGGTGTCAGGGTTTTGCTCCGCTCCCTCGCTGTTTACACGTCCATCCGATCCAAAGCTAACAAGAGGAATGTTGCATCAGCTATAAAACGCATCTGTGGCTACCATTCATAGCTCAGCATTCATTCATCTCTACGCATATTAAGTGGACACAATGGCCGCCTGAAAGCCTAGTGGGCAGTGTGCCAGGGCCTAAAATGCACTCGCCTTTACAGCGGCACAATTCCTGAATATAGTTGGAGCCATTAATAGTCCGAGAGGTTGGAGGAAGTCATGGGGGGTAATATAAAACCTCTGATGGAAACAATTATATTAAAAGATTGAAGTACATCTCATTAGGCCTAACGCATAGGTAGAGGGTCGGTTTGGGTTATATTTAGGCCGTTTACCATGCAAAGTGCACATGCTATTTATTAACCCATTAAGAGCTGTCCACTTTAACCGTTATTTTAAGTTTGCTAGAGCCGACTCAGCCCGTTACTCGAATAGTAAATTATTAACCCCCCCCCCCCCCCTAACATCCTAAGGCTGTTCACACATTAGACCAGTTGTTTTCAACCTTTTTCATACCAGGGCCACTATTTAGTCAGAAAATTTGAGCCATGGACCAACATTTGATGACATTTTAGCCTCAGAGACCCCAACACTAAAGACTTCTTTTGCTTTTGTCCACAATACCAGGCTGGATTTTGGAAAAAACAAAACAGTCAAACATGCGGATCACAATGACCATTAATCTTCTACATCCTCTAGTTGGGTAGACTTGGGTCTAATTCAGAAGATGAATATTTTAACTCTTGAGAGTGTAAACATGGTTTCATGTTTACGCTCTCAAAGAGTTACATCTGGTTAACCAACTGTCCATCATTTTAGCCTGGGGACCACCTGGAATCCTCTCAGGGACCAACGGTGGTCCCCGGACCACTGGTTGAAAACCACTGTCCTAAGGGTCTGTTCACATATTAGACACACCGAGCTGTTTGTACTGTATCACACACCAAAGACACAGCTCACAATGCATTTCCAAAGGGAGGCACATGGTCTGAAGACACAAGCTTCACTTGGCCAACCCGCGGCGCGTGAGCCACATGTGGCTCTTCAGCTGGTTACATGTGGCTCTTAAGGGGGCTTCCACATGAAACCGTCAACAAAAACGCTCGCCATGGCACAGTCATTCATTCCCTATACAGTGGTGCCTAACCACTCGACCACGGACTGATTCCTAGTTGACCGCGGAGGTGTAGGGTATGTTTTTTTGACTTGTCATATACTTTTTTGGATTGTAAACCATGTTTCTAAATACATGTCCATATGTTTTAATAGTGTGTTTTGCATTGCGCACTTGTGACCATGACAGCCATCGCAACGGTTTTATAACCGTTGTGACCGTTTGATGTGGCTCTTTGCAATAACACAGTGAAAAACGTGGCTCTTAGTCTATGACTGGTTGGCCACCCCTGTCCTAACAGAATCACTGCACTGACAGGCCAATGTAGAGAGAGAGAGAGAGATGGACAGAGACAGAGAGAGAAAGAAGAGAAACTTTGTTTTGTTTTGTTGGCTGGTGGAGCCAGTCAGTGAGTGCAGAGCTGCAGAGCCGGAGGTTGGGGGGGGGGGGGGGGGGGGGGGGGGGCGTCACAGGGGTGCCGGGGCTAGGGCCGGGGCGGGGGGGGCTGAGGGGGCCAAGGTCTCCTCGCTGTGGGGGATATTAAGCCACTCTGATTAGATCTCAGGGCCGTCCCGTGGCAGACGTCGTCTCCTTTACAACAAGCCCCGGCTCATCTTTATTTTGGCAGGGCGGGTGTACTGCTCTCTGCAGGGTCTCTGTGCTGTTGTTGTTGCTGCTGCTGCCAGTGTTGCCAACTTGGCGCATTTGTCGCTATATTTAGAGCTTTTTCAGACCCCCTAGTGCCAAAATTAGTGAAAAACTCCTGGCGGAAAATCTAGTGCTTTTTGGCTGGTGAGTTGGGGTGAAATTGATTGACAGGCGCCAGAGATAAAACCCTTGTTTTTCACCATTTTTCCTCCAATGACAGTGGTTTTACCAGTGGCCCCCAAGCTAAATGATGGATAGTTGGTTAACCAGATGTAACTCTTTAAGAGCGTAAAAATGAAACCAAATGGACCCTTGCGGGTCCATTTGGTTTCATTTTTACACTCTCAAGAGTTAAAATATTCATCATGTGAATTAGCCCAAGTCTACACAACTAGAGAATGTAGAAGATTAATGGTCATTTAATGGTCATATACCCTTCCAGGCAAGCATCTAGCGCATTCTAGTGCATTTTGGAAGTGCCACTAGTGCATTTTGGATTTTGGCAGTTGGCAACACTGGCTGCTGCACCAAACTATACGGAGCTGTTTGTGTGTAGGAGGGAGGAGTGGACTGGACACCCGCCGCCCCCACATACCCCCCTTCTCAGAGAGAGCAAACGCAAGTAAAGCGATCGTGTTAGCGGCCGTCACCCGTTAGTCATCTCTCGAAGTGCCTCGATTGGCCAGTTAGGTCACTGGTTTTCACCTTTTTCATACCAGGGCCCACTATTTATTCAGAATTTGAGCCACGGACCACCTGATGAGATTTTAGCCCCACAGACCCCAAAATCAAAGATTTCTTTTGCTTTTGTCTTCTTCTACATTCTCTAGTTGTGTAGACTTGGGCCAATTCAGATAGTGGATATTTTAACTCTTGAGAGTATAAACATGAAACCAAATGGACCCTTGCGGGTGCATTTGGTTTTTTTTACGTTCTCAAAGAGTTACATGGCTAACCAACTTTCCATCATTTAGCCCTCAACTTTCCATCATTTAGGACCATGGTCCCCAGACCACCTGTTAAAAACCCCTGAGTTAGGTGATGATGTGTTGATGATGTCTTTAAGAGATCTCTATATGTATCTCTGCTCGCGCACCAGTAGGCCATGGCCTACTGGTGCGCATGTGCAATGCGCAATTTGGCACTCTCTACTGAGTGCAGACCTCGTTTATGTATTTATTGGTCAAGTGTTTGGTTTCGGGTTGAAAAGGACTGTTCGCGATGCGGCAGGCGATGCTGGCGAGCAATTTAGCGTGCACAAAGCGACGATTTCAGAGAATAGTTTCTTACAGGCCTTGCTTATACGCGGGTTCGACAGACAAATGAAATAGTGTTTTTATGTTCCCTAACAAAACAAAGTAAAAATGACATGTCAGGTATAGGCAGGGGCACGCAGAGGCAACTAATTAAACACACTCCCGCCAATTCCAACGCAACAGAATTCCTGTAGTTTTGTTGACTTTCCACCACATGCTGTTAAGTGAAAGAAGAAAAAAGAAACCCACACACTCTTCTCACTTCTATCCACCACCACCCGCACCACCCGCCACCCACACGGCTTTTCATCACTTTATATTTCTGTTTTGTTTGTCTTAAGCACATATTCCCAATCACAATTTCCACCGCAGCCTCTCAGTCCTGGCGGTGCAGCGGTAGTTCCTAAGGTGCGAGGCAGACACTTCTAGCTGGAGGCTCCCCCACTTCTGAAACCTGTCAAATCTGTCCTGGGAGAGTCAGATGCTCTCTCTCTCTCTCTCTCTCTCTCTCTCTCCTCTCTCTCTCTCTCTCTCTGTCTCTGTCTCATCATCCAGGGGGCTTTTGGACCCCTCTTTCTCTCTCTCTCATTCTTTCTTTCTCTCTCTTTGACTCCCCCATTTACCCTCCTTTCCCCTCTGCGTTGCTTCTCTTTTCCTCCTCCTCTACTTTCTCTCCCTTTCATCTCGTCGTATCCACAACTTGCCAGTTGTCGGAGCCATCTTAGCTTCACCCAAGTTCACTCCTCTGCCTTCCTCTACTCTCTCTTTCTCTCTCTCTCTCTCTCTCTCTCTCTTCTGCTGGCTGTGAGTCACTCCCACCCCCACCGCTGCTTCCCTTCGGTTTGTTTTCGTGATTCATGGTTTGGTCCTGCAGTCCTCTTGTCCTCTAACAGGGATTGAGAACGATCTTGTACAGATCTGCTGTTTTAAACTAAGGGTTAAAAGCTGAGGTGACACCGACGCGTCCCCGGGATTAAAGAGCGACAATACCTTGCCGTTCTCCAGTCTCCTGCAGAGTTTTGGGGTCACGGGGGTTAAGGGGATAAAGCTAAAGAAGAACGTGAACATCGAGAGGGGATCATCTTTAAAAAAAGAATAAAAAACAACATAAGAAGCGACCTTGCTATTCTCAGTGAACTGGCATGCCTGGCCAGCCCCCTCCTCCTCTCCCACTCCCCTTACCTCCACCACTGCCGGCACTAAAAACCCACCACCTACTTTGATCAAAGTTTCACTTTCATGTGCACATGTCATTACCGCACATGTCTTGACTGAAACAGGGATTCCCTTTGAAATGTCAATTCGCAGACACGCGTGCCAAAAGACGGGGGTCGTCTGCCACGCCGACAAATCAACCTGCGTGTCTTCAAAAACAAAAAGGACGCAAAGGTACAACTGTCACGTTGTGTAATAATAAGCACCGACGCGGTAAATTATACAGGATGAACAAAAAGCCTAATTTGTAACGAATTGAATTAATCACCGGTGCAGCGATGCTGTTCCTGTGAAAGTTGAACAATTATGAATATCTCTGAAGCACTGCAGTCGCCTGCTGCGTCAATACTTTAACTATATGTCAGTATAGTCTAAGCTGTTATGAACAACTTTTTTCTTTCTCCAATCACTGCAAAAAGGCAGTCTAAATATAAGAGGAAAAAAAAAAAAAAAAAAAAAAAAATATATATATTATATATATATATATATATATATATATTATATATATATATATATATATATATATATATATATATATATATATATATATATATATATATGAGAGTAAAAGTACTAGAAGCAAAATAATATGTCCGTGGGGAAAGTGAATTGTACTTGGTAAGAATTCCTGTAATAAAACAAGGTTGATATCTTATACACTTTTCTCTTGGTCAGTATATCCTTCTTAAAACAAGAGCAATCATATTTTAAGTCAACATTTAAGACTTGCTTAGTTCAGAGGTTTTTTTTTGCATTGATATAGAAGAGCTTTTAAATCAACCTAATGTCAAAATAATGTTACGTTTACGTTTCAATTATATAAATCTAGCCTTAAAGGAATATTTCACCATTATTGAAAAAGTAGTTTACATATAGAATATTTAGAACTCTTTCCTTGGGGCCTTTATGTGTGTAATAATGCGGTTTTAGATATTTTAGATTTGGAGGGGTCCCAGTGTCTCTGATGTCATCAACACTACTTCATGGACTACAATTCACACAATTCTCCGTCCGGGGACCACCAGTGGTCCTTGAGAGGGTTCCAGGTAGTCCCCAGCTAAATGATGGACAGTTGGTTAACCAGATGTAACTCTTTGAGAGCGTAAACATTAAACCAAATGGTTTGGTTTCAATGGTTTGGTTTCATGTTTACACTCTCAAGAGTTAAAATATTCACCATCTGAATTAGCCCCAAGTCTACACAACTAGAAGATTAATGGTCATTTTGATCTCCATGTATGCCTGTTTTGTTTCCCAAACCCAGCCTGGTATTGTGGACAAAGCAAAAATAAATCTTTAGTTTTGGGGGCTGCATGTGGGGCTAAAATGTCATCAAATGGTGGTCAAAATCGTGGCTCAAATTCTGAATAAATAGTGGGCCCTGGTAATGAAAAAGGTTGAAAACCACGGCAGTAAGTGCATTGCTTAGGTAAGCCAACAGTATTATTATTATATAAAAAAGAAGTGAGGACTGTTTTTTTGTTGTTGTTGTTGTGGGCATAAAGTTGGACAGCTGTCAGCCAGTCTCTGTATCTCTCAGCTGCAGGTCTCCTATCCCCCCAACAGGGGGAGGCCTTCCGCCCTGCTGGTGGTCTGCCCCCCGCCCACCTTCCATCTGGCCCAGTGTCCTGAGGGTACTCTCTCTCTGTCTCTCTCTCTCTGTCTTTATATCTCTCTCGCCATCTCCTTCCTCCTCTCTCTCGCCCTGCTTGCATCTCTCTCCCTCTCTCTTATGCTGCCGTGATCGATATGGCCGCGGAGGGAGAGGGGAGAGGGGTGGGTGGTGGTGGATGTGTGTGGGTGGGTGTGGTGGGCGGGGGTGGGCACGGGCCTGTCTGTCAAAGCTGGCGGTTGGAAAATGAAGGCTCAGATGAAGGAGGCATGCTCTGTATATTAAATGTCCGAGACCCCCGTGAGGGGAGGAGAGGGGAGGGGAGGGAGGGGGGGGATATCAATAAGCTTCTGCTAAGGAGAGATAAGGCCAAACTGCAGCGACAAGGAGGAGGAGAGAGAGGAGGGAGGGGGGCATGGGGAGGTGGGCTAGGGGGATGTCAGGTGGGCTCCAGAAAGGACGGACGCGAGAATAAGGAGGATTAGAACGACGTAAACGAGGTAAAAGACGCATGGACGCAAGGCGCAAAATGCAGAAATGGGAGCTAGCAACGCTATTTGATGACCCATTATCCCACAGACCCCTCAATTTGAAAATATAATATGCCAAGGACCCTCATAAGAGAAGATTCTTAAGGCTCTAGGACCCCCGATAACGGCATTACCAACTCTGGGACTGTTATTTTAAAATAATTTCTGTGGAATAGAACCAAATGAACCAGTCAAGGGGTTCCATTATGGGGAATCCATTAATGGGGAGTCGATTATTTCCTTCCTATCTATCTTTTAGCTGTCGGACTCCTTGAAAGTCCCTCAAGGACCCCTGGGGGTTCCCGGACCCCACTTGGGGAATTCTTGGCCTTGGCTGTGTTTTTAAAACAGCTGTTGGATGGAAAAAGATGCTGTAACTTGTTACATAGGCACACACAAAAAAACAGAAATGCTATGTTGAGTTACAGCTGCACACACTGATATTTTTGGAAATGGTGAAAATGTGGTGCAAATCTTTGAATTATATTAAAGTTCAGAATAGGTTAAAAGCTCTTGAAGCAGCAGCAGCAAGTGGCAGCGTGCAGCGGCGGCACTCCCTCCTTCTCCTATGTCTATACCGCCCCTGTCGCCACCAATGCACCTGCTCCCAACCAGAACCCGGCCCTTCTCTTCATAAATACTTCAAGCCGATCGAAAACCACCCTGAAGAAGAAGAAGAAGAAGAAGAAGAAGAAGCAGAGGAAGACCCTGCGCGGTTAAAGAAAAAGAGAAGAGAAAAAGAAGAGAAAAAGAAGAGAGCGAGAGCCACAAGCGGTGGCGCAGCGTAAAGAGCTGAGGAGGGAGAAAAGAGGAGTGAAGAGCCCAAGTTAACGACTTTGCAGATTTCATTATAGAGATAGTTAACCCTGTTGACACCGAAGGAGGCCGCCGTTCTCTCAGGAGGGACGGTGGAACCTTCCACCTCCACCAACACAGAGACAGATGAGATCATTACAGCTATCAGCACCACCGCCATCCACAATTAGCACATCTCTCCCTTTCTCTCTCTCTCTCTCTACCGCCCCCTCCTCCTCTCTTCCTCCTCCACCACGCTCACACAGTCTCCCTCCCTCTCTCTCTCTCTCCCTCGCGACTCTTGACTTGACACCTCTTGGCGTCTTGACGATTCCGAGGCAATTTGACTAAATAAAAAGCCGCGCGCATCAGCAAACCGCTCAAAGTTTTTCCGTCGGTCCACTTCCCTCGACCTTTCGCCAACTCGTTTAGAAGCTATTTAGCTTCTACCTTTTCGCGCTTGTGTGTACAGACACGCACGCATGCAGCGCACACGATTGATGATCATGTGGACTGTAAAGCTGTTGGTTTTCAAACCACTGGTTGCGGGAACCACCAGTGGTCCTTGAGAGGGTTCCAGTTGGCCCCCAGGTTAAATGGTGGAAAGTTGGTTAACCAGATGTAACTCTTTAAGAGTGTAAACATGAAACCTTTGCGGATCCATTTGGTTTCATGTGTACACTCTCAATGAATTAGCCCAAGTCTACACAACTAGAGAATGCAGATTAATTAATGATCACTATGATCTGTATGTTTAACTCTTTGTTTCAAAATCCAGCCTGGAATCGTGGACAAAAGCAAAAATAAATCTGTAGTTTTGGAGTCTGTGGGGCTAATATATCCTCTCATGGTCCTTGGCTAAAATTCTGAATAAACAGTGGGCCCTGGCATGAAAAAGGTTGGAAAGGTTGAAAACCGCTGCTGTAAATTAGCATTGGTGTTGTGAGAGACGACCCCCCGTCCCCCGTCCCTAGCGCCAAAATTACTGAAAAACTCCTGCCCGAACTTTTTGCTCAGACCGCCAGAGGACAGGTTAGTCAAGACACCAGAAACAGCATGACGTCATCGCACATCCTGTTTAGGAGATCTGGCGCTTTAAAATAAGGGTTTTCTACCGAATCCACTGGCTTGAGCCGTGGCGTACGTAGGGCAGAAAAGGACGCACACGCGATCGCGGCCGATGTGTTAACCATCTGAATTACCTAATTTTCAAGAATCTACACATTTCGAAAAATGTAGAAGAATTTCCATTTTGACCAATGTTTTGTCAGTTATTTAGGTATTTGTTACCTGTGAAGCAGACAGGACACTTGAAGGTCCCGCCCATGCCCTCGAAGCTGTGCTCAATCAGGTGGCATTGCAGCTTGGCCGGGGAGTCAAAGGACTGGCTGCAGAGCTTGCATTCATGGTTCAAGCCTTCTTCTGTGAAGAAAAGAAAAGACACACGGAAATAGAAAGAAAAAAAAAAAAAAACGAATGAGAGGCTGAATAATCGGAGCACAACGTGTCAGAGAAAGGAGCAAGACATCTCTCTTTCATCTCTCTTTCGTGATGACAGATTCGCCCTCACTCACTCTATCATTCTCTTTATACCTGTCGTTTTTTTCTGCAGACAAAAGAAACGATCAAATTAAAATATATACACAGTGTGATGTTTTTTTCCCCTCATTAAGCGTAAATTGGATGAGCAGAGGGGTGTTCTAATTGCACGTTGCTTAAAGGTATTTCAGTGATTTCACTTAATATATTTTTTTCTTCTTTTTTCGAATTGCACATTACTTGGAGGTATATTCAATGATTTCACTTATTATACATATACTTTTCTTTTTTCTGATAATCCTCCCCACTATAGACCCGCCACTTATATGCTGACCATATTAGTAACTTCCTCCCTGTGCTCCTTTAATGAAAATAACGTATTGCCTGGATCTATATAGCTATACACTTTCATACCAGACAAAAGATATATAAAAGTCATAAACAAAATGGAACAAAACATTAATATAAAAATTACATAACATAAAGTTAACCTAACAAGTTTAAGTTATCACGTGCCCACAAAGTCTGAGTTTTTTGTACAATAAATATAAGATCGATAGATTAGATCAATTAGACAGACAGATAGACGGAGTGACTGACTGATGGACAGACAGACAGACAGACAGACAGACAGACAGACAGACAGACAGACAGACAGACAGACAGACAGACAGACAGACAGACAGACAGACGGACATGAGATTACATACACTAAAACAAAAAAACAAAACATTATCTTCCTGCTCCACATTCGCCCTGCATTGCCATGGCAACACTACTGGTCGGGGGGTTTGTCAGTACAGTGCAGCCCTCTCTCCTTACAAACAGCACACGTTCATTTGTCAAAATATTAATAAAGTGAGACGCGCTTAAGGCAATAGGAAGGGTGGGGGGGAACGGGACGGGAGGGGACGGGTTAGAAATGCAGATCCAAGTCCCACTCTGCACCGCTCGCCATTAGAATTCCCCACACGTCGGCCGCGTCGACATTAGACTACCTCAGCTAAGGCACACACATTGATAGCTCAAATAAATGGCATTCAGACAGGGGGCTCGGCCCGCCGCTCGCTCATTTGCTGCACAACGATCCGCTGACTCAGACTTCCACGGAACTGCCCATCTCCTGTGCGTCAATAAAAAGGAGCCGTACGTGCACTCTCTCTGCCGTGGGGTGGTGGGGCTGGGGCCAGGCCCAGCCAGCCAGCGCTCCATCAAGTCCTGTGAAGCCACTAGGCATGGGGCCAGCTATAGAGAGAGGAAGAGAGAGCTGGGGGGTGGGGTGGGGCAGACCTCCTTAGGGACCCATAGGAGGACCTATCCCTTGGACTCGTACTACAGTCCAGTGCCCACACTAATATTAGGCCCTGGGTGCCAAACACACACACACACACACACCAGGGGCGGATGTAGGCATGGAAAGGGCAATGGGCAATGCCCTCCTAAATACCCAGTCTGCCCGCCCAAAAACGATGCCATGCAAAAGATATTTCAAATTAAAGTGCTTATATTAGGCCTAACCTAAGGTTTCTGAAAAACTTAAAATATTTGTGTATCAGCTTCAAAACAAGTTTGTCTGGAATACTGTACATACTGTACGGAATCCAAATATGGATTCTCGTCCTGAAAGGGTTAAAATGTTTGAAACACACTACTACTGCTACTAACTAACTACAGCTGTGGCACCACTAAACCAACAGCATTTCATCATTGAAAACAGAAAACTCTCTGAGTCAGACCTTTAGCTTTATGCATGCAGTGTGTCTGTTGCAACTTCAACAACAACTGATGTTATTATTGATGCTTATACTTGACTAATAAAAGTCCTGTAACCGAAAATGGTATGGGTGCGACTTCATGAAGCCGCCCCCATACCATTTTCTCTCTGCCCCTCCAACATGTTCTCTTGCCCCCCCAAATGGGACATTTTACATCAGCCCCTGACACACCACACACACACACACCACACACACACACACACCACACACACACACACACACACACACACACAACACACACACACACCAACACACACACACACACACACACACACACACACACACACACACACACACACACACACACACACACACACACACACACAAAAATTCACCTCAACCAGCTGCGGGCCATCTCTCTCTTCTTGGGAGGATGTGGGGGAAAAAAAACGGGTGGGTTATAAACCAAATGGACTTAGTGGTGGGGGGAGAGAAATCTGGCAATGTTGTCCCACTAAAACAAAAACGCGACCGATCTGCCAGATTCTTGGGCCTGATGCCACTCCTCATTTCGGGAGTGTTACATCCGCGATTACCAAGGTTTTTGACCGATATTTAATGAAACAAAAAGTAGTGTAAAATCAATTCTAACCAATATCTACGATGGCTGTTACCAAAACAGGGGCGAAAAGTCGGAAACAAAAAAAAAACAAACAAGACACCTCCGAAGTGCGAAGTTAAGTGGTCAAAAAATAACGATGCCAGAATTGTGTCAACAACAACAATGAGGTCTCGGACAAACTGTCATTCCGTGCACAAATAGACAGAACACACACAAAGCTGTGCTTTGGATTATCTTGCACGGCTCAAAAACTGACACTTTGGTTTCATAATTGAAAACATTAACGTCGAAAGACTTTAAATAATAGCCAACATATCGACCAGACCAGCATATGGTTCTAACTCTGCCTTAAACAATAAGCTAGACTGGAGGGCTGGAATACACTACCTGTATGTTTACTCAGGTAGGACGCTACCTTATAATCACAATTCACTCACTACAAGTCACCTCTTAAAGTGACTTTCGCCTCTTTTGATCAGTTTCATAGCTGGAGTTGTTTACTGCTCAAAGCTAAACAACAGAGACTCTTACAACTTGAATAAAGATCTTTGGCATGGTGACAATTGGGTAATTTCCAAAAATCCAATTACAGTATGTCGTCGAGAATGTTAAACACTTAGGCCCCATAAATGTATTCTCGTCCCGTTCCACAAAGCCGCGGCTCCCTCCCCCCCTCTATGTCACGAGAGGTTTTTCTTCTGAACCCGCAAAACAATACATATTGTACAGTACAGTAGTATCTCATATCTACAGTTGGGCGATTTAACATGTCCCATTTGGGGGGCAAGAGAACATGTTGGAGGGGCAAGAGAAAATGGTATGGGGGCGGCTTCATCGCCCATGTCGCTTCGCGCCACGGGCGATGAAGCCGCACCCATACCATTTTCGGTTACAGGACTTTTATTAGGCAAGTAAAGCATCAATAATAACATCGGGTTGTTGTTGAAGTTGCAACAGACAACAGCATGCATAAAGCTAAAGGTCCTGAACTGAGAGAGTTTTCTGTTTTCAATGATGAAATGCTGTTGGTTTTAGTGGTGACACAGCTTGTAGGTAGTTAGTCCCAGAAGTAGTAGTCTCCTCAAATCATTTTAAATAGAGCACTTTAAATTTGAAATATCTTTTGGTTGTTTTGCATGACATCTATTTTGGGGGGGGGCAGACTGGGATTTAGGGGGCATTGCCTCCCCATGCCCATGCCTAGATCCGCCATATCTACAGTACAGATCTTTACGTGAGGCCGAGGCGAGCATGGACAACTGCAACTCCATGACCTCTTCTTCTGGTATTATTCCGGGAAGAGAAGAAGAAGAAGGGAAAGGAACATCCCTCACGGCGCCAAGAGAAACAGGAGAGAGAACGCATGTTGAACATGTGCTGCTCTGCACTTTCCATATGTTCCCCCAAGACCCCAATATCTATCCTTTATAATAGATATAGAATACATGCATGCAGAATATATGGTTGAGCGTGTGTGCACTGCTCTGCACTTTCCATATGTTCTTCTCTAAGGCTCTACTAACTATTCCTTATAATACTTTGTACATCTAGAATAATTCATAACGGCGTACATGTTGAACATGTGCTGCTCTCTGTACTTCCCATATGTTCTTCTGTAACACCAGTTATAGGATCAGAGTGTATTTATGTTTTCTTTGGCCACTTAATGTCATGAATAGTATAGTCAATTCATTATAGTATTCTTCTTCCAGCGTGAAATGTCCTGTTAAATGTTTTTCACCTTAAAAAAAGGCAACAAGAACGAAATCCGCTGGGAACGCCCGGATTTATCGCGAGAGTGCAGTGCAATGCATTGCAGTGTAGCAGAGATAGTGATTGGTAGGATTTTTTGGGGGGCAGAATCTGTATACAGACAGATGGACGGACACACACACACACCACACCACCACACATGGACGGACACACCGCGTGCCAAACCTAACAGTGCTCTCCCCCCATGCCCTCGACAGGCCCGGATTTAATGTGAATTTGTCAATTGGGGGGGGCAGGCAAGAAATCGTATGGGTCGCCTTCTCAAGCCGCCCCCATACCATTTTCATTTACAGGACTTTTATTAGGCAATTAGCATCAATAGTTGCAACAGACACGAGCATCATAAAGCTAAAGGTCTGACTCCGAGATTCAATGATGA
>CM076976.1:42588204-42603204 GCA_039105355.1 Benthosema pterotum
CAAAAAATAAAATAAAAAAAAATGCTAGAAAATAAAAACATAATAATAAAACAAAAACACAGAGATATAACCGAAACAGGAGAGGAAAAAAAAAGAAAACGAAACAAAACTAAATTCCAGTAATCTCCAGCTTGAACGAGCAGTAAACATTAACAACAGAAATGTACAGGTTGAAGTCAGTGGGCTGGGTAAAGATTCCCCCGTTGCTCTGGGAGCCACATGGGGGGCTTCATGCCTCTGTTCACACGCCAACCAGAGGAGCCAGAGCCGTTTTCCTACCAAATCTGTGTCACTGCGTTTGCAATATATCAGAATCCTGTCCTGTTTTTTTTTCTTCTCAGAATTTTTTTCTTCTTTTTTTTTTTGCTTCCCTTGCGTTATCTGTGCTGTTTTGCCCCCCCCCCCCCCCCCCCCCGCCCCCTCCCTCCCTCTTCCCAGTCATTTGACATCTCCATGAGCGCGGCAGGCAGCGGAGCCACAGTACAGTAAAGGGCAACTCCAACCGTTTCAACATTTTTAATACTTCGTTAATATACCTTAGAGATGTTTGTGTATTGTGGACGTGATAAAAAAAAGTTCCCCAAATTCTGAATTTCCTAAAAAATGGAGGTCTGAAAAAAAATCATTACCATGGTGAAACACATCTGATGACATCATCAAGATGTATTTCACCATGTTAATGATTTTTTTCTTTCAGACCCCTTTTCCCTGAGACAGGAAAAAGGGGTCTGAAGAGAGGGTGTCTGAACAGAGGGTACAAATGTGAACCAAATGGACCCTAGCGGTCCATTTGGTTCCATTTGTACCCTCTCAGGAAAAAAAATAAAAATGGTGGAATTCCCCTTTAACCGCAACACCGTGCCGCATCGTGCGTCGTCCGTCTATCCTCAGCTGGTCCTCTGTCGACAGCTGTGCGGAGATGACACGGGACGGTGGCATCTGTCTGTCTGTCTGTCTGTCTGTCTGTCTGTCTGACAGTTATGGATGTTTTTTTCATACCTACAGTAATGCTGGTGAATAGAGCTCTCTTAAAAACAACCCTTTGACTGTGACGACCGACCGACCGAACACCTTGGAACTGCGCGGTATATATACTGTATATATAAGGGATATATAGATCGGCGCGCACTGTTGAAATGAGTCCTCCTCCTCCGTGGTTTAACACTGTGTGTGGTTCCTCCTTAGCAGTTTTTTTTCCTACCTCCTTTTTTAATAGTGGCACCCTGGTTTCTCCTTCACCAACAACAACAAACCCCTCCATATCTGGTTCTGATTGACAATGGCATTGTTCTTTTTTTATTTTTTTTTTTTATTCCCCTTCCCTTCGGTTTTCTTTCAAGGTTTTCTCTCTCTCTTGTTTTTTTTTTTGGACAAACATTTTCAACTGTACATTGGCAAATACTGTATAAGATTGCAATATAGATGTAGATAAGCAACACATGAAGAATTCTATGTACAAACAAGTTGGCCGTTTTTTTCTGTTGTTCTTGAAATGATGTTTTAGTAACGAACGAACGAACAAACGCGGGAGGGTTTTTTTAAATGTCCTGCCCTCCTCCATGGTCTCTTTCTTTTATGTATTTTTTTCTTCTTCTTCTTCTTGTTCTGGCGCGGTTTCCTGGTGGTCGTAACTGAATCTTGAAAGTTCAGTGCAAGAAGGTTGAGTCGGTGGAAGCTTGCCACCGACGGTAATTGGCGGTCAGCCGTTAATGCTCCGCGTCGCAACGTGATCCTCGTCTCCTCGGCCCGTCCGCGGCGGCGCTGATCTCTGCCATGTTAGCTGCTGTGCTGAGTCAACGTGTGGTTCTGCAAGACACAGAAGACACACAACCATCAGCACACACATCCTAACATCGTTATCTCTGCCCACTTTGAACGACGCCAAACAAAGCGCTTCATCTGATCTGCGCACGAAATCAAAGACCAACGCTTTAAAGCGTTGCACTTGTTTGGGGCGATTTGTTTCGTTTCTTTTTTTGTGTGCTTACGATTGAGAGTTGCCTGGTTTTGGGCATGCTGACTTTAGTTGAAGGAATGCCATTATCCACATGCCATCAATCCGGAACAACATTTGAGTGTAGATCAATAGCCCTTCGTTTTTTGGAAGAGACAAACATGTGTAAACATCTCAATCTGCAGCAACACCCCCGACGGTATGGCTGTTAAAGTGGTAATGATGACAAAAACCGCAAAATACTGCAGTAGCAACCATTTGTTTTGATTGCAAATTTCATTTGCAAATTGTAAATGAATCAACATTAAGGCTTGTCCTGTTGTCCGAGACAATTTAACTAATATTTTTTTTTCCGGAAAAGTGCATTAAAATTTTCTACTTGTCCTGTTGGGAAAGTGACTCTCGGTTTCATTTTTTCTGTGAACGTTCCTAAGCATGTCTGACATTATTGCCTTCCTAATAATAATGAAAAAATGCTCAACTTATCCAACTGTTAAAGTGCAAATAACATACATTCCTAAAATTGTTTATAATATTTTATCATATTGTGAATGTCCCCAACATAATTACTAATGGTATTTTGTATTTGGGTTATTATAATACTAATGCTAGATTTAAAAAAACAGCATTGTTTACATTCCATGCCAGCCTGGAAAACCAACAATGGTGGACATACAATGGTGGACAATGGTGGACATAAACAAAGTGGAAATGCAAAATTGGAACTGAAGACTGAAGGAGAGAAGGAATTGTACAGTAGTAGTAGTAAGTAGTATGCATTGATGACTTCATTATGAGGCCAAATCAAACAAGCTGTTCCAGAGAGGGGTTTCCATTGAAGCTCCCATAATATGATGTGGTGGCCTGATTTTAATTTCCTGTTTATTTCCATTACATTTGTGACCATAACATGGATCTCTGGACCATTGGTTACATTAGTACACTTTTAAGTTAAAGTATAGAAACAGAGGATTTCTTTTTTACTGTGTACAAAAACCCACAAAAGACAGATACCTGGAGATACCAGGAGTATATACTGTATAACTAGATGGTATCACTGTCTCTTACTCTCCTCTACAAAATTACAGTACACACACGTACACACACACACACGTACACACGTACACACCACACACACACACACACACACACACACACACACACACACGGGTGCGAGTGTGTTATAGCGTGGGCAGCTGTGTGCAGGGTCTTTAAAAGGGAGGGGAAGAGAGAGAGGGTGTGTGTTGTGTGTGTGTGTGTGTGTGTGTGTGTGTGTGTGTGTGTGTGTGTGTGTGTGTGTGTGTGTGTGTGTGGACCAGGGTGTGTGACTGGTGTCCCTGGTGGGCCGAATCCAGGTCATCTTTTGAAGTGATGCTAATCCCTTTAATGCAAACTACATGCCCCACTTGCTGCGCTCTGTTTAAAACACGGGCCTTGGACTCTCCAAACTGGCATGGACTAGACACACCTGTCACAACGTTCGTTCGTCAGCGCACAGGCTGGCCGGGCGCGCACGCACGCACGCACGCACGCGTGTATGACTGTGTTTGTGCATGAGCACACAAACTCCCTCCTTCCCTCCCTCACACACACAGCTTATTATCTAACTACTCTGAATGAAACATGACCACGGGAACGAAGCGATAAAAAGCCATCCAAAAAACAGATTCAGTGCCTGACCTGGTCCGTGAGAATATACACACATTCCTGTACTGTAACGGTGGGAAGGTACAGTCAGATCCCACTTGTCCTGACACGATTCTAGTTTCTGACAGTAGATTCTATAGTTTCTGACACTAGAACTAGTTTCTACAGTAAAAGATTCTATAGTTTCTGACACGAGATTCTAGTATCCCAGGCGCTGGATGTCTGTTTTCTAAAACTAGATTGAGTTTCTGATGCTATATTCAAATTTCAGACACTAGATTCTGTTTCCGACAATAGATTCTAGTCCCTGACGCTAACTAGTTTCTTAGACTTCATTTCCAGCACTAGACATTCTAGTTTGACACTAGATTCTATTTCTATCCATTTTTCCCTGTTCATGATGCTCACACATTCTCGCCAAGGACCTCCAGAATTATCTATATTTGGCTTGCGGAGGACCCCATCGAAAATACTTCTATAGATCCCCCAGAAGGATTTGGTAAAAAATGTTGTTACATCTATATAATACAACTGGTCCACATTTTCATTATTGTCTCAAAAATAGCAGTAGCTCATCGCGCGCCAACTCGTGCCGCGATGAGCTTGTCGCTGCTATTTTTCAATAAGTGCAGTAAGGGTTCCAAAGATCACCTTCATTCCTAGTGGCACAGAAGAGAAACCCTCAGTCGCGGCAGCGGCGGCGCTATAGGAGGCATCTATTAACCCTCCCTTTGCAACTCTCCCTGCGCCGCCTCCCCTACTCCCCCTACTCCCCCTTTTGCTTTCCCCCTCTCTTTTACCCTTCGGGTTGCCTCCATATAAAGCGTTTAAAACACCTCGACAGCTTTCCTTTCAGCTAGGGCGATTACTTTCCGACAGGTGGGGTAATAAGCTGTTTGATGGGGGGGTGGGGAGGGGGATGGCGGATGGACGTCGGTTGGGAGGGAGGGAGAGGGAGGGGGGTAGAGTGGGGGGTTCAGGAGTTTGACCCCTGTAAGGGTTAGCGAGGCTCGCTAGGGCCCGCGCTCGCCTCTCTCTCTCTCTCCATTTTTTTTGAAGAGACGGCCCCCTCTGCTACTCTCTCTCTCTCTCTCTCTCTCTCGCTGAAATAAAGCTCCTTTAAGTGAGTCTGGAGGAAGATCCCCACGGGATGATCCCCTCCCTCCCCATCCTCCCCACCCTCCTCCTCCTCATACTCATACTCCCCCCCCCCCAAACCCCACCACCCCCCCCGTGAAGACATCCGCGGCGTTGCAGAGAGAGGGACAGGAGCACAACGGCAACCTTATTAATGAATGCGGCCCATTACCCGTCAGCCTGGCTCCTCCGAGAGCTCCCAGAAGCCCCTGCAGTACGTGACTTCAAATGGCAGGATATTGACACGGAGAGAGCAAAGCGGCTGGGACGCTTTGTGTGTGTGTGTGGTGTGTGTGTGTGTGTGTGGTGTGTGTGTGTGTGTGTGTGTGTGTGTGTGTGTGTGTGTGTGTGTGTGTGTGTGCGCGTGTGTGCGACTGAAGGAGAAAGAAAAAGAGAGAGAGAGAAAGAGAGTGAGAGCGAATATGTGTGCTCAAGTGTGAGCGCATGCCTTTGTGCGACTGTGTGTGTGTGTCTAGGTATGTGCCTGCGTAGCGTGTGCGTGTGTGTGGACCCCAAAGGAACGTAGCTCCTTGGATATAATGTAGGGCTCGTAACAGCTATTAGAGGGGAAAATAACCCCTCTGGGGAATGCTCCCCCCCCTTCCCCGTCCCCTCCCTCCCTCCCCTTTCCCAAACCCCCCGGAACCCTCCCCATACCCCCCCCCCCCCCACCCCACCTCTCCGCACGTCCCAGCTCTGTCTGACACACAACACCCGCATTCTAACCTTTTCCCTTAAACATGCCAGCGAGTTTTCTCTCACCGAGGGCTTTCTCAAGGACGGTGTTAAACGACTTCAGTGGCAGTGGCAGCCGCGGCACACGGGAGGGAACAGAGGAGATGGAGGGAGGAGGGTGGTGTGGTGGTGGTGGGGTGTGAAACAAAAAAAGAAAAAGAAAAGAAAGGGAAAAGAAAATGATACCTTTATCTCTGTGGATACTGAACTCTAGCTAGAGTAGCTATAAACCGTTCTGTACACGTCGGGATGGATGGGAGGATAAGTCAAGGGGAGGATGCAGGGGGAGGGAGGGAAAAGAAGAAGTATGTGTGTGTGGATTCGCTTTGCAATCTTCGTCCTTTATCAACTTCTCTTTTAGCTTCTTTGCTGTACAGTATATCCAGTATATCCACGCGCCGTCAAACACAGCCGCAGTTATGAGCCAGCCGCCTGCTGTGTCAACTGAGGACACAGAAACAAAGCTATTATCTCTGCAACGCAAAAAAAAACCCCTCACAAACAATTCCTTTAAGTGGAAGAACATCCAAAGGACATACCGGTACAAGAATGATTCCAAAACACCGCTGGTAGGTTATAGCTACTCGCGGGCCTTTATAAAAGGGCTTTACGTGTCAAAGCTGACATCCTTTGTCCTTGTCTGCCCGCCTGGCAAGGAAAAAGATGTGACAGATAGTGTCACGTATTCTCCGGAAGCTTTAAAACGCAGGATTAGGGCTCTCTCCCATTTAACCTTTTTTTTTTACCCCCTCCCATTTCTTAAACCTCTATTTCCAGCCGTATCTCTCTACCCTCTAAAGCCTCTACCCTCTTCTCCCTGAACCTTAGACCCCGCCATTCCCCTCTGTTATCGTCCGTTTCCGTTCCTTCCAAACCAACTCTTAATCTTCCTCTACCAGACCACCTGCTAAGCCTCACATAGAGACAGCCTACTGCAGGCAGCGCCTCGGTTAGCAAGCAGCGTTTCAGGTAAACCATAGCAGTCAATTCTCCCACTAAATTAAATTTTGCTCTGATCAATAATGCGCACACCCGGCTCTCTCTCTCCCCTGTGTGTGAGCTGCCCGGTGCTGCAGCAGCAGCAGCAGCAGCGCCAGCTCCGAGGCCAGAGCCTTCTAGTAGGAGAGTTACGATATTGAGGGGTCAGAAACCAGAGCGGAGCAGCCAGTCGTCACGTGACTATACAGAGCCTCTCTGAGTCCTAACTGCAGTTGGAATACATTGTTTTCAAAGAAAACGGCTATTATAGGTACGTATGCAAAACAACGACTGTTTTAAAGTAACGTTCAGTCACGAATACATTCTCTGTAATGTTTATGTTGTACTATTATTATAAGAACAAGGGTTTTAAAAGTCATTAAAGCTCGATTAAATATCTGAGTCCAACACATTTCTGCATACTCCTACTGTTACATTGGACTCAGAGCAGCGTCGCAGGCAGTCTCGCAAGACGCTCCGTATCGCGTGATTGTCAGTTGCTAACAGTGTGTGTGTGTGTGTGTGTGTGTGTGTGTGTGTGTGTGTGTGTGTGTGTGTGTGTGTGTGTGTGTGAATGGGGTGCTGTTGGCTCTATGCTCCTCCAGCAGCACGAGCACCCTGGCACATAGGAGTGAACGGGAATATCGCAACTCTCCCCTATAAGGCTCTGGGAGAGTGAAGTAGAAGAGGACGAAGCCTCTTCTTTCCTCCTCCTCCTCCTCTTTCTTCGTATTCTTCTTCGTCTGGCGCGGTGCCACCGTTAACCCCTCCGCTTTCATGTGATTACATCACCCCGCTGCAACACCCTCCGGGTTGTATAGCGAGAGGAGAAGAGGGAGAGAGAGAGAGAGAGAGAGAAGCCCGGCAGGGGTCTCTCCTCGGTCCTGTGTGTTATACAGCCATGCAAACAGGTGCAACACGTCGTAGGAATTTAACACTTGCGCAGAGTGAGACCGAGAGAGAGAGAGAGAGAGAGAGAGAGAGAGAGAGGGAGAGGGAGGGAGAGAAAGAGACAGAGAGAGCAGGGAAACGTGAGCTTGCCGGGAGCTGATTTATTAACTAATCATTCTCGGTGTCGTTTCCCATTCCTCTGGCCATCCCGTCGATAGATAGCACCCGGTGACTCTGGTGAGGCAACGGAGGTGCGCCTCTTACATCAGGCCCTGCAGAGGAGGAGAGAGGACTGCTGGACGTGCACACGCATGCGTGCACACACATACGCACACACACGGCGCCTTTCATCTGACGGCGCCGCGTTCGATCTAATGCCGGCAATGTCCGACTTTCACGAGGGGCAGATGTAAAAGCTTAGTCGAAACACATCGGCGGACGATTCCCGATGACGCAGGGTTTTTTGTGTCTTGACCTGCCTTGACGTTGGCGAAAAGGCATCGATGTTTTTGTCAAGCGACACGGAATGTGACAAGGCTATGTTATGGCTTCACGCTGAGGCCTGATGAGCCCCCCCCCCCCCCCCACACACACACACACACACACACACGCCCAATGCACTGTGTCCATCCCTGTGTATGCCTGCAGTAATCATAATAACGAGCTTCTAAGTTGGAAAGCTTCTAAGAAAGCTTCTAAGTTGGAAAGCACTCGATCAGAAGGTACTCCCGTACCCGTAACCCCTCATTTGGCTGTGAAGTGCTATAGACCAAACTGACCCATTTCTAACAGCGTGAGCTCATTACACAAAAATATTACTTGGTCTGTTAATGCGATAAAATGTCCTGAAATTCTGAAATTTTGCCAATTTAACTGCAAACGTGCATTCTGCTGTCAGTGGAGCTGACAGTGGTCTGATTGGAACATGAATCAGCTTCCTTACTAGGCGGTCACTTGCACTTTTCAGCCAATAGTCGTCTCTGTTCATTAACAGCATTTGAGTCAGCCGGACTGTTGCTACTCTCTCCTATTACAGTACTCTAGTTCAAAGTGTCTACTGGCCAATCACAGTGTTTCCTTGCACAAGTGCACTGGCCAATGACAGCACAAGTTACGCAACAAACACAGACACCAGGAAATGAACAACTACACTACCATCATGCATGGTACCAATGATTCATTCGTCTATACCTCAATTTGGTTCACGTTACTTGGAGCTAAACAAATTTGATTTGTGACCATTCATTTCTGTTCTCTGAGCAAACTAAAGTATAGTGTAGGGCTGCCTGAAGGTCATATTATGCACAGTACTATCTCTCTCCTGGTCAAACAGGCCTTTTCCATTTAAGAGCAGTAGAACAATTTTTTGGTCTCCCGTGAGGTGGGACCTGGATACAAAATCCCAAGTAGGACACGAAAACCCAGGGATCACAGCCTTAAATTAACACTCGGAGGGATTTTTTGACAGTGTAATGGCGCGGTGGTGGAACATAACGCAGGTATATATTCGACCTCCTCGTCTTCCCTACGTGCCGACCAGACTGACCAGTGGTCCACTGAGGGACTAAATCCTTCCTGCTGCGCTGGCCTGAGGCCAGGCTTATATACCGCTGGCCATAGTTTAGACCAATGAAGAACACACCATCACAAAGATAAATAAATAATACAGCAGCTGGCATTCTCCACAGTCAACACTTATCGGACCGTAGGGAGGGTTGACCCCAGAACACTGTTTTTGCTATACAACAACCGGCCCTCATGGTTTCCTTGGTAACAGACATGTCTTGTTTGAAGAGGGAAGAAGTGTCGAGGGAATAGTACAGTATGGTATAATACTGTATAGCACAGTATACAGTAGTAACAATAATGGTAGGTACTGTGTTTAAGAGTGGTGCAAGGCCCCGCTTTTGTCCCAAGGTTTAGCTAATGTTTGCCCGTCCGTACGTTTAAAGATGGACAGCCATGATTTTTTTCTACCCTAAAACATGATCATCAGGTATTAATGTTATATGAAAAGTAAGATTTTTTTGCCCAAAAGTGTACAGTGTTTGTTAAACTGTCATTTGTATGATTCCACCCAGCCAGCTCATTAAGTATGCCTGGTTTGCCTGGTGGGTGGTGATGGGTGGAGATCCACCTGAACTGAAGCCACACCCACAGCTTTAGTTGCATGATAAAGGGGGAGGAGTTAGGGGAGGAGCTGAGCAAGGGATGATGTCACTATATTGAAGTTTTTTTCATTGGCACGTTTGACTGGAAAGATTCAGCCCCAGGAAGAAACCCTAAATACAAAGGGAAGACATCATTGCACATAAAAAACACACCAAGGGGTCTATTTACATACGGTCACGTCTTAAACATGTACAAAACTGGAAAAAATACAAAAATCACAGCATCCCTTCTTTAACAGGTCCCACCATTCTCTCCCAAAACAGAGTACTACTAACGGCACAACTGCGAGCCACGTCGTTTTTTTTGTGTGAAATCGATAACCTTTTCCCCAATGCTTTTGGCATAGTAGAACACTTTGATAAGACAACCCGCGCCGCCACCACCAACACCACCACCACGACAAACAGACAGACAGACAGACAGACAGACAGATCTACTTCCTTGGCGGGGGTGTATAACTAACAAACAGATGACGGAACGGAACGCCCCTCTTTCTTTCTTTTTTTCGCGCGGGGCCGGTCGCTTTGTTGCCTCACAAATGATACTCATTACCCTGTCTAAGTAGACAAGTGGATGGTGCTAGAAACACACTCTGCAGTGATCCTGCTGTTTGACTGAGGTAGCAAAACAACTGCACAACTGCTGTGTTATTATGGGGCCTCATTAAGTGAGGAGAGAGAGAGAGAGAGAGAGAGAGAGAGAGTGCGCGAGGGGAGGAAAAGAGGGAGGGGTGAGCGAGGAGAGAACAAGAGAATGCGACGGAGAGGGAGAGAGGAAAGCCAGACGAGAAAGAGAGAGAGACAGAGAGAGAGAGATGCAAACAGTATTCCGAGGTGATAGCAACAGCACACAGATGCCTTTTCCCCACTAAAATGAAGACTATGACTAAAGAACCCAAATAAGGGGTTTCTTAAGGAGCCATCTTGGGAGGGGATGGGTCTTGGCGGGACGCGAGCCCTGGGCTACATCCTCTAATTAGACAGAGCGAGGGGGGGGGGGGGGATACTCGACCTCTGCCTGTCACTGGGAGGGAGATGGGGTCCATGGGGCTCCACATGTCAGTCCCAGAAACAAAACACAATTACTCTCACGTTTTAAACCACTTCAGTCGGGGACAGACTTTTGACTATAGGGACAAGCGACGGAGCCATCCCTCTCTCTCTCTCCCCCTCCCTCCTTTCCTTCCATCGTTCCTCGCTGACAGATCGTCTGAGATCTGGAGGACCACCTTCAGAGACGTCTGAATGCTCAAAGGTTTCGTGACATTCTTTTTCAATATTCGATTTTTTTTCCTTTTAGGTTTCATGATCTCAATTACAAGCCAGCAAACCTGAATAACTTTGAACATTTGGTGCATTTTCTGTGATCACACGCACGCACACGCACGCACGCTCACGCACGCACACACACACACAGTAAACACACAACCAAAGTTTTCTGTGGAGCTTTTGAGCTGCAACGAAGTATTGGATCGTCTTTTTGTCTTTTTGTCATTATCGGGTCACATATTGGCAAATATGTGAAAAATGTTGGGTCATGTGGAGTTTGCTTTGGAGTTTCCCAAGTGCACATTTGAGAGAGGAGTATGTTATTTCCTGTTGGTGACTTCATATAAAGCTATTTTTCTTTTGTATGTTATTATATATATTCTTCTCTGGTATCGGTATTTGGTATCGTATTGGCTAAAACAAAAACTGTGGTATCGGGATCGGATCGGAAATGAAAAAGTGGCATCGGGACATCCCTACTCGAGACCACTGAAAATCTACTGAATGTTAAACGTTTCAACAGTTTTTTTTCTGGTCAACTGAGCTCAGAAAACCAAGGAAAAAGAAGGGAAAAAAGAAGAAAACTTTCACAATCACAATCCTGCAAACTGTGTAGATCAGAGAGGCTAGATCAGGTTTGCCCACTGAACACTGAAGTGAGTGTGAATATTAGCGTCCAGGCCCACAGCCGGTGCCGTTTGACATCACATTTTTAAGCTGAAGTGTTTAATTGCTCCGTTATGTGCAAATACGCTTGAAAATGAAATCGTTGAGGTTGACGATTACGCAGAAATCATCCTGACCTCCTCCTCGCACTGTACTACTAAACAACGACAGTATAATTGGTCAACAGAAAAACAACACCCCCGGATCGCTGTCATGCAACGACAGCATGGCAGCTCCTACGACCTAGATTTCCGAGAGCCAGCGAAATCCAAAAGCAAACAAAAACGGGCGCCCGGTTTCACAAAAACGGGCGCCCGTTTCACAAAAACGGGCGCCCGTTTTCAAAAGCGGGCGCCCGTTTTCAAAAGCGGGCGCCCGTTTTCACAAACTAGGCTATGCCTAAACCTAACTCTAACCCTAAACTTAACCTCAGTAAACCTATGCCTAAACCTAACCTAACCCTAACCATAACCTTTTGAAAAGGGCGCCCGTTTGTAAAAACGGGCGCCCGGTTTCACAAAAACGGGCGCCCGCTTTTGAAAACGGGCGCCCGTTTTTGTGAAAGCGGGCGCCCGCTTTTGAAACCGGGCGCCCGCGGGCGAGGTCGCTTTTGGATTTCGCCCCTGCTGAGATTTCCTGGAAGGCAGGGGCGGATCTAGGCATGGCATCAGGGGGGGCAATGCCCCCCTAAATGCCCCAGTCTGCCCCACAACCAAACACGATGGCATGCAAAACAACCCAAGATATTTCAAATTAAAGTGCTTATAATTAAAATGATTTGAAACACTACTACTGCTACTAACTAACTACAGCTGTGTCACCACTAAACCAACAGCATTTCATCATTGAAAAACAGAAAACTCTCTGAGTCAGACCTTTAGCTTTATGCATGCTGCGTGTCTGTTGCAACTTCAACAACAACTGCTGTTATTATTGATGCTTTAATTGCCTAATAAAAGCCACGTAACTGAAAATGGTATGGGGGCAGCATCATCGCTCGTTTCGCGCCACGGCGATGAAGCCGCCCCTATACCATTTCTCCTGCCCCCCCCCCCCCCCCCCCCCGTTTTATCGCAGAAGACGTCTGCGATAAAACGTTAAGAAGAAACATGTGTTTGAGGGAAAGACATGATCCAATGATGGATCGCAGTACCGTGGCATCGCCAGCGCTAGCTAGCGCCTCTTTGTTTGGATTTAACTTTCCCCCCAGTGTGTTAACAGAGGAGGAGGAGGAGGAAGAGAGCGGGGAAAAAAAGGGAACAACTCAAAGACTTCTGGGAGTTTTTGTCATGTCTCCCTCCAGACAATGTGTTTGCATGCACACATCAGACCCTGGGAGAGACAGAGACAAAGACTAATACATACAGTATTGCACGCACGCACGCACGCACACGCACACACACACACACACACACACACACACACACACAAATATATATGAATAAACAAACGTGAATGCATGCACGCACAGACACAGACACACATACATGCATAAACAAATACACACACGATACACGTGAACACATGCACTGCACAATCGCGTACACGCACGCACACACACATGCACACATGCGTGCGAATGACGCGATATCCTCCAAGGATCATTAGGTCTGTCAGGCTGTCTAATTCTGATCCACCTGCGAAAAACTAGAGCGCCACACAACCGTCTTAAGTGTGTGTTTTTTACGTTCTCTTTTACAGCGCAAAGCCGTGTTCGTTGTAATGTCTGTACATCACGGTAAACAAGCTTAAATATTAATGACGGCACCTCACAGAGTTTGTTGTTTTAATTCGTTTCATTGTTCTTTCATATTTTCCAACGACGCGCTTTTTTTCTTCCATTTGTGGTGACAGAATTGTACGAACACCTGGGGTGATTAAGCACACAACAGATTCATTTAAAAAGGGGGGTGGGGGTGCTTTCAAAAGCAGGAGAAGCTGTCATACTGGCACATCACCATATTCACACTGACTGGGGTGGAATAGAGCCACACGGGGCCAAACAAACCTAGATTTGACGCTTTCCTCGCAGAACACGCTAAACACAACTTTTTTTCCCCCCCTCCACCGGCTTCCCCTGCCGAACCCACTAAACCAGGGCTTTTCAACAGGTGGTCTGGGGACCACCAGTGGTCCCTGAGAGGATTCCAGGTGGCCCCCAGCTAAATGATGGACAGTTGGTAACCAGTTGGGGACCTTATAGATCGGTAACTCTTGAGTGTTAAAATGAAACCAAATACGGGTCCATTTGGTGTTTCATTTTACACTCTCAAGAGTTAAATCATATTTAAAGTTCTGAATTACTTCTTCAAGAATCTACATCATTATAAAATGTAGAATAATTGTTATTTTGACCAATGTTTGGCCAGTTATCTCTGGCCAGTTAAATTGTGAACAAAAACTTGAAAATCCTTAGTTTTGGGTCCAAGAGGCTACACTCCACTTCAAATGGTAAGAATAAAAAGTGGGCCCTGGTATGAAAAAGGTTGAAAACCACTGCACTAAACTAATTTTTTGTTCTATATGTTTAATTCACTGTATTCCTGACAACTTTTAAGACTCATGGAGTACAGAGTTACGCGTCAGGATGACATAACCCGGAAATCGACGAGTCACTGGCTTGCTAGGCCTTCTGGGAAACTGAGGCACTATTGAGCTCTGTTGTCTGTTATTGTTTTTGGTTTGCGGTGCGGGGGAACATTTTTAACACAAACAATGGGACTATTTTCAGGGGGATTATCGTAAAACGGCAGCACAATTACGACGTGGTGGTGACTCCTCTACGGTTAGTTGGAACTGCGGCAGTGAAGTGATTTTTATTACGGGTTCCTGCAGGGAAGTCAATGTGTTAACTTTGTGTGACATTAGCTGGGGAATATTACAATAAATATTGTGAAAAAAAAAATAAAAAAACAGAAACCTCTGGGTAATTACTTCCCTGTGCTTCTTGCGCAAGTGAATTGAAATGTGGAATGAGCCATGGTGAAATCTTACATTTAATCATACCCTCTCCTCTCAAGCTTTGTGCCACCAAGTCACACCAATGGGCAAGTAAAAATTCAAAGACGCACCTGTAATCCTGTATTCATACTAGCAGAAGCTCTACAAGCTCACAATGTGACCGGTTGCCGTGCTGGGCGTTTTTGGCTGTTTTGGTGAAAAAATGTGGAAAAGGTTTCCATTTAAAAAACTAGAGCAAGTTATACAACAAATGAAGAAATAATGAAAACAGCTGTTCTACCATGAGTATGGTGGGTTGTGATGTGTGACGCATTGTAAACTTCTGAAGTTGATCTTTTAGAAAAAAATGATAGCAAAAATGATATCCCACAGCACACCTGAAATTATCCTTGTGGCACAAAGTTTGAGATCCACAAATGTACAGGTATCGTTAGTACAGATTTATTGGTTAAAAAATAAAGATAATCACCTCACGTTGTTTACACAGACCTTGCGACCACCAGCCGATAAATGTGCTTAATTAATTAAAACACCCAACTTGTCCACAGCTTGGCGATAATGGCCAACATGCGGGGAGAGGACGTGGGGGAT
>CM076976.1:42605704-42723204 GCA_039105355.1 Benthosema pterotum
CTAGTTTCTGACACCAGATTCTAGTTCTAGTTTCTGACACCACATTCTGTTTCTGACACCACATTCTAGTTTCTGACACCCCATTCTAGTTTCTGACACCCCATTCTAGTTTCTGACACCACATTCTAGTTTCTGACATCCCATTCTAGTTTCTGACACCACATTCTAGTTCTGGCGCCAGATTCTAGTTTCTGAGACCACATTCTAGTTTCTGACACAAAATTTTAGTTTCTGACACTAGATTCTAGTTTTTCTGTGTCAGTGTTGCTCAAAAGATTTCATGCACCTCAGAACTATCTGTGTCTAAGGGTTTCCTAGTTTGCTCGGAAAGAATAGAATAGAATTTGTGCATCATTTTCACAATTTTTCAAAAATAGCAGACCTACAAGCTCTCGCTGTGAGCTTGTATGTCTGCTATTTTTCAATAGCTAAAAGTATAACATAACGCGCAGGACACCAAAAGGCCGTTCTCCCGCCGAAAACAGGTTAATAAAATATTGTTCCTGCTTCCCTTTTACCTGGCCATGGCAGCTTTCTCTCGGTTCCCCCTCTCCCCAGCTTGCGCCGGCCCTTTGACCTGCACTGACTACTGTGAGAGATGAGGAACCCAATGGAAGCCATGTGAGTGGGCTGGGGTGTCAGGGAGACATGCTGGAGAAGGAGAAAAGTCCTAACTCAAGAACTGCTAGAGAGAGAGAGAGAAAGAGGTGGGGGGTGGTTGGGGGTACGTGGAGCCCACTTTCTTGGAAGACAGCTACACTTCACTTCAGACAGACTGACAAACAACGGTGCCGCGTGTGTGTTTGTGTGTGTGCGCGCGTCAGCATCGAGACATTTTCGAACTGTGATGCACAGGAAAGATAGCAAGCAAGCCGCAAACAAACAGCTATACCCCCCCCACCAAAAAGTTATTATAAATAAATAAGAGATAAAACAAATACTAAAACAGGAGAACTCGATCCAAACCGCAGGGCTTCACAGATGATTGTCACCAACTCTGTTAACACCTTTACCGTTTTCCCACGCGAAAAAGCGTGATGTAATATTCTGTCCCCTGTTTCCCACGCGAAAACGCGTGTTGTACTTTTTGCATGCTACCTTTAGATGGCGCCATCTCCACACTGGCACATGTCAGAAAGTTTGTCTTTTTTTTTTTTTTTAATTGTAGCCAACCACCTGATCTTTAAAATGGTATAGGCATCTACTTGAAGCAGAAAAAAGTTATATGAAAGATAAAACTTTAAACCTGATTATTTCATAACTAGTCCTGGAGGAAACGCCAGTGTGAACAACAGGGCCCTTTTGTACAATTTATATAAAAAAAAGAAAACATATTATCGAGTTGGGCTATTTTTTCCCTTAAAGTGGACACCTCAAGCTGTCTTTGGATACCATTGGTTTGCACAAATTCATAACAGAGGATTTTCTATAAATCATTTTGTTACTATTGAGCCCAATGGGAACAAGACTAGCTTTTTGCCTGATCAGTTAAGGAGTTAACCGTACAAAGTATACAGTACAGTACAGGTGAAACATTCGTAGACCATTCCGATTCATGATTCTAACTACACAATCCAAACTTTTAAAAAGCTGATATACTGATGACAAGCCTCTCTTGCAGGGGTGGATGTAATATTTCCCAATTGAGAGGGCAGGAGAAAATGGTATGGGTGCGGCTTCATCGCCCGTGTTGCTTCGCGCCACAGGCGATGAAGCCGCACCCATACCATTTTCAGTTACAGGACTTGTATTAGTCAAGTAAAGCATCAATAATAACATCAGTTGTTGTTGAAGTTGCAACAGACACGCAGCATGCATAAAGCTAAAGGTCTGACTCAGAGAGTTTTCTGTTTTCAATGATGAAATGCTGTTGGTTTAGTGGTGACACAGCTGTAGTTAGTTAGTAGCAGTAGTAGTAGTGTTCAGTTTAATTATAAGCACTTTAATTTCTTGGGTATATCGGGCTGTTTTGCATGCCATCATATTTGGTGGGGCAGTCTGGGCATTTGGTGGGGCATTGCCCCCCCTGTCCATGCCTAGATCCGCCCCTGCTCTCTTGACTTAGTTACTTTGCTTCCAAAGGCCTATCTCACAAAAAAATTACAAAGAAACTCAAAACACCTTGTCCTATCAATCCCAAATTAGAATCATAATGCTGAGGGGCCTCCAAAAGCTCTTCCACTTGTGCCCACACGAGTATGTCATAGAAAACTGCTATTCTACTACTTTGCACAGCTCTGGGTCTTAGGCGTCCCAGCCTGGTAGAATACACAATGCGTTCTCAGTACAGCACCCCTTTCTACTTGGAACGCCTCATGTTTGCAAACATGTGAATGTGTGTGGTTGGACCTACATGTGTGACGGTAGCATAAGCATGTGTGTGTGTGTGTGTTATAGTTTCACCTGGGACTGCCTTTAGAGCATTGCATGGCACAGGTTAAGCATAGTAATGATCATCTCCTCATCCCCCAAGCCTTGATCCTTTCATATAACACCCTGTTCCACAAAACAAAGTGCCAAAGGTCTTTCATGTTCTGCTCTTGTCTTTGCACAGAGAAAAGTGTAAAAACTAAATAATCATGCATGAAACAGCACCACTGGGAGGGTGAGAGAGATCACTTCATCCTCCCCTTCCACAAAAAAAAAAAGAAATGTCAGACTGACAAAAGTAGGAAAACATCCCCAGGTTATTTGGGATTGTTTACAGGTATCTGTGCACCAACGCTGGCTGTACAGAGAAAAACTCGTACCAATGAGAGATGAATATGTGATAAACACGAGGCCTTGGCACGAGCGAGATCAGGACTCGATGTTGGCAGTTTGGAAGGGAGAGGGAAAAAAAAACATGGCTTGCTAATAGCTTTCTCCGTGGTGGAGCAGTATGTATGTTCGTTGGTGGTTCAACACTTGTTTTATTCATGCTAGTGATGCTCAAATGACCAGTGGATAATGATCACATTCACCTTCCTCCTGGCAGGCAGATGCTGCCGGTGTGTTTACAAGCTGAATCTCAATATGAAAATCTCTCGCCGATCAATGGGCAGCTAAAGCCCTGGACGCTCCCTCTCTCTCTCTCTGCCGAGGTGCTAATAATACAGACTGTTGCTCAATGCTGTTGGAAGAAGAAGAAGTACTCGCATGTCAAAACTAAAAGTGGCTGCGATGCCACGATATGCAAAAACTCATTATTAAAGTTCACGACTCCCTGCCATGTAAATTTCACCTGAGTAAAAGTATCGGCATCTACTCAAGATATCACAGGTGATTTTAGGCTCTCCCACACCGGGGGGGGGGGGGGGGGGGGGGGGGGGGGGGAGTGTAAAAATGAATGATTCACGCGTGTTGCTGGATATTAGTGGGAACTGTTGACATGGCAATAACACATGTCGAAATGGTAATAACACATTATTACCATTTCGACAGCATGCACCAGTTCCCACTAATATCCAGCAACTTCGCACAGCCATTGAAGGGGAGTGGACCAACATTCCACAGAAACTCTTTGCGAAGATGTGTTCCACTGCATGAGGCAAATGGTGGTCATACCAGATACTGACTGGTTTGGAGTCCCCAGACCCCCAATAAATTCGAAAAGAAATGCACATTTCAGTTTGGCCTTTTATTGTGGACAGTCTAAGGTACACCTGTGCCTAATCATGATGTCAGATCTGCATCTTAATGTGGCACACCTGTGAGGTGGGATGGATTATCTTAGCAAAGCAGAAGTGCTCAATATTGAGAGAAATGGTAATATTATATATTATATCTGGAATGAATTTTAGGTCTTTAAGTCCATTCCCTGAAAAATGGGAGCAAAAAAAAGTGTTGTTATATTTTTGTTGAGTGTAGTTCCATTCAGAGTTTCAGACAGTTCCGCTCAGAGTGGCATAGCGGTCAGTGCCTGCCGCTGGCTCTGCTCGCTCAGCGCACACACACAGCAAACATTAATAATTCCGGTGATTGGATTACACAAGGTGCTTATACCACTCACATTTTAATGTCCCACAGTTACAACAAGGCAATACGAACAAAAAAACAAAAAAACAGACCGGGTATATATGAGAAAAGCCATGTGTAAGGTAGAGAGAGAATAATCCCCCAAACACAACACAGTGTACTGCTTGAAAACACCACCACCAAGTCTCTGAAATAATATAATAAGGTTCCGTTTCATTTTTTTTTTCTCTCTTCCTTTCTCCAGGCCCCTCCGAGGAACGGAGAGAGAGAAGAGATTGCTGGAAAATGGATTATCTCTCTAACATTGCGAGTTCATAAGTCCAACTACTAACTTTGTTGAAGGGCAGATATGGCCTCCCGCAGGGGGACAGAGCTCACATTTAGCCACGAGGCCTCCTCTGTGATTAGCCCTTTCTGTCTTCAACGCGTTTTGGAAAAATATCAGATATACAAGCTCATATCTCACCACCGAGTGGCGCGCTATGAGCTTGTAGATCTGATTTTTTTTTTGTTGAAAAATTGTGAAAATGATGCGCAAATCCAAGAATATATTCTATTTGACACCTGATTGTAGTGTCTGCCACTAGATTCTAGTGCTGACTAGCTTCTACAGTACAGTAGTCTCTGTTTCTGATGCGAGTTTTTCTGAAAAAAAATCTATGTTCCTGTGTCAGTGATGCTCAACATATTTCATGTCAAGGACCACCAGAATTATCTATATGTGGCTGCGGACCCGCATCTGAAAACGTGTTGTTCTAGGGATCCTCCAGAAGCAACGATTTTAGTTCAAAATATTTGCTTCCGAAATATATTCAAAGATTAGCATCATATTTTCACAATTTAAAAAAAAAAAAAAATCTGAGCTTGTACATCTGATATTTTTCTATAGCTTAACATAATACTTTGAACACCAAAACACGTTCAGTACACAAAGGGTTAGAGTACGAGAGATGCGGCCATATTGACTCAACTGTAGTTGGTTTTCTTTTTTCGCCTTTCCGTGTGCAAACCACCGTCCGTATGTAATTACCTCTTCAAAAACGAGCATCGCCGCTAATCCCCTATAATTCCAGATATTTTAGTGGCGCTTGGCGCTCTGGTACTAATAAGCAAATCAAATCATATCATATCTGCAACATCACAAATGAGTTTTCGGGGTGGGGGGGGAAGAAAAAAAAATAAACTGGACTGAAAATAATTCCTTCCGAGTCTCCCGTCCCAAACGGGATTGGTTTGGAGGGAGGCAGGGGCAGATGTAACTTTTCCCAATTGAGGGGGCAGGAGAAAATGGTATGGGGACGGCTTCATCGCCCGTGGCGCGATGAAGCCACACCCATACCATTTTCTGTTACAGGACTTTTATTAGGCAAGTAAAGCATCAATAATAACATCAGTTGTTGAAGTTGCAACAGACACGCAGCATGCATAAAGCTAAAGGTCTGACTCAGAGAGTTTTCTGTTTTCAATGATGAAATTGGTTTAGTGGTTTAGTGGTGACAGAACTGTAGTTAGTTAGTAGTAGTGGTTCAAATCATTTTACATATAAGGTTTGGTGGGGCAGTCTGGGCATTTAGGGGGCATTGCACCCCCATGCCCATGCCTAGATCCGGGCCCTCTGCTGCATGTGGTTTGTTGAAGCGGTCACGTTGTGATGATGATGGAGCTGCCACCAACCCCTGTGCACCCCCACCCCCCCAACCCCCCCGTTCTCTCCCTTGCCCCGCGGACGGACCCCCTTCAAGGCTCACCTGTAGCTCTGTCTGGAAAAAGAACTTCTGCGGGCACTGTGAGCAGTCATAGATCTTATCCTCCTGGCCGTGGGCAGAGAAGATGTGTTGCTGGAGCTTGCTGGCCTGGACAAACACTGCACAGTGAACACACACGCATGCACACACACACACACACGCGCGCGCGCACACACACACACACACACAACACAGAGAGAGAGAGAGAGACATGGGGATTGTTACCGTATACTGTAGGTCTGCATAATAATCACAGAATTATGCTTGGACTCGTGGAATGCTCCCTGCTGTTGTGGTTATTAAAATAGTCCATGATCTGGCGACTCGTATTAACGGAATAAAGGCAAAACTCCTAATTGCAATTGCCGTTTGCCTTGTCAAATGGCAAGGAAAATGACTTAATTAGGAACAAATGAATGTTGCTATTAACAATAAAAACATCATTATAATTGGGGGGTTTGGTGGGTGTGTGGGTGGGTGGGTGTGTGGAGAGAAGCTAGAACTTGTATATATGTGTGCCGTGCCACTGGAGTGGTCATATTTGCGTGGCACCGTAACACAAGCGAGCGGATGCATAATGTTTTGGGAATAATGATGTTTCCTTATTTAGCGCTTATACTGCTGTGGGAGGACAACACAAGCACCAGAAAATAAACAAACCCAACCGCCAAAAATTGGCATGGCTTCAAGTGCAAAACATGGCCTCCATTAGTCTACGACGTCGCTAATTATATTGACAATATAAATATTCATGCTGTTGCTGCTACTTATTTATGCAGACTCAGACTACATTCACTGCTATCAGATAAACACACACACACAGAGAAAAAACTCGACGCTGGCACTTAAAACATATACCATACATTTGTGATTTAATTAAAGCCAAGGTCCACACACTACTGGAAAGCCAAGGGGGATGCGAGGGCGTGCGTTGTAAGTAAGTAACACACGTGTCTGTGTGTGTGTCTGCGTGTGTGTGTGTGTGTGTGTCTGCGTGGGATCTCCGAGGAGCACTTCAAACGTGCCGTTTGTTATCCCGGACCCTTGTGCTTTAAAGGACGGCTGTCTAATCTCAAAGGTCTGGATGCTCTGGATAGAAAAAAAAAGTTAGCGTGTGGGGGCTTCATTTGAATTTCTTACAGCTCAAAATAACTTTTACTTCTTCTAACGCGGCGCGCGCCACGGCGGGGCCGTCGGGAGAGAGACAGGGGAGGGAGGGAGGGAAAAAAAAGAGAAACCCTTCCAAAAAGGTGAGGTGTCTTCTTCTTGGCAGGGACCGGTGTCGAGAGAGAGAGAGGGGTCCCCACCGGGCTGCAACGCCATGCACACCGACGACGCGGTGCCACTACCCCCACTCCCAGGGCACCCCGGTCACATTAACGCGTTTCCCCCCGATTTGGGTATACACACCTGAGGGGGCTGATATTAATTATTGGGGCGTATACGCGTGAGACTCGCGCCGGCAAAATGGATGCCTGCCACACTGCGATCTGGGAAATGAAAAAGTTTAGATCACCGGCGTGTGGAAGAAGTACGCCGGCTGACTGCTAATTCCTCTGTGGCGCCGCCTGTCTCTGCTAAACAGAGAGGATTAAGCATGCAGCTATATGACTACACTGTGGCACACTGTGGGCAGGAGTTTTAACATTTGGAAACGCATTGGTAAGACATAGCGGCGCAACAACACTTTGCTAACACGGTTAGGACTATTTGAAATATCACACAAATGTGTGAAACATGTGGTGTTGTGTGTACGCTGTATTGGTCGAAACGGCACCTCTGTTGGTGTGGCAAACATAGGGACGTAGGATGTTGTACAGGGTGTACATAGGGACAAAGCTGGGCCCTTTGGAGAGGCTGCACCACTCAAAAACATGCAAAGTTGGCAACAGTTTCTGGTGAAATAGTGTGCAAAAAGTATATATAAAATAAAGCATGCATGATCCACTATGGCAGGTGTTTTCAACCGGTGGTCTAGTGGTCCCTGAGAGGATTCCAGGTGGTTCCCAGGCTAAGTGATGGAAAGTTGGTTAACCAGATGTAACTCTTTGAGAGCGTAAAAATGAAACCAAATGGACCCGGATGTTAACGCTCTCAAGAGTTAAAATATTCATCATTTGAATTAGCCCAAGTCTATAACTAAAGAATGAAGAAGATTAATGGTAATGTTTGGATTTCTCCAAGATCCATCCTGGAATTGTGGACAAAAGCAAAAGAAATCTTGAAATGTCCTCAAATGGTGGTCCGTGTGGCTCAAATTCTGAATAAACAGTGGGCCCTGGTATGAAAAAGGTTGAAAACCCCTGCACTACAGTATATGGTACACTATTCCACTATTTATTTTAGACGTTGTACATCCAACACTTTTTAGTATCTAGAAAACTAGAAGGCTGCTGGATTGCTGTGGAATTTAATGTGCACCGACTTTCTCCCGAGATGATAAACCCTTATTGATTTTGCTGACCGCTGCTCTGCATTCGCTCTAACATTATGTCAAATTCCACACAAGATATCTCCTAATCTAATGGGCTTGGTTTTGCCTCGAAACACACTGATCACATACATGCATGCTTCCTACTGCAGTGCTTCCCGAAACAGTTCCATTTGGTTTCAAGCTATCATTTAGCTGGGTACCCCATGGAACTCCATCACTCGAACTCCACCCATTTGAGTAAACTTATCACCTTTCGAGGACATTTTAGCTCCACAAACCCCCAAAGTAAAGATTTCTTTTGCTTCTTTTGCTTTGCTAGGCTGGAATTGGGAAACAAAACAAGGGTCCATTTGGTTTCATTTTTACGTTCTCAAGAGTTACATCTGGTTAACCAACTTAACTGGGGACCACCTGGAACCCCTTTCAAGGACCACTAGTAGTAAACCCCGGCTCTAGCTTATGTGCACTAGATAACGTGCATAGTTTCATTATATAGACATTCCACTGTTAGGTTCTTCGCTTATACGCATGATTCACAAAGACAAATCTTGTCTTTGTATGATGTATTATGTATTATGTATGATGTACTACTTTGAGGTATTTGCTGTATGCATCTTACTGTAAATTTCTCTGGGTTAAATAAATGCCTAAACTGTAGTTTGTTCTGATTTAGCATGTGATAAACAACACAGCCTCTAGGGGTGCTATCGGGGCGTTTCAATCCTTTTTAGTCTGGTGGTGATCACAGTGTGAAAATGACAAAAGTTTTCTTTGTTTTGGTGACACACAGAAATAAAATAAATAAATAAGAAGCGTTAGCAGACAATAATGTTTTGTCTGCATATACACCCTACAGAAGCAGGTCATGCCTGCTTCCAGCAGGAAGCCTTCATTAAGTCTTTTGGCTGCACGGAAGAAAAGGGAAAAAAGTCAATACAGCGAAAATAAAAATGGATTTGAGCCTTGGAGGGGGGCCTTTTTAGAATCCTGTACAATAGACCCTACACACACCACCGAGGTGTCAGGGTTTGCTCCGCTCCCTCGCTGTTTACACGTCCATCCGATCCAAAGCTAACAAGAGGAATGTTGCATCAGCTATAAAACGCATCTGTGGCTACCATTCATAGCTCAGCATTCATTCATCTCTACGCATATTAAGTGGACACAATGGCCGCCTGAAAGCCTAGTGGGCAGTGTGCCAGGGCCTAAAATGCACTCGCCTTTACAGCGGCACAATTCCTGAATATAGTTGGAGCCATTAATAGTCCGAGAGGTTGGAGGAAGTCATGGGGGTAATATAAAACCTCTGATGGAAACAATATATATAAAAGATTGAAGTACATCTCATTAGGCCTAACGCATAGGTAGAGGGTCGGTTTGGGTTATATTTAGGCCGTTTACCATGCAAAGTGCACATGCTATTTATTAACCCATTAAGAGCTGTCCACTTTAACCGTTATTTTAAGTTTGCTAGAGCCGACTCAGCCCGTTACTCGAATAGTAAATTATTTACTATTTGAGTAATGCCCCCCCCCCCCTAACATCCTAAGGCTGTTCACACATTAGACCAGTGGTTTTTCATGCCAGGGCCCACTATTTAGTCAGAAAATTTGAGCCATGGACCAACATTTGATGACATTTTAGCCCCACAGACCCCAAAACTAAAGATTTCTTTTGCTTTTGTCCACAATACCAGGCTGGATTTTGGAAAAAACAAAACCGTCAAACATGCGGATCACAATGACCATTAATCTTCTACATCCTCTAGTTGGGTAGACTTGGGGCTAATTCAGAAGATGAATATTTTAACTCTTGAGAGTGTAAACATGGTTTCATGTTTACGCTCTCAAAGAGTTACATCTGGTTAACCAACTGTCCATCATTTTAGCCTGGGGACCACCTGGAATCCTCTCAGGGACCAACGGTGGTCCCCGGACCACTGGTTGAAAACCACTGTCCTAAGGGTCTGTTCACATATTAGACACACCGAGCTGTTGTACTGTATCACACACCAAAGACACAGCTCACAATGCATTTCCAAAGGGAGGCACATGGTCTGAAGACACAAACTTCACTTGGCCAACCCGTGGCTCGTGAGCCACATGTGGCTCTTCAGCTGGTTACATGTGGCTCTTAAGGGGCTTCCACATGAAACCGTCAAAAACGCTCGGCATGGCACAGTCATTCATTCCCTATACAGTGGTGCCTAACCACTCGACCACGGACTGATTCCTAGTTGACCGCGGAGGTGTAGGTGTATGTTTTTTGACTTGTCATATACTTTTTTGGATTGTAAACCCTGTTTCTAAATACATGTCTATATGTTTTAATAGTGTGTCTTTGCATTGCGCACTTGTGACCATGACAGCCATCGCAACGGTTTTATAACCGTTGTGACCGTTTGATGTGGCTCTTTGCAATAACACAGTGAAAAACGTGGCTCTTAGTCTATGACTGGTTGGCCACCCCTGTCCTAACAGAATCACTGCACTGACAGGCCAATGTAGAGAGAGAGAGAGAGATGGACAGAGACAGAGAGAGAAAGAAGAGAAACTTTGTTTTGTTTTGTTGGCTGGTGGAGCCAGTCAGTGAGTGCAGAGCTGCAGAGCCGGAGGTTGGGAGGGGGCGGGGGGGGGGGGGGGGGGCGTCACAGGGGTGCCGGGGCTAGGGCCGGGGCGGGGGGGGCTGAGGGGGCCAAGGTCTCCTCGCTGTGGGGGATATTAAGCCACTCTGATTAGATCTCAGGGGCCGTCCCGTGGCAGACGTCGTCTCCTTTACAACAAGCCCCGGCTCATCTTTATTTTGGCAGGGCGGTGTACTGCTCTCTGCAGGGTCTCTGTGCTGTTGTTGTTGCTGCTGCTGCCAGTGTTGCCAACTTGGCGCATTTGTCGCTATATTTAGAGCTTTTTCAGACCCCCCTAGTGCCAAAATTAGTGAAAAACTCCTGGCGGAAAATCTAGTGCTTTTTGGCTGGTGAGTTGGGGTGAAATTGATTGACAGGCGCCAGAGATAAAACCCTCATTTTTCACCATTTTTCCTCCTATGACAGTGGTTTTCAACCAGTGGCCCCCAAGCTAAATGATGGATAGTTGGTTAACCAGATGTAACTCTTTAAGAGCGTAAAAATGAAACCAAATGGACCCTTGCGGGTCCATTTGGTTTCATTTTTACACTCTCAAGAGTTAAAATATTCATCATGTGAATTAGCCCAAGTCTACACAACTAGAGAATGTAGAAGATTAATGGTCATTTAATGGTCATATACCCTTCCAGGCAAGCACCTAGCGCATTCTAGTGCATTTTGGAAGTGCCACTAGTGCATTTTGGATTTTGGCAGTTGGCAACACTGGCTGCTGCACCAAACTATACGAAGCTGTTTGTGTGTAGGAGGGAGGAGTGGACTGGACACCCGCCGTCCCCACATACCCCCCTTCTCAGAGTGAGCAAACGCAAGTAAAGCGATCGGTTAACGGCCGTCACCCGTTAGTCGTCTCTCGAAGTGCCTCGATTGGCCAGTTAGGTCACTGGTTTTCACCTTTTTCATACCAGGGCCCACTATTTATTCAGAATTTGAGCCACGGACCACCTGATGAGATTTTAGCCCCACAGACCCCAAAATCAAAGATTTCTTTTGCTTTTGTCTTCTTCTACATTCTCTAGTTGTGTAGACTTGGGCCAATTCAGATAGTGAATATTTTAACTCTTGAGAGTATAAACATGAAACCAAATGGACCCTTGCGGGTGCATTTGGTTTCATTTTTACGTGCTCAAAGAGTTACATCTGGCTAACCAACTTTCCATCATTTAGCCCTCAACTTTCCATCATTTTGTACCATGGTCCCCAGACCACCTGTTAAAAACCCCTGAGTTAGGCGATGATGTGTTGATGATGTCTTTAAGAGATCTCTATTTATTGGTATCTCTGCTCGCGCACCAGTAGGCCATGGCCTACTGGTGCGCATGTGCAATGCGCAATTTGGCACTCTCTACTGAGTGCAGACCTCGTTTATCTATTTATTGGTCAAGTGTTTGGTTTCGGGTTGAAAAGGACTGTTCGCGATGCGGCAGGCGATGCTGGCGAGCAATTTAGCGTGCACAAAGCGACGATTTCAGAGAATAGTTTCTTACAGGCCTTGCTTATACGCGGGTTCGACAGACAAATGAAATAGTGTTTTTATGTTCCCTAAAAAAACAAAGCAAAAATGACATGTCAGGTATAGGCAGGGGCACGCAGAGGCAACTAATTAAACACACTCCCGCCAATTCCAACGCAACAGAATTCCTGTAGTTTTGTTGACTTTCCGCCGCATGCTGTTAAGTGAAAGAAGGAAAAAAGAAACCCACACACTCTTCTCACATCTATCCACCACCACCCGCACCACCCACCACCCACACGGCTTTTCATCACTTTATATTTCTGTTTTGTTTGTCTTAAGCACATATTCCCAATCACAATTTCCACAGCAGCCTCTCAGTCCTGGCGGTGCAGCGGTAGTTCCTAAGGGTGCGAGGCAGACACTTCTAGCTGGAGGCTCCCCCACTTCTGAAACCTGTCAAATCTGTCCTGGGAGAGTCAGATGCTCTCTCTCTCTCTCTCTCTCTCTCTCTCTCTCTCTCTCTCTCTCTCTGTCTCTGTCTCATCATCCAGGGGGCTTTTGGACCCCTCTTTCTCTCTCTCTCATTCTTTCTTTCTCTCTCTTTGACTCCCCCATTTACCCTCCTTTCCCCTCTGCGTTGCTTCTCTTTTCCTCCTCCTCTACTTTCCCTGCCTTTCATCTCGTCGTATCCACAACTTGCCAGTTGTCGGAGCCATCTTAGCTTCACCCAAGTTCACTCCTCTGCCTTCCTCTACTCTCTCTCTCTCTCTCTCTCTCTCTCTCTTCTGCTGGCTGTGAGTCACTCCCACCCCCACCGCTGCTTCCCTTCGGTTTGTTTTCGTGATTCATGGTTTGGTCCTGCAGTCCTCTTGTCCTCTAACAGGGATTGAGAACGATCTTGTACAGATCTGCTGTTTTAAACTAAGGGTTAAAAGCTGAGGTGACACCGACGCGTCCCCGGGATTAAAGAGCGACAATACCTTGCCGTTCTCCAGTCTCCTGCAGAGTTTTGGGGTCACGGGGGTTAAGGGGATAAAGCTAAAGAAGAACGTGAACATCGAGAGGGGATCATCTTTAAAAAAAGAATAAAAAACAACATAAGAAGCGACCTTGCTATTCTCAGTGAACTGGCATGCCTGGCCAGCCCCCTCCTCCTCTCCCACTCCCCTTACCTCCACCACTGCCGGCACTAAAAACCCACCACCTACTTTGATCAAAGTTTCACTTTCATGTGCACATGTCATTACCGCACATGTCTTGACTGAAACAGGGATTCCCTTTGAAATGTCAATTCGCAGACACGCGTGCCAAAAGACGGGGGTCGTCTGCCACGCCGACAAATCAACCTGCGTGTCTTCAAAAACAAAAAGGACGCAAAGGTACAACTGTCACGTTGTGTAATAATAAGCACCGACGCGGTAAATTATACAGGATGAACAAAAAGCCTAATTTGTAACGAATTGAATTAATCACCGGTGCAGCGATGCTGTTCCTGTGAAAGTTGAACAATTATGAATATCTCTGAAGCACTGCAGTCGCCTGCTGCGTCAATACTTTAACTATATGTCAGTATAGTCTAAGCTGTTATGAACAACTTTTTTCTTTCTCCAATCACTGCAAAAAAGGCAGTCTAAATATAAGAATATATATATATATATATATATATATATATATATATATATATATATATATATATATATATATATATATATATATATATATATATATATATATATATATATATATATATATATATATATATATATATGAGAGTAAAAGTACTAGAAACAAGCAAAATAATATGTCCGTGGGGAAAGTGAATTGTACTTGGTAAGAATTCCTGTAATAAAACAAGGTTGATATCTTATACACTTTTCTCTTGGTCAGTATATCCTTCTTAAAACAAGAGCAATCATATTTTAAGTCAACATTTAAGACTTGCTTAGTTCAGAGGTTTTTTTTTGCATTGATATAGAAGAGCTTTTAAATCAACCTAATGTCAAAATAATGTTACGTTTACGTTTCAATTATATAAATCTAGCCTTAAAGGAATATTTCACCATTATTGAAAAAGTAGTTTACATATAGAATATTTAGAACTCTTTCCTTGGGGCCTTTATGTGTGTAATAATGCGGTTTTAGATATTTTAGATTTGGAGGGGTCCCAGTGTCTCTGATGTCATCAACACTACTTCATGGACTACAATTCACACAATTCTCCGTCCGGGGACCACCAGTGGTCCTTGAGAGGGTTCCAGGTAGTCCCCAGCTAAATGATGGACAGTTGGTTAACCAGATGTAACTCTTTGAGAGCGTAAACATTAAACCAAATGGTTTGGTTTCAATGGTTTTGGTTTCATGTTTACACTCTCAAGAGTTAAAATATTCACCATCTGAATTAGCCCCAAGTCTACACAACTAGAAGATTAATGGTCATTTTGATCTCCATGTATGCCTGTTTTGTTTCCCAAACCCAGCCTGGTATTGTGGACAAAGCAAAAATAAATCTTTAGTTGTGGGGCTAAAATGTCATCAAATGGTGGTCAAAATCGTGGCTCAAATTCTGAATAAATAGTGGGCCCTGGTAATGAAAAAGGTTGAAAACCACGGCAGTAAGTGCATTGCTTAGGTAAGCCAACAGTATTATTATTATATAAAAAAGAAGTGAGGACTGTTTTTGTTGTTGTTGTGGGCATAAAGTGAGAGTTGGACAGCTGTCAGCCAGTCTCTGTATCTCTCAGCTGCAGGTCTCCTATCCCCCCAACAGGGGGAGGCCTTCCGCCCTGCTGGTGGTCTGCCCCCGCCCACCTTCCATCTGGCCCAGTGTCCTGAGGGTACTCTCTCTCTGTCTCTCTCTCTCTGTCTTTATATCTCTCTCGCCATCTCCTTCCTCCTCTCTCTCTCGCCCTGCTTGCATCTCTCTCCCTCTCTCTCTTATGCTGCCGTGATCGATATGGCCGCGGAGGGAGAGGGGAGAGGGGTGGGTGGTGGTGGATGTGTGTGGGTGGGTGGGTGGGCGGGGGTGGGCACGGGCCTGTCTGTCAAAGCTGGCGGTTGGAAAATGAAGGCTCAGATGAAGGAGGCATGCTCTGTATATTAAATGTCCGAGACCCCCGTGAGGGGAGGAGAGGGGAGGGGAGGGGAGGGGGGGGATATCAATAAGCTTCTGCTAAGGGAGAGATAAGGCCAAACTGCAGCGACAAGGAGGAGGAGAGAGAGAGGAGGGAGGGGGGCATGGGGAGGTGGGCTAGGGGGATGTCAGGTGGGCTCCAGAAAGGACGGACGCGAGAATAAGGAGGATTAGAACGACGTAAACGAGGTAAAAGACGCATGGAACGCAAGGCGCAAAATGCAGAAATGGGAGCTAGCAACGCTATTTGATGACCCATTATCCCACAGACCCCTCAATTTGAAAATATAATATGCCAAGGACCCTCATAAGAGAAGATTCTTAAGGCTCTAGGACCCCCGATAACGGCATTACCAACTCTGGGACTGTTATTTTAAAATAATTTCTGTGGAATAGAACCAAATGAACCAGTCAAGGGGTTCCATTATGGGGAATCCATTAATGGGGAGTCGATTATTTCCTTCCTATCTATCTTTTAGCTGTCGGACTCCTTGAAAGTCCCTCAAGGACCCCTGGGGGTTCCCGGACCCCACTTGGGGAATTCTTGGCCTTGGCTGTGTTTTTAAAACAGCTGTTGGATGGAAAAAGATGCTGTAACTTGTTACAGTATAGGCACACACAAAAAAACAGAAATGCTATGTTGAGTTACAGCTGCACACACTGATATTTTTGGAAATGGTGAAAATGTGGTGCAAATCTTTGAATTATATTAAAGTTCAGAATAGGTTAAAAGCTCTTGAAGCAGCGGCAGCAAGTGGCAGCGTGCAGCGGCGGCACTCCCTCCTTCTCCTATGTCTATACCGCTCCTGTCGCCACCAATGCACCTGCTCCCAACCAGAACCCGGCCCTTCTCTTCATAAATACTTCAAGCCGATCGAAAACCACCCTGAAGAAGAAGAAGAAGAAGAAGAAGAAGAAGCAGAGGAAGACCCTGCGCGGTTAACTAATTTTTGGCAGGAACACCTTATGGTGTTCTGAGCTTTATTAGCATAATGAGCTCTTCTCTGAGCCCCACCCTTTTGGGGTGGGGTTTGCTCACTGCCCAATGACAATCCAAATACTTTAGCAACTGTTACTATCCAGGTCAAGCTTTCCTCTTCCAACGTGCCTATTGGACTAGGCTGGATTGGGGAGGGGCTTAGTGTAGAGCTAAATAACATTACTTAGCATTACTTATCATTGGCATTACTTTAGTTATTGAAAAAATATCAGATCTACAAGCTCATAGCGTGCCACGGAGTGGCGCGCTATGAGCTTGTAAGGTCTGATATTTTTGAAAACGGTGAAAATGGTGGCGCAAATCGTTAAATAATTTGTTCAGTTCAGAATGCATTAAAGAAAAAGAGAAGAGAAAAAGAAGAGAAAAAGAAGAGAGCGAGAGCCACAAGCGGTGGCGCAGCGTAAAGAGCTGAGGAGGGAGAAAAGAGGAGTGAAGAGCCCAAGTTAACGACTTTGCAGATTTCATTATAGAGATAGTTAACCCTGTTGACACCGAAGGAGGCCGCCGTTCCTCTCAGGAGGACGGTGGAACCTTCCACCTCCACCAACACAGAGACAGATGAGATCATTACAGCTATCAGCACCACCGCCATCCACAATTAGCACATCTCTCCCTTTCTCTCTCTCTCTCTCTCTCTATCCCTCCTCCTCTCTCTCCTCCTCCACCACGCTCACACAGTCTCCCTCCCTCTCTCTCTCTCTCCCTCGCGACTCTTGACACCTCTTGGCGTCTTGACGATTCCGAGGCAATTTGACTAAATAAAAAGCCGCGCGCATCAGCAAACCGCTCAAAGTTTTTCCGTCGGTCCACTTCCCTCGACCTTTCGCCAACTCGTTTAGAAGCTATTTAGCTTCTACCTTTTCGCGCTTGTGTGTACAGACACGCACGCATGCAGCGCACACGATTGATGATCATGTGGACTGTAAAGCTGTTGGTTTTCAAACCACTGGTTGCGGGAACCACCAGTGGTCCTTGAGAGGGTTCCAGTTGGCCCCCAGGTTAAATGGTGGAAAGTTGGTTAACCAGATGTAACTCTTTAAGAGTGTAAACATGAAACCTTTGCGGATCCATTTGGTTTCATGTGTACACTCTCAATGAATTAGCCCAAGTCTACACAACTAGAGAATGCAGATTAATTAATGATCACTATGATCTGTATGTTTAACTCTTTTGTTTCCCAAATCCAGCCTGGAATCGTGGACAAAAGCAAAAATAAATCTGTAGTTTTGGAGTCTGTGGGGCTAATATATCATCTCATGGTCCTTGGCTAAAATTCTGAATAAACAGTGGGCCCTGGCATGAAAAAGGTTGAAAAGGTTGAAAACCGCTGCTGTAAATTAGCATTGGTATTGTGAGAGACGACCCCCCGTCCCCCGTCCCTAGCGCCAAAATTACTGAAAAACTCCTGCCCGAACTTTTTGCTCAGACCGCCAGAGGACAGGTTAGTCAAGACACCAGAAATGCACCAGCATGACGTCATCGCACATCCTGTTTAGGAGATCTGGCGCTTTAAAATAAGGGTTTTCTACCGAATCCACTGGCTTGAGCCGTGGCGTAGGGCAGAAAAGGACGCACACGCGATCGCGGCCGATGTGTTAACCATCTGAATTACCTAATTTTCAAGAATCTACACATTTAGAAAATGTAGAAGAATTTCCATTTTGACCAACATTTTGTCAGTTATTTAGGTATTTGTTACCTGTGAAGCAGACAGGACACTTGAAGGTTCCGCCCATGCCCTCGAAGCTGTGCTCAATCAGGTGGCATTGGAGCTTGGCCGGGGAGTCAAAGGACTGGCTGCAGAGCTTGCATTCATGGTTCAAGCCTTCTTCTGTGAAGAAAAGAAAAGACACACGGAAATAGAAAAAAAACGAATGAGAGGCTGAATAATCGGAGCACAACGTGTCAGAGAAAGGAGCAAGACATCTCTCTTTCATCTCTCTTTCGTGATGACAGATTCGCCCTCACTCACTCTATCATTCTCTTTATACCTGTCGTTTTTTTCTGCAGACAAAAGAAACGATCAAATTAAAATATATACACAGTGTGATGTTTTTTTTCCCCTCATTAAGCGTAAATTGGATGAGCAGCGGGTGTTCTAATTGCACGTTGCTTAAAGGTATATTCAGTGATTTCACTTAATATATTTTTTTCTTCTTTTTTTCTAATTGCACATTACTTGGAGGTATATTCAATGATTTCACTTATTATACATATACGTTTCTTTTTCTGATAATCCTCCCCACTATAGAGCGGCCACTTATATGCTGACCATCCCTGTGCTCCTTTAATGAAAATAACGTATTGCCTGGATCTATATAGCTATACACTTTCATACCGGACAAAAGATATATAAAAGTCATAAACAAAAGGGAACAAAACATTAATATAAAAATTACATAACATAAAGTTAACCTAACATATAAAGTTTAAGTTATCACATGTGCCCACAAAGTCTGAGTTTTTGTACAATAAATATAAGATCGATAGATTAGATCAATTAGACAGACAGATAGACGGAGTGACTGACTGATGGACAGACAGACAGACAGACAGACAGACAGACAGACAGACAGACAGACAGACAGACAGACAGACAGACAGACAGACAGACAGACAGACAGACATGAGATTACATACACTAAAACAAAAAAAACAAAACATTATCTTCCTGCTCCACATTCACCCTGCATTGCCATGGCAACACTACTGGTCGGGGGGTTTGTCAGTACAGTGCAGCCCTCTCTCCTTACAAACAGCACACGTTCATTTGTCAAAATTATTAATAAAGTGAGACCGCGCTTAAGGCAATAGGAAGGGTGGGGGGGAACGGGACGGGGAGGGGACGGGTTAGAAATGCAGATCCAAGTCCCACTCTGCACCGCTCGCCATTAGAATTCCCCACACGTCCGGCGTCGACATTAGACTACCTCAGCTGAGGCACACACATTGATAGCTCAAATAAATGGCATTCAGACAGCGGGGCTCGCCCGCCGCTCGCTCATTTGCTGCACAACGATCCGCTGACTCAGACTTCCACGGAACTGCCCATCTCCTGTGCGTCAATAAAAAGGAGCCGTACGTGCACTCTCTCTGCCGTGGGGCTGGTGGGGCTGGGGCCAGGCCCAGCCAGCCAGCGCTCCATCAAAGTCCTGTGAAGCCACTAGGCATGGGGCCAGCTATAGAGAGAGGAAGAGAGAGCTGGGGGTGGGGTGGGGCAGACCTCCTTAGGGACCCATAGGAGGACCTATCCCTTGGACTCGTACTACAGTCCAGTGCCCACAATAATATAGGCCCTGGGTGCCAAACACACACACACACACCAGGGGCGGATGTAGGCATGGGAATGGGCAATGGGCAATGCCCTCCTAAATACCCAGTCTGCCCGCCCAAAAACGATGCCATGCAAAAGATATTTCAAATTAAAGTGCTTATATAGGCCTAACCTAAGGTTTCTGAAAAACTTAAAATATTTGTGTATCAGCTTCAAAACAAGTTATGTCTGGAATACTGTACATACTGTACAGAATCCAAATATGGATTCCCGGCCTGAAAGGGTTAAAATGATTTGAAACACACTACTACTGCTACTAACTAACTACAGCTGTGTCACCACTAAACCAACAGCATTTCATCATTGAAAACAGAAAACTCTCTGAGTCAGACCTTTAGCTTTATGCATGCTGCGTGTCTGTTGCAACTTCAACAACGACTGATGTTATTATTGATGCTTTACTTGACTAATAAAAGTCCTGTAACCGAAAATGGTATGGGTGCGACTTCATGAAGCCGCCCCCATACCATTTTCTCTTGCCCCTCCAACATGTTCTCTTGCCCCCCCAAATGGGACATTTTACATCAGCCCCCACACACACACACACACACACACACACACACACACACACACACACACACACACACACACACACACACACACACACACACACACACACACACACACACACACACACACACACACACACACACACACACACACACACACACACACACACACACACACACACACAAATTCACCTCAACCAGCTGCGGCCATCTCTCTCTTCTTGGGAGGATGTGGGGGAAAAAAAACGGTGGGTTATAAACCAAATGGACTTTGTGGTGGGGGGAGAGAAATCTGGCAATGTTGTCCCACTAAAACAAAACGCGACCGATCTGCCAGATTCTTGGGCCTGATGCCGCTCCTCATTTCGGAGAGTCGTACATCGCGATTACCAAGGTTTTTTGACCGATATTTAATGAAACAAAAAGTAGGGTAAAATCAATTCTAACCAATATCTACAATGGCTGTTACCAAAACAGGGGCGAAAAGTCGGAAAAAACAAGATCACCTCCGAAGTGCGAAGTTAAGTGGTGCCCTTCATAAAAATAACGATGTCAGATCGTTTCAACAACAACATGACGTCTCGGACAGACTGTGCTCAAAGCGGTCATTCCGTGCACAAATAGACAGAACACACACAAAGCTGTGCTTTGGATTATCTTGCACGGCTCAAAAACTGACACTTTGGTTTCATAATTGAAAACATTAACGTCGAAAGACTTTAAATAATAGCCAACATATCGACCAGACCAGCATATGGTTCTAACTCTGCCTTAAACAATAAGCTAGACTGGAGGGCTGGAATACACTACCTGTATGTTTACTCAGGTAGGACGCTACCTTATAATCACATTTCACTCACTACAAGTCACCTCTTATAGTGACTTTCGCCTCTTTGATCAGTTTCATAGCTGTAGTTGTTTACTGCTCAAAGCTAAACAACAGAGACTCTTACAACTTGAATAAAGATCTTTTGGCATGGTGACAATTGGGTAATTTCCAAAAATCCAATTACAGTATGTCGTGGAGAATGTTAAACACTTAGGCCCCATAAATGTATTCTCATCCCGTTCCACAAAGCCGGCTCCCTCCCCCCCTCTATGTCACGAGAGGTTCTTCTTCTGAACCCGCAAAACAATACAGTAGTATCTCATATCAGTCAGGGGCGGATTTAACATGTCCCATTTGGGGGGGCAAGAGAACATGTTGGAGGGGCAAGAGAAAATGGTATGGGGGCGGCTTCATCGCCCATGTCGCTTCGCGCCACGGGCGATGAAGCCGCACCCATACCATTTTCGGTTACAGGACTTTTATTAGGCAAGTAAAGCATCAATAATAACATCAGTTGTTGTTGAAGTTGCAACAGACACACAGCATGCATAAAGCTAAAGGTCTGACTCAGAGAGTTTTCTGTTTTCAATGATGAAATGCTGTTGGTTTAGTGGTGACACAGCTGTAGGTAGTTAGTAGCAGTAGTAGTGTTTCAAATCATTTTAAATAGAAGCACTTTAATTTGAAATATCTTGGGTTGTTTTGCATGGCATCTATTTGGGGGGGCAGACTGGGTATTTAGGGGGGCATTGCCCCCCCCATGCCCATGCCTAGATCCGCCCATATCTACAGTACAGATCTTTACGTTGAGGCCGAGGCGAGCGTGACAACTGCAACTCCATGACCTCTTCTTCTGGTATTCCGGGAAGAGAAGAAGAAGAAGGGAAAGGAAACATCCCTCACGGCGCCAAGAGAAACAGGAGAGAGAACGCATGTTGAACATGTGCTGCTCTGCACTTTCCATATGTTCCCCCAAGACCCCAATATCTATCCTTTATAATAGATATAGAATACATGCATGCAGAATATATGGTTGAGCGTGTGTGCACTGCTCTGCACTTTCCATATGTTCTTCTCTAACCATTTGTGTGCTGAACGCGTTTTGTGTTCAATGCATTATGTTACACTTTAGCTATTGAAAAATATAAGATCTACAAGCTCATATGAGCTCGTAGATCTGATTTTCTTTTTTTTTATTGTGAAAATTATGCTGCAAATCTAAGAATATATTCTATTTGAGACCTGATTGTAGTTTCTGACACTAGATTCTAGTTTCTGACTAGTTTCTGATGCTAGATTCTGACAGATTCTTCTTTCTCTGAAAAATCTAAGTTCCTGTGTCAGTGGTGCTTAACATATTTCATGGCAAGGACCACCAGAATTATCTACATTTGGCTGCAGACCCCCCCATCTGAAAACATGTTCTAGGGGATCCCCAGATCCTGAAGCAAAGATTTGAGTTAAAAATGTTTGCATCGGAAATAACATGCATTCAAAGATTTGCGCCACGTTTTCACGATTTTTCAAAAATAGCAGAGATACAAGCTCATAGCGCGCCACTCGGTGGCGCGCTATGAGCTTGTAGATCTGCTATTTTTCAATAGGTAAATAATGGTTAGAACACCAAAATGCGTCCAGTACACAAAGCGTTAAGGCTCTACTAACTATTCCTCATAATACTTTGTACATCTAGAATAATTCATAACGGCGTACATGTTGAACATGTGCTGCTCTCTGTACTTCCCATATGTTCTTCTGTAACACCAGATATAGGATCAGAGTGTATTTATGTTTCTTGACCACTTAATGTCATGAAAAGAAATAGTCAATTCATTATAGTTTCTTCTTCCAGCGGTGAAATGTCCCGTTAAATGTTTTTCACCTGTAAAAAAGGCAAGAACGAAATCCTGCTGGGAACGCCAGATTTATCGCGAGTGCAGTGCAATGCATTTGCAGTGTAGCAGAGATAGTGATTTGGATAGGATTTTTTGGGGGGCAGAATCTGTATACAGACAGATGGACGGACACACACACACACACACACGCACACACATGGACGGACACACAGAGTGCCAAACCTACAGTGCTCTCCCCCCATGCCCTCGACAGGCCCGGATCTGACATTTCTCAATTGGCAAAAATAGTAAGGGTGCGCCTTCCTCAACCGCCCCTCTACCATTTTCAGTTACAGGACTTTTATTAGGCAAATAAGCATCAATAGTTGCAACAGACACGCAGCATGCATAAAGCTAAAGGTCTGACTCCGAGATTCAATGATGAAATGCTGTTGGCTCAGCGGTAGGACAACTGTAGTTAATCAGTAGGAGTAGTAATGTTTCAAATAATTTTAAATATAAGCACTTTAATTCAAAATGTCTTTGAAATTTGGGTTGTTTTGCATGCCATCATGTTTGGTGGGGTAGTCAGTGCTTTTAGGGGGGCCGGATCTAGGCATGGGCATGGGGGGGCACCCCATGCCCATGCCTAGATCCGGCCCTGGCCTTCGACCCGGTGGAGCCAGACGACAGTCCTGCACAAGGACAAGACACGAGAACAACCCCCTCATTCTTCGTATTTTAGAAACACTGCATACATCGCAGCCCCGCCCCCTATACTAGTGTAACACGCTCCTCCCATGCGTGTGTAACCGATGACATATGCAGGGGGGTGAGAGAGGCCAGCGACACGAGCACGTGTGACGTGCGTGCCACGGCGGTTTTTGATCAGCGCCGGGGCCGGCTCTCCCCTCCCTTTGATCTCCGTTCGGCTTTTTGCTTATCTGTGTGAGTGTGTGTGTGTGTATGTGTGTGTGTGTGTGTGTGTGTGTGTGTGTGTGTGTGTGTGTGTGTGTGTGTGTGTGTGTGCCACGGAGGTCAGGCCCGCCGCAGGGTTCACAGAGCTGCTCCCCTGCCATATGCGCGGAGCCTCGTTTGACCCCCGCGCACAGTACTGTCCCTTTAGAGACCTGGAACGCTTCATTATGCACAACGCTCTGCACCTGCCTGTCTGACCTTGTGTGTGTGTGTGTGTGTGTGTGTGTGTGTGTGTGTGTGTGTGTGTGTGTGTGTGTGTGTGTGTGTGTGTGTGTGTGTGTGTGTGTGTGTGTGTGTGTGCGTGCACGTATGGAGGGAGAGAATAATAAAAAACACGTTCCTTTACAAAGCGATTGTTCTACACAAAAGCTCATTGTTGGTGTGAATTGTTATGACGGGGTACGGTTAACAGTTATCACGCCATTGACGTTCGACATCCGCCCATGAAACGGTATCAAACAATGCTGCGCTCAACGCCTTTGTCAATCGCTGCATTATAGTCCCTTTTTATTGGTCGACTCGTAACGCTACTCGCCGTCGTTAGCATCTGGTTGCTTACGTTTTATGTCCGTTTTCTCAATCTACGACAGAGAGAGAGATCATTTCGAGAATTGCAAAAACGATGGCACTGGAGCTCGTGTCCAATACGGTGTGCCATCTGCCGCAAATAACGTTAGTGTCAAAGTGAGCCAGTCGATGTCCTCCTGTAGAGTATACAGGACAACACCAGGGCAGGAAATCCTCGAAAACTAAATTTAATTCATAACAAGAAGACTTGGATTGCAGCTTATAATTAGATTACAGTATAAAAAGAGGAAGATTGAAGCAATGCAAGAAAGCGAGACTATGAAGTGTACAGTGGTGACCACTTGAGATTGTCACTGTTACCATCTGGCTGCTCCTGAGGCACCAGGGTGGTACCACTTCCCTTCCGTGCTAACGTTTTTCACACTTCATTACAAGGTGTCAATGGTTGTTGTGTGGCAGAGTGCCATTGCCTCCACTATGTGACCATTATGTTGGGACATTCGCTCTCTGCTGCTTATCTCCTGGCTACAGCATGCAACTTTGCGGTACCACTTTTTCTGGTGCTACCAGATACCTGCCACAGCGGTACCACCAGTGACAATCTCAAGTGCTAACCACAGTATAAGTGAATATTTTGCAGTGGTGTAAAGTAACTAAGTACATGAAATTCCATACTATACTTGAGTACAACTTTAAGGCATTTGTATTTTACTAGAGTATATCTACTTTTACTTCAACTCAAAATTTGAAAACTTTAGTTAGTAGATATTTTGTATGTTTTCATTATTATAAAACATACAATAAGTGAGTGTATAGATGATATATTTCTTTATGGTCATCATGAATCTGAATACTTGAAATTACACATACTGTACTGCACAAATAGTACTTTTAGTTTTGATGCAAATACCTGCACTCAAGTACCAGACTTTTACTTTGAAGGGGAATTCCACCCATTTTCAACATTTTTTCTGAGAGTGTACAAATGCAACCAAATGAACCCTAACGGGTTCATTTGGTTCCATTTGTACGCTCTCAGAAAAAAAAAGAAGCGTCTAAAGAAATCCATTAACATGGCTGAAGAAAACCATGTTAGTGGTTTTCTTCAGACCTCCATTTCTTGGGAACACAGAATGGAGGAACTTTTTTTATCATCATGTCCACTATACTAATGACATATTAGAATGTTGAAAATGGGTGGACTTCCTCTTTAAGTAACAAAACCGAGTACTTTTAGCAGCACTGCTGTGTTTTGCGAGTCTCTAGTTCACTGTGCGCTGCTCGCCCTGCTGTAACGTAACGCATATAGGGGCTGGGTGTGGGTTTGTGTACGACGGGGGAACAGATAGCCGTATCGTAGTCCCGTATAGGGGCCTGTGCTGGGTGGGTTTGTGTACGTCGAGGGAGCACAGAGTTGGACCGCGCCGCCGCCGCATGGCTCTATAGCCCTGTTTCATAGCCGGAGTCGAGGGAGGACGAGGAAGTCAGCTCCACTCGCCCCAAACGGCTCCCCTCATTGGACTGAGGTCACTTCCTGTCACTTCTCCAGGGCTGCCCAATCAGCACGGCCCGTGCACGAGCACCCCCCCCCACCACCACTCCCCACACACACACCACCATTCCCCCCCAGGGCCGGATTTAGCCAGCCCTACAAAGGTAGGCGGGCTGGAAGAATGGCAGGGTGGGCAACTCGAAAGTTTTTTCATATGAAGCAGTGGTTTTCAATCTTTTTGACACCATGCAGGGCCGACTATTTATTCGCAATTTGAGCCACGGAGGACCACCATTTGAGGACATTTTTAGCCCCACAGACCGCAAAAACTAAAGATTTCTTTTGCTTTTGTCCACAATTCCAGGCTGCATGGATTTTGGGAAACAAGACAGTCAAACATACAGATCAAAAATGACCAGTAATCTTCTTCTACATTCATGTTTACGCTCTCAATGAGTTACATCTGGTTAACCAGCTGTCCCATCATTTAGCTGCATGGGGACCACCTGGACCTCTCTCAACCACTGGTGGTTGGATGGGCTCTGCATGCCCACCCCTGCCTCCCTCTCTAGATCCGGCCCCGACCCCCCCCCCCCCCACCATCCCTCTCCTTGTCCAGGCAGACTCTGGATATAGTTACAGGACCGCAGGGGACCGTCAGCTCTCTCCCTCTCTCTCTCCCCTCATCTCATCTCTTGCCCGCCCTCCTCCCACTCATTTTTTCCCTCTCTCTCCCCTCCCTGGGTCTCTGGAGTGTCTCTCCACTGCCACCACCCTGTCCCCCTGCACTCCTAAGAAAATCCTTCAGATGAGAAAGAACTGCTCCTGTGCCTGCTCTCTCTAAGCATCCCTGACACCAGCAAAGTAAGCCCATCTGCATATCCACAGGGCCCGGCGTTCCTGTGGCTCATGGTTTATGTATTTCACAGCTCCTTAAAACACAAACGCCTAATATCTCTCCCATGTGGAGGAGGAGGAAGAGGAGGAGGAGGAGAGAGGGAGGAGGAAAAGTGGAAAGAGAGATAGAGTGCGGTGGAAAACTATTCAAGAAAAAAAAGAAAGAAAGAAAAGAGAAAGAATGGTCTTTATTCCTGTTCCTCTTGTTTATTTTTATTTGCGGCGTAAAGTTCAGATGCTGTTGTTGAAGGTTGTTTTGGACCTCTGGAGTGTGCTGTTGGTCCGACTCAACTCGCATGTAGTTTAGTTAATTAGGTTTATGTAACAATGATATGGTTGTGACAAGTTGTGAACTTTTGGGTTTAGTTACTGATTCAAAGCGAGTGGCGAATGTCTCTCTGCTGCATACAAAGTAAGCTCCCAGAGTTCATGTAACCAAATAGAGCGTTTCGGGGGCCATTTTGGTGACATTTGTACACTCTCAAGCCTGTTTTTCCTCCGGAGCTGAACTGGTCCAGTTATATTTTCCCAAACAAATAATTGAACCAATGGCAGTTCAGCCTTTCCACTGAAAATGAATAGACCTTGCAGTAAGCCCCGCCCTCTCCCCAGTGTCCAACCATGGGTTGGACACGTTCCAGCCGGGCTCATTCATTCCAATGTAAATGTCATGGACATTAGGCTACATGTTAAATACTAGCTATTTTTTTTAACCAGACCTTCAAAATCTCTTCCAAATCTGCCAACAACGCCTGCCGTATACAGTGGAAAATTTTTATTTATTTTTTTAAACAATGTTTTATCATATAGGAAAATTATTGGCGGAGAGGTTTGTCTATCACATGTTATGCTTAGCTGTGATTGGACCATATCAGTCTGAGGGGAGGGGCTTACTGAAAGGTGTATTGGTACAGAACACTAAAAGTTGCTTCTGCGCTGGAACCAAAAGGCCTTGGCATTACAAGAAGTTAAATGTGGATTTTACTGTGTAGCCAAGCACTGCTTACAGCTGAACTTGACCCCGTAGTGCACTACAGTACACGGCACGCAACGACAAAAAAAAAAAACAACAACTCAAGTAGCACTTATAGTTTAAAATTCTCTTCGTGGTATGCACTTAAGTGTGGGCATTGCTTAATTAAAATACCCCCCACATCCCCAACACCCAACCACCTCTGAAGTACACGCCACCCGCACACGCTCACTGCCCCCTACCCTATTTAAACAAGCGTGCCGAGGAGGAAGCTCCAGCCGGATGAAGAGAGAGGGGGAATTCGGGATCACTTTTAGCCGTTGGCTTTTGGAGCAGAAAAAAAAATCTGATACTTAGATTTACACATCTCTCTGGGGCGCAGTGAAATGGTCCTCTAAAGCTTCGCTCTTAAAGGGACCCAGGCTGCCGAAGCGCCACTCTCTAACAAATGATATTAAGGACATCAATCAAGTCACTTCCTCGCCGAGAGTAATGAGTAAACAAGTGGGGGCGACAAATGGAGAATATTTAGTAGGAGGGCTTCAAGAGTTGTTTTGGAAAAAAAAGGTTGCCGACACACACACACACACACACACACACACACACACACACACACACACACACACACACACACACACACACACACACACACACACACACACACACACACACACACACACACACACACACACACACACACACAGGGGCGGATAACATGTCCCATTTGGGGGGCAAGAGAACATGTTGGAGGGGCAAGAGAAAATGGTATGGGTGCGTCTTCATGAAGTCGCCCCCATACCATTTTCGGTTACAGGACTTTTATTAGTGAAGTAAAGCATCAATAATAACATCAGTTGTTGTTGAAGTTGCAACAGACACGCAGCATGCATAAAGCTAAAGGTCTGACTCAGAGAGTTTTCTGTTTTCAATGATGAAATGCTGTTGGTTTAGTGGTGCCACAGCTGTAGTTAGTCAGTAGCAGTAGTAGTGTTTCAAATCATTTTAAATATAAGCACTTTAATTAGGAATATCTTGGGTTGTTTTGGATGCCATCGTGTTTGGGGGGGCAGACTGGGTATTTAGGGGGGCATTGCCCCCCCTTGCCTATGCCTAGATCCGCCCCTGGTCCCGACAAAAAAAACCAAGACCAAAAGCATGTATGGGTCATTGCAAGGTGAGGGTTTTTTCAGACGGTATACTCCGGTACTCCTCCTCCTCCAAGTCCTGCTTCGGCCCTCCGAGATGAAAGGAATACGAAACAAAAAAACCTGTTCTGAATGTTCCTGACTTCATGTTTTTGAGGAACGTGTCCTCGGGCACCGAACCGGCTTCCAATTCCGCCATCTGTCCAATTGTATTCGGCGCGACGATGTACGAATGTGTGACAATGAGCCAAGAGGAGTTTTAGAATTCAAGCGGACACACTAGCTTTGTACCAGCCGTGTACGCGCGCACACACACACACACACACACACACACACACACACACACACACACACACACACACACACACACACACACACACACACACACACACACACACACACACACACACACACACACACACACACACACACACACACACACACACACACACACACACACACACACACACACACACACACACACACACAGTGTGCTACAGGGATGGTGGATGGTGGCAGATAGCAGCAGACAGCTTCGGGCCTGTAAACAGTAGGTGGGTTTACTTCTCTCTCCTCTCTGTGGGAACTATCCATTAACAGATAATGGGGGGAAAATCAGAGTGATTAAGGCCCAGGGAATTATGGGTGAATACAAATTGACTCCACCTTCGTGCGCGCACGTGTGTGTGTGTGTGTGTGTGTGTGTGTGTGTGTGTGTGTGTGTGTGTGTGTGTGTGTGTGTGTGTGTGTGTTCTCCCTCCCGAGATGGAAAAGCACTTCCTTGCGAGGAATGGCGGCGGTGCTCATTTTCTGAAGTACATACTACGTGCTAATGACTGCAGAACGGCGTTGGGTATATGGTGGTGGTGGTGGTGATGGGGGGTATACTGTATAGGAAGGGTGGTATGTGGGTGGGTGGGTGGAGTTGGGGAGTGCATGCAGGCGCGGGGAGGGAGGGGAGGGATGGATGGACTCCCCCTGGACCGAGGCTGATTGGAGTGTCGGTGCCTGGGGGAGGACGTTCGTTTTGCTAATATTCTATCCGCTCGCCTGCTCACTTTGAGAAGAAGGACGGAGTGAGTGAAGTGCAAAAGAGAGAAGGGAGAAAAAAAAACGCCAAGAAATTAAAGTACAAGATTTAATCACGGCCTCCTCGAAAAAAAAAAACCTCATCCCCACGTTCTATCAATGAGTTAATGTACTATAATAGACCAGCAATGAAAATACGGGGTGCCTCGCCTGGGCCTCGCGCTTAATGAAATCACACGGTGTCAAAACGACGGTATATATGCGCCGCAATTCAATAGCCGCAGTGACTACTACTTCTTCCTTTTGAGGGGCTGCTGGCAGGCAACGCCGAAACATGCCTTCAAGGCATGTTCTCCGTAAAAGAAAAAAAAAGAAGAGAAAGAATGAGATATAAGATAGGATAGCAAAAGAAAAAGGTACCGACAAGAAGACCTCATGTCAGGGTCCCATGTTCAAGTGCATGCCTGACACTCACTATACCCCAAACCTCTAGAGGTTGGGGTACGGGTGTGGGGGGATATGGGAGGAGGAGCGAGGAGGAGGAGGTTGCGGCGGCTTTGACATGTCAGTGGTAAGTCAGCGGTGGAGGTAGACGCCCTCTCGCGCAGCGAGGGGGAGAGAGAGAGAGAGAGAGAGCAAGGGATTCTGGGTGGAACAAGTCTCCTGGAGAATGTCAGCTGTGATGCATGGCAGCTCGTTGGAGGTGCTAATCAGAGCAGGGCTAGGCTCCTGCTAGGATCAGCCACTCTGTGCCTACATTAAGTGCCTCACAGCTCCCCTGGCTACCAGGGCCGCGGTGGTTGAGAACTCCAAACTGACAGCTTTTTTGTGTGTGTGTGTGTGTGTGTGTGGAGATAAACATGCGCGACGCTTGAATGAGCGTTACAAAAGGTTTAGCAGCCCGTCTACAACACCTTTTGGAAGTCGGGGGACAGGAAAATAAGGACTTGTCCAAACCACCACCCTCCCCAAAAACACCCCCCTCACCCCTCCTCACCCGCCCACGCTCTGCCACTGCACTGGAATAGACATTTCCACTTGACTTGACTTGCAAAGAGTGTTTGCATGTGTCACGGAGTATACTTTAAAAGCGGCTTTAACCCTGAACCAGGCTCTGTTTGGAGAGTAACGCAGAACGGTCAGGCCTGGTTTAAAGGTAGTATTCAACGAAGCATACGGTAGATGGTAATACAGTAAGATCAAAACAAATCATGCATATTCATTCATCTGCACGATTAGCAAATTACCTTAACAAAAAAAAAAATCATACCATCATTACAGTACATGCATCTATTCAAAAGCTCTGGACGTCATACATAAACATAGACCCGCTTTTTCCCATTAATGGAGATGTTGTTGTTGTTTATTTACTTTTTTTCCTCCAAAGTGAAACACATTTTCTCTATCATTAAGATCTTTTCTTCATCTACCATTTTAGACTATAGCTTTTCAAAACAATTCACAATACACTTCTTGATGAAGTTTCGGGTCTCAGACAATTAGCCCTTGCACTAGCCTTGACAACCTTGACCTACAGGCACAACTTCATTTATATAATTTAGATGAATGGTTTTCAACCAGTGGTCCAGGGACCAGTGGTCCTTCAGAGGGTTCCAGGTGGTCCCCAGGCTAAATGATGGAAAGTTGGTTAACCAGGTGTAACTCTTAAAAGTGTAAACATGAAACCAAATGGACCCGCAAGGGTCCATTTGGTTTCATGTTTACACTCTCTAGAGTTAAAATATTCATCATCTGAATTAGCCCAAGTCTACATGATTACAGAATGTAGAAGATTAATGGTCATTTTGATCTGCATGTTTGCCTGTTTTGTTTCCCCAAATACAGCCTTGAATTGTGGACAAAACAAAAGCAATAGAAATCTTTAGTTTTGGAGTCTGTGGGGCTAAACATGTCATCAAGTGGTGGTCTGTGGCTCAAATGTTGAATAAATAGTGGGCCCTGGTATCAAAAAGGTTGAAAACAACTGATTTAGATCATTATACAGAGGCATATAAATGTATACTCATAGCTTCGCTGTACATATTATCTACTGTTAGACAGATCGTATGTATTTATAGCTTGATTATGATTCTTGCTGACTATTTCTATGTGTTTAATGTATTATCATGTGCAGTCCTGGTTACCATAAATCACTCTGGATTAGTGTGAGCGTCTGGTATAAATTCCTAACCTGCTCATAGACAGTCAAAGGGAACATTGCGATACGGTCTGAAACACAGCAGGTTTCTTTTTTTTTAAAAAGAGATAGTTTCATCAGAATACATTTACTGTTGCTCTCGCCGATGAAATAACACAATGGCCAAAAACTCGGTCAAACGAACATTGTGTAGGTCACCGAGGCTGAGTGGAAGAGAAAGAAAGAAAGAAAAAATGGGGGGGGAAAAACATGGAAAATCTACAACAACAAAGGCAAGAGCAGAAGACTTGTTAACGAATGATGTGTAGGCGCAGCAGCTGCAGGCAGGTATGGAGGTCCGTTGGGGACAAACAGTGCAGGAGCTGCGGTAGATGGATTGCACGGGAGCACGGGACCCCCTGCAGCCACACAAACAACCACTCTGCGGTGAAGTGCTCTAATTTACTCCATCCATGCCTATTCTAAACTGCCGGGGTGTTTTTTTTTCTCCCTGTGTTCGAAGGAAATAAAGGTCAAGTGACTACTACACCCTAGCCTTTTTCAGAGTACACACAACTACACACACAACTACTGCAGCTCAGTCAAAGTTGCTGAGGAAAAACAGGGAGTAATGTTGCTACGGGCAAAGACAAATGGAAATATTTTCGTTTGAAGCAGCTACCTGCGTCTCAACTCACTAGCTTCCATTGACAATGAGTGGCAGACTTGACTGTATCTTTACATCTGCCACCCAAAAAACAACATGGCACCTGTGCGAACCAGAGCCTTCTAGTGGGAGAGTTAGGATATTCCCGTTCACTCCTATGCGCCAGGGCGCTAGCGCTGCTGGAGGCTCATGGAGGAGCTCTGTGAGTCCACTCTCAAGCCGGAAGTCAATCAATAAATGAATGGGATTTAATCGGGACCAGCAAAGTCTTGCGATACGGTATACATCTCGCGAGACTGTAGGAGTAGTGAGCGTTATGCTCAGGTTATGCTCAGATAGGACACAAAGAGGCTCTGTATAGTCACGTGACCTGGCTGCATCTGCTCTGCTTCCGGGTACACGAATATCCTAACTCTCCCACTAGAAGGCTCTGGTGCAAACCAAGCCCTCAGTGGCTCTCTCCAGTTTTGGAAGCTGTGCGGCCCTAGTGGCGAAATGTGGAAGTGCAGCACCATAATGGAAGTCAATGGACGCCAACTGACACACCTGACATCTCTAGGCTAACATTTCCGCTCGCTCGTCCCATTGAGTTATGACTGTACTTCCGGCACTCTTCCGGGTGCTTCAAAAACGCCACTGCGCAACTTCTATTGAAACGAATAGCGAGGGGGCGGGGCTATCACTGTAGTCCGCTCTCTATCCTTGTATTACTCTATGGTACAAACAAAGTGGTGCAACAGTGGCACCCGGTGGTGAGAAAAAAATCATGCTACTTCTGTGCTCACAGGTACCCAGGGACACAGGGACCCGCAAAGCTGTCTAAGGAAGCGGTTGCACTAGACTAGTCAGGAAAAAAAAGAAAGTGGATGAAAAGCAATGACATTTTTTGGAACAAATGTAGCAGGAATCTGCTCTTTTTTCCCCCTTTCTGTTGCTCTCAAAAGACTCGAAGAGTGGCCTGAATGTAAAAAGTTAATTATGGGCACATGCCCAGGCCCTCTCTTCCCTTCCTTCTCCACACAGCCATCCCCTGGTCGCAGGCATTGTGTCAGACCCAGGCATGTGGTCTCTCCACGGGCTCTAACAGGGTCTGGTGGTCCACACAAAGGAGCCAGAGAGGAGGGGGTGGTGGAGGAGAGGAGAGAGGAGAGGAGAGGAGAGGAGGCCCCTCGGCTGGGCTCACGGCATGGAACACTGTACAATTAGCCAGCCCCTGCGTTCTGCCGGCTTATAATTATCAGTGCTCGCCTTAATTGACTCCCTTAGCCGGGGCTGCGGAGGGACCCCATAACACCCCCCCACCCCACCTCCCCCCCTTCCCCTCCGCTCGACACAGGCCGCCGAGCGCCACGCCGGGCTCTCCAAAGTCATTTAGAAAAGCGCTCATATTTTCGACACACACACACACACACACACACACACACACACACACACACACACACACACACACACACACACACACACACACACACACACACACACACACACACACACACACACACACACACACAGAAGAAGGGTGGGGGGTGTGGGGGGGGTGCGTGGGGGGAGGGGGGGGGAACATTTGGTGAGAGAGAATTCATCATCAGGTGTCTAGAGGTTTTCCTTAATAGAAAAGGCGAGTCCCACTGAGCGCGCTCCGTGTAGCGGCCGAGCCACGCATGCTCGGAGACCAGCAAGCCGCCGTTCGCAGCGGGGCCAACCAGAGCTGCATAAAGGCGCAAGGGCGGGCGTTCAGCGCTGCAGACAGCATAATTCTATAACGCAACAACCGCAAATTTAATACATCTCAGCAAATACGAGACAGGCATTTTGCATAATTTTCTTTTTTTTTCTCCTCCCATATTCTCTCTACCTACAGCTCTCTCTCTCTCTCTCCCTGTCCTCTCTCTTCCTCGGTGACTCGGTGCTGTCTTGTCGTCATCATCATCGCGGCCATGCCTCTCTCTCTCTCTCTCTCTCTCTCTCTCTCTCTCTCTCTCAGTGCCACTCTACCCTTTGCACAGCCCCCACCCACCCCCTCTCCCTCCACCCCTCCACCCACCACCCCCACCACCCCTTCTCGCCCCATGGTGCTGCTCTCACTAGGAGAGGGGAAGTTCATTACCTCAGCTAAATCAGAATTAGTCCCTTCATTTTGACGGGGCGAACTTCATTAGAAGGGCCCTTCCTTAATCCAGCGGGGAGAACTGATGAATCTACATGGGGGCCCATAATTTGCTTCACGCAGCACATTCAAGCCTTCCTACCACCACCAGCACACAGTCTCTCTTCTCTTTCCCTTTCTCTCTCTCTTCTATCTAGCTTTATATACGTAGGGTTACATTTTTATTAGATTCTACTACGAGGAGGGGAAGAGAAGAGGAAAAAAAAGAAGCTGAAAAGGAAAACACCTGCATATAATTAACTAATGGCAGCAGAAAGAGAGGGTGTAAAAAAAAGAATGAGTTATGCTGTTTGGAATGTCCCGTCTCTCTCTCTCTCTCTCTCTCTCTCCATTGGACAGGCCTCGGGGCCTGTGGAACAGCCATACTGTAGAGCTAGAACTTGGCCGGTGCTCAAATGCTCGACTGAGGGAACACAGTCGACAACAGACTGGACCTCTCTCTATCTCTCTCTGTCTGTATGTGTCTGTCTGTGGTGCTATAGGTCAGAGGTTTTCAACCTTTTTCATCCCAGGGCCCACTATTTATTCAGTATTTGAGCCACGGACCACCAACTGAGGATATTTCTAGACCCACTGACCCCAAAACTAAAGATTTCTTTTGCTTCTGTCCATGACCATTAATCTTCTACTTGTGTAAACTTGGACTAATTCGCATGATGGATATTTTAACTCTTGAGAGTGTAAAAATGAAACCAAATGGACCCGCCAGGGTCCATTTGGTTTCATTTTTACATTCTCAAGAGTTACATTCGGTTAAACAACTTAGCTGGGGACCACCTGGAACCCTCTCACAGACCACTGGTGGTCCCCGGACCACCTGTTGAAAACCCCTGCTATAGATCACTGTGGTCCCCCAAAGTGGGGTCCCCCAGGGGTCCTTATTGAGGGACTTCCTGGAATTCTAGGGGAGGGGGGGGGGGGGGGGGGTAGTATGGAACCAAATGGACCCTGTCATGGCTCTGTGACTTCTCTGAGAGAGTGCAAATCGAAGCAAAGAGACCCTAATGGCATCAATGTGGTTCCATTTGTACACTTTTCGTTAAATTACCGATAACATTGGTTTTACAATATAAATTGGGGGTTCCAGAGATAGAAAATGGGAGGTCTGTAGACTATACTGCATGTCATTAAATGGGTTGAGAATCACTGCTAGGGCTGTGAAATCTTCTCTTATGGAGGTCCCTGGAGTATATTTTCATATGGGGGGGGGGGTCCACAGGCGAGTTAGTGTCAATTTGGGGGAACTTTATCTGAAAAAGTTTGGAAATGACTGGTATGTGAAGGTAGAGGTATAGTCAATCTAATATGCCACCACTTTACTCCGCCATGACGCACTCCCTCATGTTTTAACACAGGGGTTTTCAACAGGTGGTCCGGGGACCACCAGTGGTCCGTGAGAGGGTTCCAGGTGGTCCCCAGCTAAGTTGTTTAACCGAATCTAACTCTTGAGAATGTAAAAATGAAACCAAATGGACCCTGGCGGGTCCATTTGGTTTCATTTTTACACTCTCAAGAGTTAAAATATCCATCATGCGAATTAGTCCAAGTTTACACAAGTAGAAGATTAATGGTCATGGACAGAAGCAAAAGAAATCTTTAGTTTTGGGGTCAGTGGGTCTAGAAATATCCTCAATTGGTGGTCCGTGGCTCAAATACTGAATAAATAGTGGGCCCTGGGATGAAAAAGGTTGAAAACCTCTGTTTTAGCATACAGTACATATTATTGTTCCATCCCAAGAAGGACATTAATACATAGAGAAATCTCTTGTTTTCACGCTGTCACCTGGTGCAAATCCACTGTTACGTACTTCCAACACTACTCCAACAATACTACAGCATTCTGGTTTTAGTGTTTTTTTTTAACACTCTCTGAGTTAAAGACAGATTTAGCCACGCGTTATCACCCTGTCTTTGTTATTTTTGAAACCACAGCATACGGTCTTATAACACAACATGGCCGCCGCCGTGCGAGACGCCCAGGCGGTTCGGCGCCGGCAACTAGTGCTGCGGATCCAGAGAAACAGAAACCCAGCAGAGAGAGAGAGAGAGAGAGAGAGAGAAAGAGAGAGAGAGAGAGAGAGGGGCGGATGTAACATTTCCCAATTGGGGGGGGGGGGGGGGGCAGGAGAAAATGGTATGGGGTTCATACCATTTTCTTTTGGGGTTCATCGCCCGTGTCGCTTCGCGCCACAGGCGATGAACCCCAAAAGAAAATGGAATCCGCTCCCATACCATTTTCAGTCACAGGACTTTTATTAGTCACGTAAAGCATCAATAATAACATCAGTTGTTGTTGAAGTTGCAAAGCTAAAGGTTTGTTTTTAATGATGTTTTTAATGCTGTTGGCTTAGTGGTGCCACAATTGTAGTTAGTTAGTAGCAGCAGTAGTAGTGTTTCAAATCATTTTAAATATAAGCACTTTAATTTGAAATATCTTGGGCTGTTTTGCATGCCATCGTGTTTGGTGGGGCAGACTGAGGGGCATTTAGGGGGCCCCCCCCCCCCCCATGTTCATGCCTAGATCCGCCCCTGGAGAGAGAGAGACACACAGAGAGAGAGAGAGATGTGGATCATGGAAGACAGAGACAGCCCCTGACTGGCGTACCACAGAGCCTGGTGTCAAACAGATGTGCCGCTTGGCAGCTATACGCACCCCAGAAAACACAGAGAGAGACAGAGAGACAGAGAGAGAGAGAAAACACAGAGCCCACACATCTCCAGGGTGTCTTTGAGTGGTGCTATGCCTGTACCACCTCCATAACACCCCGTGGTGAAAAAGCATTTGCACACGTATGTATGCTGTACTTAATTACAATTTGGAGTCATGTGCTGCCATGTTTACTTGAGTATTTTCTTGTACTGCGCAGTACAACAAACGCAAACATCATTACTTGACATTACTTTCTTTGATTTTGATTACTATAACCAAACATACACATAAAACTAACAACTAAATACCCGGTCGGCCTGAATATAACACCGTTTTTTTCCAATGAAAATATCCTAAAAAAATAGTCGTCTTATATTTGGGGACTATATTATATGACATTCAATGTTCCTTTTACACAAATGAGTCGTCTTATAACCTGCGGGGTCGTTTTATATTCGGGACAATACGGTATGTTTTCGGACATTTTGAATAGATCTACAAGCTCACAACGCGTCGCATTTTCAGAGGGTTGCGCTACATTTGAAAAACGTGAAACGGGACACACCGCATATAAACGCATCTACTTTTGTTATTTTAAATACAGTACAATTTGATACCAATACAGCACATTTGTACTTTGACATTTTTCACTCGTGACAGAGAGTTTCTTGCACATCACGGCAGGCCTAGTGATACTTCTACTCAAGTAAAACAAGCGAGTACTTATTTCCCCCCACCACTGCCAACCTCCCATCCCCTCCCACCCAACATCACCCCCACCACCCCCACCACCCACCCACCCACGCTGCGTGTGCCCCTGCAGTCTCCCTCCCTCATCACCTCCACACAGGCGGTCCCCCTGACTGGTAATCTCGTCCCTCAGAATGTGAAATCTCCGACAGCGGTGCCCCGCACATTTTTACCCCCCGCCTCAGTGGCTGATGGGTAAATTGGAATGGCGCGCCCTGCTGGCGCGAGAGAAACAGCCTCCGAAACAGACAGCAGCAGCGGTGGTGGCAGCAGCGGCGGCGGCGCGCGCGCACACATGCTGGGCCCGGGTGAGCGGCGGGCGGGCGGGCGGGAACGGCCCCCCCAACCCCTCCCTCTGCCCCGCTCTGTCTATAACCCGTCGAGACCCACATGATGAGGAGACTGGATCAGGGGCGGATCTAGGCATGGGCATGGGGGGGGGCAATGCCCCCCTAAATGCCCAGTCTGCCCCACCAAACACAATGGCAGGCAAAGCAACCCAAGATATTTCAAATGAAAGTGCTTATATTTAAAATGTTCCGAACCACTACTACTGGTACTAACTAACTACAGTTGTGGCACCACTAAACCAACAGCATTTCATCATGGAAAACAAACAACTCTCTGAGTCAGACTTCAACAACAACTGATATTATTATTGATGCCTAATAAAAGTCCTGTAACCAAAATGGTATGGGGGGGGCTTGCATGCGGGCTTGCATGCACGCCACCATAAGCCGCCCCCATACCATTTTCTCCTGCCCCTGGACTGGATTCTACCTGAAATGTCTTCTAACTCTTGACGCTCCCCTCCTATCTCCAGCTTTGCGTTTTCGAAAGACAGAAGTGGGTAAACACAAACGTTAACGAAAAAAAAGGTGAGGATGCAAATTACGTTCGGCCAGAATGAGACCACGTTTGTACGATGACGACTTATTGTAACGAGAGTGCCCCTTCACTTAACACAGGTGTGATTTTATTTGATATTCATTTTCAGTCGACACGGACACGTTTCCAGGTCTAAATGGGCTAATATAGTGGACATGCACGCTCCCCCGCGAGTGCCCAGGGTGCCACGCACGCGTGTGAAAATGCAAATGTCCGTGCACTGAACGCGCCCATGGAAAAAAATATATAATACAAGGAAATGGCAAGCAGCTACAAGCACGTTGTAGTTGTACACACGCTGGACTGTAAACACACACACACACACACACACACACACACACACACACACACACACACACACACACACACACACACACACACACACACACACACACACATACACACACACACACACACACACATTGGAGCCGAGGCAGGTAGGTGTTCCATGCATGATCAATTCACCCTCATTTGCATAAAGATAGAATGTATGATAAATAAACAGATAGCGGGGAGTTGAGTCAATATATGCCGTATGTTAAAATTCAAATGTGCATCATCTGGGATGGCTCAGCTTGCTCTATGCCTCTGCGGTCGCCCCGCCGGTGCACCTGACGTCCGTTGCCATAGTTTCCATTATCTCTACTACCGCTGGAATCAAATGAAAAAAACAAGAGCGAAAACAAAGATGTGTTTGCGCCCGAGTGTAAAAAATTGACCATTTTTTTGGGGTCGCATCGATGCATGTGTGTATGTATGCCCATTGGGAATGTCTGGTGTTGTAGCAGCAAAACAGCAGCGGTATAAGCAGTAAGTTATTGAGAGATAAGAAGATAAGGAATAAAGAAGAAAAAAAAAATAAGTGAACAGAGGGTTTGTACAGTGTGGTAGTAGACTATTAGGTCGGTCTAATTCGTGTCAAATTGAGAGTAATTAGACCACGGACCCCCAATTGAAAAGATAGGCCAGGGACCCCAATAAGATTTTTTTTTTCACAACTCTAGCAAAACTCGTTTCATTCCTCCAGTATGAGATGCATTAGTCCGTCATTAGTCCCCCATTACCATTAAATGAGGTTTTCATCTCTGGGACCCCAAATTCATATTGTAAAATCTATTTAATTCTGACTGTACAAATCGAACTATTCGGACCCATTCAGGGTCCATTTGGTTCCATTTGAGTTTCATTTGTGGGTTTGCGTACTCCACACATGACCATGACATGCCGTTGGATATCTCTGGTTTGACCAAGCAATAAGGCCGAGATATTCTGGGATCGGCATAAATTGGGTTAACAGTTACAGTATGTAAGTAGTACTGTAGGTACTGTATATTATATCAGTATATATATAAAGTATGACACTACAATCTATGTAGGTCTTCCATAATTAACTTCATATCGATTTACAACATTTCCTGAAATATTAATAACTATGATCAGGGCACAGGGAACTGCACATCTCCCTCCCTCTACATACATACATTACATACTGTACATCCAGACATCAGAGTTAGGATTCCCCCCCAGGGCTGGTCTAGCTGTCCAAGGCATCATATCTGTCTATTCCCCCCCCATCCTCGGGTCGATTCTCTGAAGCCTGCGCGGACGCTCCAGTCTATACTATAACTCTCCAGTCAAAACGCGGTGGTTGTGAAAGTACTGAAAATAGTGGGGACGGACGGGACCCGGCTGGGGCCAAAGATCAGCGCGGAGGCAGCCGCAGAGGCCTCCCTGTCAAAGGCAGTGCTTTCATGGGGGCCAAAGGGGGTGAGGGGGAAGCCAGGGGGGAGAGAGAGAGAGCCAAAGACATGACACACATTTCATTACACTTAAACCAACTGTGGGTTCAACTCGGAGCCCCGGACTTCCAGTTGGCGTCTCAAAGGATGGAGTAAAGTGGGAGCGCAAGAGAGCGACTTTTACAAAGAACACAATGGGCGAGGTGGACAAAAGGCGAGGAAGGCAGCTGGACTAATTGCTTAGGGGCTTCAAGGAATATTTTTTCTTAAGTACTTCTGTTTAAAGCTCAATTTAGGGGCCATAAGTTGCTCTCGGAAAAAAGAAAGAATAAAAGCTTTAAGACGTTACACCTTAACGCTGAAAGCAGACAATGGGAAGCGGTAAGGAGGTAATGTCTTATACTGTAAAAACCTTTTTTTTTAATCCAAAGCCATGCTAGTATTAACCGGGATATACAACAGTTGCAAAATGCACAGTGCTGCTGTGTTCCTTCCTAAAACACTTGGTTGCAAAACCCTCGGTACGCAATTGAAAACGCTTCAATGAAATAATAAAAAAAAAAACTTCCTGGACAATCTCCACAACAACATTTTAAGAAAGCGTGGGGGCGGCGGGAGGAGGGTCCCGGGAGACTTACTGCGGACCGGCCGGCGTACAATGCAACGAGAGCCTCCTTGTCCTCGTCCTCCTCACTTTCCCTCTTTCCCTCTTCTCCTCCACTTCCCCCTACATTACAAGAACTCCCTCCCTCCCTCCCTCCCTCCCTCCCTCCACGTCTCTTCTTGTGTTCTCTGCTCTCTGATGGCTCCGTTTAATTTCTCCCCCCGTAAACACAACCTTGGATGGGGTTCCGGGAGAGAGAAAGAGAGAAAGAGAGAGAGAGAGCAGAGAAAGCGGGTACTTATCCCAGACATGCCCAGAGTGGGTCTTTTCAGCAGAGAGAAGAGCTCTCCTCACGCCTGCCGGCCTTGGGAGAGAGACTACTTGTCCATTAAGACTGTCAGAGGATGCTCTCACCGAAACGAGGGGCCAGATCTCTGGAGAGTCCCGCCGGGAGTTGGCTCAACTGGCCGGGGTGGGCTATAGGAGAGGGGGGGGGGGGGGGTTAAAGGAGATGGCTGTGGTGTTACTGGCCGCGCTAGACGCGATGCCGAGGGGTCAAAGGGGGAATCCGCGGCTTTGACTGTGCGAGCTTCGGCACACCGGGCGGCGAGCGGCAAACTACAAGTTCGGGTGACGCTCTGCGACACCAACTGCCAAAATCCAAAATGCACTACAGTGGCACTTCCAAAATGCACTAGAATGTATGCGCTAGAGCAGTGGGTTTTCAACATTTTCATGCCGGGGCCCACTATTTATTCTGCATTTTAGCCACGGAGGAGAGGAGCACCGTTTGATGTTGAGTTTAGTCTCTCAGATTAATTTAGGAGAAATAACTGGCAAAATGTCGGTCCAAATAGCAATCCTTCTTGTTTTTAAATGTGTATAGGTTCTTGAAAATTAGGTATAATTAAATTTAATTTAACTCTTGAGAGTGTAAAATGAAACCAAATGTCCATTTGGTTTCATTTTACGCTCCCAAGTGTTACATAATCATAATCATTTGCTTACCTTCCTTCTATCATAGAAGAAAAAATAGTGAAAAATGGGGGTTTGATCTGACGCCTGTCAACCAATTTCACCTCAACTCACCAGCAAAAACCACTAGATTTTCCACTTATTTTGGCACTAGGGGGGTTTGGAAAAAAGCTACAGTACGTATAGCGACAAATGCGCCAAGTTGGCAACAATGCCATCGCGGTTGTCAGAGTGTATATCTGCTATATTCGGAAATGAATCCGTTTCAGCCACGAGATGTCACACTTTTAAAAACAGCCCCCGTGTTGCATGCAGATTCAGTGTTTCCTATTGTCACCTCTACACGGCAGCGCGAGTGTTAATGCAGCGGCTGCCAGCCAAGAGTATGTTCAGAATGAATGAATGAATTAAAGGGGAAATACTCTTCATTTATCCACTAGGTGTCAAACTTTTAAAACACTCCCATGTTGCACAAGGTCATAACCACTACAATTGTATGCAGTATTTTAATGCGATACTGCCTGCCAAAAGTACATTTAGGACAGAAAAGTGCCTTACGCAATGAAAATGCCAATGGTCAATGGTGGAATTTTTATGGGACGATAGAATAATTAAAATGAGATGATAATTTCTAGTTTTTTGCTTTTAAAAGCTTTGTGGTAGGTTTTTGGTTCAGACTTTAAGCATCCCAGCTGTCTCTTCCGTCGAAATTGCCCACGACAAAGCTTAACATTTACTTGCGCTCCAAGAACGAACGGCGGAAAAGCGGAAAAAAGCGTTTACAACAGTCGTCACTATCGGAACATCGCGGCAATAATCATTTACATGATTAGCTTATTGTGTGAAAATCTGCCACGTACCGCAACCTACTTCATGCTTCACAAGGAGAAGTTGTCTAAATTCTGAATTCCTCGGAGCATTAGACCCCGCTATAGAATTACAAAACACCATTGTCATAGCGCAGCGCCTGGGGGGGAGACCTCGCTCATTAAGCCGCCGCTAAGATCTTGAGGGTTTTCGATTATTCCGTCAGCGGCGTTTCTCTTATTATAGTGACAAATCCTCGCTATTTTGTTGCCAATCTCCGCCGCCGCCTTGTCAACGTCTCTCGCGCAAGATCACAACGTGTTTCAGGGGCTTGTGATGCTGCCTTTTCTTCAAAAAACCTCCGCGAACCAAACCGCCAAGACAGACAACGGCTTGATTCCCCCATTGGATTCGTGTGGCATTAACTTTAAGAGAGAAGAAAGCACAAAGCGTCTCGCGTTCCTTCTAACCGGTTTGCTAACATGTGACATCAGTAGGAAGCTGCCTGTGCTCCTCCGCTGCTCCGCCGCTGATGGTTGTAGGCTTGTATACGCGGCGTATTGTCCAGGGGAGGGAACCCTCACTCTATCAGTCAGTCTCTCCACGCCAAGTGGGACGGAGATGATTAAAACACACCGCTGTCTGTGACTGGCAGACTCCCCACAGGAGAGGAGAGGAGAGGAGAGAGATGACACGGCCATGTTTCTCTGAGAGTTGTTGCGACGACGGGAAAAAAGAAGAATAAAAAAAAAGAAGAAGCGACTCTCTAATTTTAACTATGAATATACACCGACGCCAACACCCGACCAACCCCCCCCCACACACACACACACACACACACACACACACATACTGTCAAAAAGAAAGAAAAAAAATCACGCAGAGTTTCTTAACCACAAACAAAGCGATAACGACTCACCAAACAGCGAACGAAAGTAAATAAAATAAAAATCAATAAAGGGAAGGGAAGGAAGGGAAGGAAGGAGGAGGGGGCTGAGAAGAAGAAGAAGGTGTCATTTCCCTGTGGTAACGTCGCAACAAACAGCGGGAGCCTGTGAGCTCGTGACAACACCTTCAAACACTTTGGTGTGTTACTTTCGCAGAGATTCGCGCTCTCCCACGTACGCTAGCGGCGGCAGCGGCGCTTCCTCACGCAGGAGCCTTAGCTTTGTCCCAACGAACGCAGCTCCTCTGCCGCCGACTTGGCAAGATATACGGGTTCAACAGAACACTGTATTCTCACACACACACACACACACACTCTTCTGGCTTGACTATGTTTGACATTTTTTGTCATGACGGGAACACAGCGAGAGAGGAGGAGAGGAGGAGAGGGAGGAGGAGGAGAGGTGGGTATAAGTGGCGGGAGGTGATCGATGTGTGAAATAGCACGTGTGAAAACATAATTCAGTTTGTTTGGCTCTTTCTTTATTTCTTTCTTTTCCTTGCTGGCTTGCTTTTATTTTTTATTTTTCTCTGTTTCTTTTAAAAGGAGGAGTTTGGGGGGTGGTGGTGGTGGTGGGGGGTGCTTCCTGTTATTGTTGCGTCGCCGTGTTAGAGCAAGCGGGGTCGCGTACTAAATGATTCACAGAAAAATGCAAGAAATCTTTCTTTTTTGGGTACATCATCGGCGTCAGCGAATTTTCAGCCGTGAGGCGCCCTCGCGGGGAGGGATTCTTTTTGTGTGTGTGTGTGTGTGTGGTGTGTGTGGTGCTAACGGCGCAGACTTCAATAAAAACACACACCACACACACCAACCCAAACGCTCTGACATACAGTCACGGGCGGACGGACGGGGGGGACGGGCGGGCGGGGGGCGGGCAGGGGGCTCCCCGCGGGCACTTGTCTTCACCTCCGAATCATAAGATGGAGAGACGAAGCTCCCTCTGTGCTCTCAATTATACCCCCTCAACACCACTCCCCCTGATCCCCCCCACCCTACCAATACACACCCACCCACCCCCCCAAAATAAAACACAGGCAGAGACGACAGAGAGAGAGAGAGAGAGAGAGAGAGAGAGAGAGAGAGAGAGAGAGAGAGAGAGAGAGAGAGAGGGAAAAGCCTTCAGTAATAACAGTCCCGGCGGAAAAAAAAGGATCCGCGATCACTCGACGCTGCTGCCGGAACAGCTGACAGGCCCCGATCCAACGCCCCCCAACCCCCCCCCACCACCCCCTCAATCCCCCCAACGGCCCTGTCAGAGTTGGTGGTGGTATATAGCGTGACGGTTAGTAGTCCCGTCCCGTCCCATATCCCCGTCCCGTCCCGTCTCAGGGGAACAACCTCCTCCTCGCCTTCCCTGATAAGCCTGACGCTCCTCTCTCCGCTGTGAGCCCCCTCCTCGCTTCGCTGACATGACAGGAGGACCCTCCCCTGACCCGTGCCGTTGCCCCGATTACCACCGCCGATAGGGGGAGTACCGCGGGTTACGCTACCCCCCCCCATACCCCCCACTGCTGCAACCTTCCTTTCAGGGGCGGATCTTGGCATGGGCCTTGGGGGGGGGGCCTGACTGACCCACCAAACACGAAACACTTTCAAATGATTTGAAACACTACTACTGCTACTAACTAACTACAGTTGTACGTGGCACCACTAAACCAACAGCATGTCATCATTGAAAACAGAAAACTCTCTGAGTCAGGCCTTTAGCTTTATGCATGCTGCGTGTCTGTTGTAACCTCCAAAACAACAAGCCGCAGCCATACCATTTTCTCCTGCCCCCCCCCCCCCCCCCAATTGGGAAATGGTACATCCGCCCCTGCTACACGCACCTCTCCGGGGACTCAGAAACAGCCCCCCTATATAGTAAGGCACTGGCCCCTCTCTCTCTCTCTGTGTGTGTGTGTGTGTGTGTGTGTGTGTGTGTGTGTGTGTGTGTGTGTGTGTGTGTGTGTGTGTGTGTGTGTGTGTGTGTGTGTGTGTGTGTATATATATGTGTGTGTGTGTGATGGCGCGCGGGACGGGGGGTGCAGGACGGGAGGAGAGGGAGTAATTCGATCGGAGGGCACAGCTGCGCAAACAGGGGTATATGATCGAGGATTTCTTTTTTTTTTGTCGGGGGTCCTGCGCCGACCGATGGAGGAATTGACTTTGCATGAATGGCCCTATACTTTAACCACCCTCCCCCCACCTGCCCTCCACCCAAAATGGGGCCGTTTTCCACATGTCTCAATGAGCTGTTTTTTTTTTTTTTTGCGAATTTGACAGCAGCTTTCCTGTCCTTTTTCTCCATTTTTTCATTCTTCTTCACCCAGTAGTGATATTATTGAGGTGTAACGCATGGCGCTGGTGGGAAGCAAGGACGGATGTAATATTTCCCAATTTGGGAAATATTGAGAAAATGATATGGGGGCGACTTCATCGCCTGTGGCGGCATTCAGTTACAGGACTTTTATTAGGCAAGTACAAGCATCAATATCAACATCAGTTGTTGTTGAAGTTGCAACAGACACGCAGCATGCATAAAGCTAAAGGTCTGACTCGGAGAGTTTTCTGTTTTCAATGATGAAAACATGGCCCCCCATACCCATGCCTAGATCTGGCCCTGTCCACAGTCCAAGCCCCAGACCAGAGCATGGTTTGGGGTCAGTCGGGGGCATGCGTTTTGGCTCGGACAGTGGAGCGGTGGGGTGTGGCCGCTCTCTCTCTCTCTCTCTCTCTCTGTCTCCCGTCTCTCTCCTGCGCGCCGCACCTGTCTTGTCTGGGGCTGTAGCAGCAGCAGTAGTGGCACAAAGCCAAAGGTCAAGGGTCACGGCGGGGGGGCTGTCAAGGTCAAAGGTTTATCACTCTCCGAGGGTCCCGGAGCCATCACTCAAGCCCCCCCACCCCCGAAAAACCAACACCGCCGACCAACTCCGTCCGCTCTGTTTTTTTTTTTTTTCTCTCTCCACCTTCTTTCTAATCCTTCCAAATGGCTCGGCGCTACAAAAACTCCCTGACAGGCAGCGAAAGAAAATGAAAATAAAACAGGCAAGTGAAACAACTGTGGGTGTGTGTGCGCGTGCGTGTATGTACGTGTGTGTGTGTGTGTGTGAGGCTCTAAGCCATCAGCTGGAGATTTCACTTTGAAAAGATCTCACCTTTCTTTTTTTCCTCCCTCCCTCCCTCTCCCTCTCTCTCTCTCTCTCCTCTCTCCTCGCTGCCCTTTCCACCAATCAGAGGAGCCGCCAGAGTCCAGGCACCCGTAGCGGTTGGCCTTTGACCCTCTTGCCAGCGGTTGTTGGTTTGTTTTGTTCAGGGCATATCTTTTTATATATATATATTTATATATAGTATACCCGAGGATGTGGGGCTTTTGCTTTTGACAGGTCAGGCAGCAGAACTTGGACAAAGTCTTTAGTAGAGACAGCCAGAGGAGGAGGATGGTGAATTCCACCATCCATAAGTACTGTAAGACTTCTTGCTTTTTCCTCCTCTTCTCTCCAGGGGCGGATCCAGGGGTGTAGTGGAGGGGGGACGTGGGGGGACAGCGTCCCCCCACTTCTCTAAAATATTTTTGGGACAAAAGGAAAAAAAAAACATTAGCATGGTGAAATACATCTTAATGACATCATCAAAGATGTGTTTCGCCATGTTAATGAGTTTCCTTTTTTCTGAGAGTGTACAACAAATGGAACCAAATGGACCGCTAGGGTCCATTTGGTTCACATTTGTACACTCTCAGGAAAAATAAATAAATGGGTGGAATTTCCCTTTAAGAGGCGTCCCCCCCAGTTCTAAAAGTACCACTACAACACTGGGCGGATCTACAGTAGGCATGTATGGGGGGGCAATGCCACCTCCTAAATGCCTTGACTGCCCCCCCCCCAAACATGATGGCATGCAAACGAACCCAAATTTCAAAGATATTTCAAATCAAAGCCCTTTATACAGTAGTATATTCAAAATGATCTGAAACACTATACACTACTAACTACAGTTGTGTCACCACTAAACCAACAGCATTTCATCATTGAAAACAGAAAACTCTCTGAGTCAGACCTTTAGCTTTATGCATGCTGCGTGTCTGTTGCAACTTCAACAACAACTGGTGTTATTATTGATGCTTTCTGGCATCAATAATAAATGCAAATCCTGTGGGTCACAGAACTAAAGAATTGAAATGAAAATGGTATGGGGCGGCTTCCGCCCCCATACCATTTTCACCTGCCCCCCCAATTGGGAAATGATACATCCGGGCCTGGTCTTGGATGGATTCATGGCCTCCATTTTCAGAAAAAACAACAACAACAACAACAACAACAACAATCTATTAGTGACCGCCGACCCAGACAGCTGACGTTACTAAATAAAGACGCCGAAAGCCCCGGAGGGCCTGCGGTAATGTTTATCGAAGGGACGGACGGACGGACGGCGCACATAATACGCCGTCCGTCCGTCGCGATTGAAATGAACCTAAAAGCGGTAGCTAGTGGCCTGCACCGCTGTGGCGAGTCTTACTCAATACATAGCATGGAATTTACATCAATATCTTATCAGCTTTGAAAACCGAGACACAATGACGAAACGCTCTCCCTCGCTCTCTCTCTCTGAAAGGGGAAGTGGGAGAGACAGAGCAGACACTCGGATTGCGGCTTCGGAATCGACCCGGCGGTGCAACGGCCAAAGCGGCATGACGGCACTAAATGGAAGCTCCACAAAGACACGGTACATACAGGGTTTTTTTTTATTTTTGCAAATGGATTAAGTTCCATTTTAAAAAGCACTTTGGAAAAACGATCCGCGCGCAGTCGCGCACGCCTCCCCCGTTATATAAGAAATACGACTGTGGATATTATTAAAGTGGAGGTGTGTGTGCGTGTGGCGGGCACACATGCATGCGCGGCGCGCGCATGTGTGTGTGTGTGTATGTGTAGACACCGTCGCTAGACACAATGACATATCGCGCGGCCCCGTTTCGGCTCCGCAGCGGGCAACCGCGGCTCCAAGGTCGCGCCGGTTCCGCGCCAGTCTTTTCCGCGGATCCATTTCCTCTCCCCAGGGCGACTTCCCCCTCATGTTGTTGGCCCAGTGATTCAGTACCTTGCATTAAGAGCAATTCACCTGCCTCCGGCGTCCCAGCGGCACCGCTCCCCCGGGGAAACCAGGTGGAGCATAAAAAAAAAAGAAAGGAAAAAAAAAGAGAAAAGTTCCACATATGGTAAAGTCAAGCTGCTCGGAGGCTGCCGAGTGTCTGCTGTGGGGATATAGAGGCTCCTAAAAGGCCCAGCTGGTACTTGGAAAAGGGCTCCTGCATTACTACACCTCGGTGTCTGTTTGGGCTCCCCTTTAGGAAAAGTGTTGGCCGGCGCACAGCGCAGCACACGACCGACCAGCCATTTTAGATTTCTCTCTCTCTCTCTCTCCCCACCACCTCATGCCTAGTGCCTCTCTCTCTCTCTTCTCCCTCCCTGCCGACACCCCCCCCCCCACCTCCCCTCCAACTGGTTCTGTATCCAATTGAACATTTGGTCCTCCACTGCTGGTTAATCAAATTCCTCCATCTGGCCCCCCTATCCCCACGGAACACAAAAGGTGCAGCCCGAGCTCGGGTCCAAGTGCATATTGGGAGGGGGGTTGTTTGGGGGGGGGGGGGGGGGGGGGGGGGCACGTGAGGGGGGGGGGGGGGTGGAGGGAGAGAGGGGAAGAGAGAGAGAGAGGGGCTGCCTACCTAACTTAACACAGCCCAGTCAACTAGATCAGGTACAGAGAGAGAGAGAGAGGAGCACTGTGGGGGGATCAGGGCCTGATCATTTAGGGGTTGAAACCAGGAACAGCTTGGGACCAGGAGGTATCAGAGCCCTGCTGTTGTCACGGCGCTCGGGGACCGCGGACGGGTTCATGTGACAGTAGGAGGGTTTTACGGACTAATGCCTCCGGCGTAACGTCGGAAGAATACAGAACCGGGAAGGAAGGAAGGGGAGATCAAGTGAAACACTGTCACGGCTACAATATTATAATAACAGCTATAGTAGTGTAACTACCCTGATATAGGCTATGAATATGCCATTTGGGCCTCCGTGGAGAGAGAGGAGAGAGCACTGGGTCTTGCAAAACACATGGAGACAAAGAAAAATAATAAACTAGACCAGTGGTTTTCAAACAGTGGTCCTTGAGAGGGTTCCAGGTGGTCCCAAGCTACGTTGGTCAACCAGATGAAAAGTTGGTTAACCAGATGTAACTCTTGAGAGCGCAAAAACGAAACCAAATGGACCCTTGCGGGTCGATTTGGTTTCGTTTTTACACTCAAGAGTTAAAATAGTTATCATCTGAATTGGTCCAAGTCTACACAACTAGAAGATTAATGGTCATTTTGATCTGTATATGTTTGCTTGTTTTGTTTCCCAAATCCAGCCTGGTATTGTGGACAAAAGCAAAAGAAATCCTTATTTTTGGGGTCTGTGGGGCTAAAATATCCTCAAATGGTGGTCCGTGGCTCAAATGCAGAATAAATAGTGGGCCCTGGTATCAAAAAGCTTGAAAACCAGTGTACTAGACAGTTTAGTTTGGTTCTCCAACAATTTTAATTTCAAGAACCCGACCCATAACTTGCTGTAACAAAGTTGTATACTCTCAAGGTTTACAGAGACCACTAAGGGTCCATGTGAAACCTCTTCAACGCACCCTCAGGGTGTCCCCTCCCCTCCGGGTTCGAGTACCACCGTTTTTTAGCGGTTAAAAAAAAACAGCAGATTTCACACACATACAAACTGTCCTCCCGCTGTTAGGAGGACGCGACATGACAGAGCCTGTTGTATGATCAAAAGCAACCATTCTTCAGATATGACACACATCTGTCAACGGTCTTTTAAACCCACCCCCGGTGAGGGCCTGCGTTGTACGTAGCCTTCGGAAATAAATCTTCTTAATCGCGTGCAATCAAACGGCATTAAGAAGAGCGATCGTTCCTTTACAAATAAACAAGACAGAGACACAATGAAGGCACATAGTCATCCGTGTCGATGCTGTTGTACGTGAACACGGGAGAGGTGAAGGCATAAAAAGCCCGCGACACACAGATACTAGTCGGAACACATGGCATCTCGAGTGCTAGCTCCGCCGCTCCGCTCCGCCGTCCGTAATATCTATTGTGCGATCTCTATTCATGTCCGACCGTCCCGCTCCCCTGCCAGGTGGCAAAACATGTGTCAATAATTAAACTGCTTTTTACATAACAGGATACAAGGAACACAATGCAATTTGCTCCCCCCATACTTCATTGGGCCTTTATGAAAGCACCGTGAGAGAGCGTAATTAATCAAACCGCTGGAATATGTGAACGGCAATTTCCACTTAATGGCACTTACAGGGATTGGGTCCCTTAAGCACCGCGTTCTGTCTGCCCCAAACGAGCGGGGATTCATTTTCATCTTTCCGTACGGTCGAGACAATAAAAAACGTGTGTGTGTGTGGACGTTAAACAACAACAACAACCCCCGTTTCGGATTTTTTAGGAAGTCTCACTCGTGTGGTCTCAGTCTGGCTCCGCCATCGAGCGCACCCCCCCCCCCCCCCCCGGGTCGGTTGTCTTGTGGTCGGTGACGGCGCGGCGCCGCGTCATTTCTCGCTACTGTTTTGCGAGAAGTTCAACGTCTGAGAAAACCACCGGTGTCCACAAAACATCACTGCATGCAGTATCATTACACGCATTTGGAACACTAGCTATCTCCTATGCCGAGGGAGGGGGGGGCTAACAACGGCTAAAAGTGTTGTCGTGGGCTTGCATATCTGCTATTTTCGGGATTTTTTTTTTTCATTGACGTATCGCGATAACGGGAAGTTGTTTCAATTACGGAGCCCCGGGGGAATGCGGTCGGCTAAGTACAGGGTTGTTGACGCGGTTAATGTTAAATTAGTGCGTATGATACCGTCACGGAACCTGAAAGACAAGAATATTTGGCATTGTGGGAGGAAGAGGAGGAGAAGGACACGCCACTGACTGACTGACGGACGGACTGCCTGCCATGCTGTTTTCACAACACTCTGCGTACAGCATTGACGTCCCTCTTAATGATCTTTTCGTTTGACCTCAAAAAGCTTGAGTGTTTTTGTTCTGTATTTCGCCCCGGAGCCACAGGAGGCTAACCGCGCTAACCACCCCGGGGACAGGAAGGGGATCATTCAGCCTGGCTTTTAGTGGCTTTTTGTGAGGGATGGTCCTAGTCTAAATGGCACCCATGTCCCGAAAAGTGTCTCGCTCTCTCCCTCTCTCCCCCACCTCTCTCTCTCTCTCTCTCTCTGTATCTCTCTCTCTCTCCCTTCACTTCGCCTTGTCCCTCGGCATCTCCAAAGAGTCCTCTAAGTGCAGCATCTTGTTTCAGTAATTCAGCCAGGGCTAGAGACAGTGGAGAGCAGGAGGAAAAATAATCGATTTCTCTCTCATTCTGGTTCCTCCCTAGACTTGCTTGCACAGAGGCCTCTCTTAGGGGAGTTCTGGACTATTGGACAGGACAATGTTATGGGAAAGGGTGTCATTGCATTTAAGGTCATCCTTACACCCTGTTTTTTTTTTTTTTTTTTCAGTTTGAGTGTATTTTTATTGGTGTACGGTACGGGTGTACAGACAGAGCGAGGGCAAAAACAAACAGAGCGTTTTTTTTCCGGGACATAAGCGCGGAGGTGGAAACGGGCGCTGCTGTCGCCAGAGCTGATGGAAGACATCCTTGAGAACGATGAAGCATTAAGGCGTGTATGGTATCTGAAGCGGTGTACTGTAGCGCGGCCTGCAACGCGATCCTTCCATAAACGTCTCTAAAAGCAGGCCGCTAAGTACCCAGCTTTTAGCAACAAGGTACATAGGTGAGCCTTGGCGTCTATAAAAAGACTTGAAGTCGCTAAATAATTCAGAGGAAATGCCTTTAACGGTATCATTATTATTTCTGCATGACGTTGGTGCATTCCTACGATCCTACGGTCCTCAACCCAAAAGAAGGATCAGAGAGAAGACATGGGGAAGAGGAATACAGTATGTGTGACCGTGGTAGTGCTGATTTATACAGCAAATTTTGTTTCTTAGTTTGCTCTTATAGAGTTCGGAATGAAATTATCCGAACTATCCGAAATTATCCGATGCTCTTATACAGCATCGGATAATAGTTTAGACATTAATGAACTAAATCTACAATTGATTTAGTCGACTAAAGTGTGTTTGGCCCTGATGGAGTCATAATGGCCGAATTTTCATTTGGTGGAATGCTGTAAATAGCCGATCTACAAGCTCTACAAGCTGTTCTTTTGGACACGTTGCAGTGGCGCAGTTGAGACGAGGAGGAGCGCAACATGATCATCATTTGACCACGTCTGTCCACGGCGACTGTGTTTCCCCTCATATGCCATTGAGGGGAAACACATTATAATCGTGTGCAGTGACTAAAGCTGCACTCAAACCTGACGACAAACATACAGTACACAATGTGAGTACAGAGTCATTTGTGGAAAGCAAATGGACATGTGTGGAAAGCAAATGGACCCACCTATTTACAAATAACTTCGTATATATCTTCCAAGATCTTGTAAATAACTTGGATGAATGAAACCACCGGAGCTCAGCAAAATCAACGCTGTTTGGCTGCCAGCATATATGCATATATAGATATATGGCAGAGAGAGGTCATAAAATAAAATGAATGTAAAAAGGGAAACTGTCCCTTTAAGTTTTAGGAGTATCAGGCAGTAGCCAGTGAGGCTACATTTCAGCCTCTTCCAGCATGTGCGTGTGTGTGTGTGTATCTGTGTGCGTGTGTGTGTATCTGTGTGCGTGCGTGTGTGTGCGTGGGTTCAGTCCAACTCTCGGGGGGCTTTGCTTTGCTTCTCCTCTGCATTTGGGCCCCTGATGGTTTCTAATCTTTCACTCAGGTTTTTTTCATACCACTGGCACAGCCAAGCCCATCCGTCTAAATTCTTAATAATGGCAGCCAGTAACTAGTATTAAAGCACACTTTTCCCTTTTTCCCTCCTCATTTACATGCGATTGGAGATATCTCCTTTGAATGAGCCAATTAGAAACCGGGGGATAGATAGAGAGAGAGAGAGCCTTGCTATAACACCACCTACGGGGTTCATGGTATTCATTGTATTCAGAATTGCCCGACCGTTTTTTAATGTGCCATTAAGAGAGAGGGGCATTAGCCCGAAATACAAACAAGACAAATCTATCTATTCCTCATCACTTCCTCCTCAGGCATTCATCCCAGAGGGCAGAATAAGAGAGGAGGAGGAGGGGAGGAGGAGGGGGAGGAGGAGGGGCAGAGGTCAACATCATTACCATCCCACCCCTCCCTCGGAAGTCAGACAATGCTGAAGACATGCATTGGCAAATTCCATGGCAGCCGTGATCGTATATCACATTATCATAAAGCCCCAAAGAGCTAACCTTTGTTCGATTCCATTTGATTCTGGGAGGGAGAGAGAGGGAGAGAGGGGGGGGGGGGGGGGGGTAGAGAGAGAGAGAGAGAGAGAGATGAGAGAGAGAGAGAGAGAAGAGAGAGAGAGGAGAGAGGAGAGAGAGAAGAGAGAGAGAGAGAGAGAGAGAGAGAGAGAGAGGGGAGGGAAAAACACAGTGTCACTGCATGGCCCAGCCATGTCTCTGCTGCATCGTATCATTGAGTTCACTTGTTTTGTCTTTCGGCTCTTTGCAACGCTCTCTCCTCTCTCTCTCTCTCTCTCTCTCGCTAAAGATGTGCCGGTCCAAAAATAAAAGCGTCGGGGGGACGCTGGTGGGATCATTGTTTGAATCATACTGGCTAGAATATCACAGCATCTGGAGAGAAGAGAGAGAGGGAGAGAGAGCTTTCAAGGTTCAATATCCAAACTATGGGGCTTTTTGGAAAAGAAAAAAAACAAAAAAAACAGAGAGAACACACTTTACTTTGAGAGTAATGCAGCAGCTACCCGACAACAAAACTTGATAATTGAGGAACTGACTGGGCTTATTCGATAATTATGCTAATCCACGTGCGTTTCGTTCGCGGGCATATGGCTCATAAATACATTTTTAAAGATTTTTTTTCTTCTCCCTGTGACGCTCGCCGCCACGTAGGCGATAAACGGGTCAATGTCTTTGCGATTAAAATGCATTGCTGCGTCTGTCTGCCGTGTCCGTTGCAGAACGTACAGCCGTACGGAGGAGGACGCATCTGTATTCAAGCAGACGCTCCTCCATTATGACTTGTGTTGACACTGTAACAAACTGCCATGCATTTGCGGCATCAACGCGCTGCAACGCGCCGAGGATGACAGATAATGAGAGAGACCCACCGCCATGCCGGAGGAATGTGTTAAAAGACTGATTTATACACATACGGTATAGTAGGAACGGTAGGCCAGCATGCAGCGCGACGACAACACAGCGAATCTACAAGCCGACAACGTGTTGTTGCAATTACAGGACGGTGCGCGGTGAGCTTGCAGATCTTCGATCTTGTTACGAAGAACACGCGGCACAGTGCGAATCAAAGTACTGTATATAAATAAGGCATGTATTGTACCTCTATAACTGAGAGCCACAGATGCAGACATACAGGCCTGCATGATGAAGACCTCTCCAGCTGCGCTCCTATTCCAAACGCACAGATGCCTTCACTACACGTGCACACACACACACACACGGGCACGACAGCCTGCAGTGCACTATAAATCGTTAAAGGATAAACGCTCGCGACGTCAGATCAAAAAGCGAAAGAAAGCGCTAGAACGCAAAAAAAGGGACGTTATACTGTACGTTACAGACGGAGAAGAAGTAGACGGCGGCTCCCGACGTCGGAAACGACGGAGGGGAGAAATAAGATACAGAGTGGGGGAAAAGAAAGAAAAGAAATAAAGAAAAGAAGGGAGAAAGAGAGATCTGTGAACCCCCCCCCATCCCCACCCTGTCTCTTCCCTCCCCCAGGAGACCTCCCTCTGATGCCAAGCATTCATCATCCAGCCTCTAATATCAGTTATTCTGTGGCTCCTCTCTGCTTACAGCAGAATTAATTTCTGCTTTAATTACTCTCATCGGCGGAATGCTGATGAAGGAGAGGGACGAGGCATTCTGGGGATTCGCGCGGGGGCCTCTCTCTCTCTCTCTCTCTCTCTCTCTCTCTCTCATTCCGCCGCTTTAATTTGAATGAATTCCACCCGGAGACGCTTGCCTCGGTGCTGCCTGGCAAACAACTGGCAGCCCAGCCTGGGGAGCCACTCTGGGACTGACTGCAACACACTAGAAGAGCAAGCAGAGCCGCCGCGTTGCCCCCACCAACCTGGCTGCACCGTGTGTGAGTACCAGCAGCGGATGTAACATGTCCCATTTGGGGGGGCAAGAGAACATGTCGGAGGGGCAGAGAAAAATGGTATGGGTGCGGCTTCGCGCCACGGGCGCCTCACCCATACCATTTTCAGTTACAGGACTTTTATTACGCAATTAAGCATCAATAATAACATCAGTTGTTGTTGAAGTTGCAACAGACACGCAGCATGCATAAAGCTAAAGGTCTGACTCGGAGAGTTTTCTGTTTTCAATGATGAAATGCTGTTGGTTTAGTGGTGACACAGCTGTTGTTAGTTAGTAGCAGTAGTAGTTTCTTAGGTATCTTGGGTTGTTTTGGATGCCATCATGTTTGGTGGGGCAGTCAGGGCATTTAGGGGGGCATTGCCCCCCATGCCCATGCCTAGATCCGCCCCTGGTGCGTACACATGCACGCATGCGCGTGTGTGTGTTGTGTTTTTGCCACACGAGGCGGCTGTGACTTGCACGTGGGCACAAGCGCGGAGTGTTCGGCAAAAAGCCATGAAGAATGAAAGAGGTATATAGTATACAGTATATGAGAGAGAGAGCGAGAGAGAGATTAGGCCATCGCTGAATTGAATAATGGCTCAGAGCAGGTGTGGATCTAGGCATGGGCATGGGCATGTGGGGGGCAATGCCCCCCCTAAATGCCCTGACTGCCCCACCAAACACGATGGCATGCAAAACAGCCCAAGATATTTCAAATTAAAGTGTCTATAGTTAAAATGATCTCAAACACTACTACTGCTACTAACTAACTACAGCTGTGACACCACTAAACCAACAGCATTTCATCATTGAAAACAGAAAACCTCTTTGAGTCAGACCTTTAGCTTTATGCATGCTGCGTGTCTGTTGCAACTTCAACAGCAACTGATGTTATTATTGATGCTTTAGTTGAATAATAAATTCCTGTAACTGAAAATGGTGATGAAGTCGCACCCATACCATTTTCTCCTGTCACACACACACACACACAAGTGGGAAATGTTACATCCGCCCCTGGCTCAGAGATAGCACGCCACACACTGTACATTACATTATATAGTGTGTCCAATACTGTACGTGTGTGCGTGACACGCGTGCGGATAGGGGGGGCTGCTGCTACAGACGCAATCCGACGGGGAGGTAACAAAGTGTGAATGATTTTGTACCGAGAGAGAGAGAGAGACACAGCGGAGGAGATAGATCCATACGGACACGACGAGGGGGACAGAGACCCTATGAAATATGAACAACATCATTGACTGCCTGCCTGCCTGCCTGCCACGAGTATAGTGTTAGTTTGAGAGCAACAACACAAAAAAAATCATTAATAGTTAATTTGATTATCGCTAGATATGGCACATCATCATCACGCCTCTTTCTCTCTCTCCTAGCAGTGTGCGTTTCATACGGGAACTGAACTGGTGGTACAACACAGAGAGGGTGGTGGGAGAAAAAAAAGCAGAGTGGATGTTGCTACAGAGTATGCATAATGGAAACAACTGCAAAAAACGGTATAATATCACAGCAAAACACACGGCAGAGAGAGGAGCAGAGAGAGAGAGAGAGAGAGAGAGAGAGAGAGAGAGAGAGAGAGAGAGAGAGAGAGAGAGAGAGAGAGAGGGACTATAATTGACTTTTCTCCAAGCCAGCATGGTAGTTACAGAATGTAGCATATTGGATAAGGATTGTGATTGATTGTGTGGGTCTGCCATACCGATTTCTTTGATTAAATGTAACCACGGGTTCCTCTTCCAAGTCCTAATGAAGCAGCAATTTGAAACTGGGAGCCGAGACAGAGAGAGAGACAGAGAGAGAGAGAGACAGAGAGAGAGACAGAGAGAGAGACAGAGAGCACACAGGCTGCTTTCAGCCTCACACTGTCTGCTGCTGCCTGTGTCGCTGTATACTGTCTACCGCTGCATCACTGGGGCGCTAAAACCTCGTATGTACCCCCGAAAAAAAAGTGTTATTTTTCGGAAAACGGCGGTGCTGTTGAGTGTGTGGATCTGCTGTTATTTAACAAATAACGTTTGGTTAAAGAAGTGGTTAATTGAATTCTGTGCCACCCGCTCGTGTTTCTTGTGTTAAACGGTACCCCCCCCCTACTGTGGCATTCACGAGATTTAAAGGAGCATTACCGTATTTTCCGCACTGTAAGGCGCACCAGATTATAAGGCACACCTTAAATGAATGGCCTATTTTAGAACTGTTTTCATACTGTATATAAGGGGCTGCATCGGATTATAAGGCGCATCGAATAGAAGCTACCGCAGTCAACATAGGATAGAAGCTACTGTAGTCAAACGATCCATATATAAGGCGCACTGGATTATAAGGCGCACTGTTGTTTTTTGAGAAAACGAAAGGCTTTTAAGTGCACCTTATAGTCCAGAAAATACAGTAAGTGATTGGGGGGGGCAGTTCATCTCAGTAGCAAGATATGCACATGTATATGCTCTACAGTGGGGGAACACGCACGGGCCAACAACAAACGCACCAAAGCCCCGCCCTGCTCGATCCTGATTGGAAGAATCCCCTCCCTCTTTCCTGATTGGATGAAGGCTTTGTCTCCCAAAGCCCAAACTGAAACTTTTTTTTGACTCCATGCAATTCACTGCATGGGGACAGGGAGGAACTCCTTATATGGTCTATAGTTAAGTGAACTTACAATACCTTTAATAAAAAAATACAACAATTTTCCTAAGGTCATTGGCACTCCGAGCCAAAATAGCCCCACCCCCTACGGGTGGCATGGAAGGTGTTAAGAGTTGACATGGACACGTTCCAGGTTTTAATGGAGTATCGGAGTGAGGGGGAAAAAGAAGCTGAAATGCACAGATACAAGGTTTCTCCACGACGGCGACAGCATGAACATTACTGAGCTAAAAGCCACACTACGGTGCACAGACGTGCACAGACGCACTATGGAGCCCTCCACCAACCACAGTGCTCTCAGAGCACAGCACAAACAAGCCCTTTCCCCTGCACTTCTATTATTATACAGAACACAGAAAAAATAACACACAGCACTTGGTGGCATTTGTTAAAAGGGAGCACTTTTATATGATAATATCACATTGTCTGCTCTTGTGTTTGATTAAATCTGTTGAGAAAATTAAACAAATTATTCGTACAATTCTGGATGAATCTAATTTCCCTTCCAAAAATCTAGTATATTAGTTCTCCTGACTGGTTGGAAGCAGCCGGAGATAATGGCGACATGGAAATTCTCTGAATAATGATTATGTGGAAACGTCTCTCTCTCTCTCTCTCTCTCTCTCTCTCTGCAGGGAGAACATACATTTCCCCTCACATCGCGAATAACAGAACTATAATTAATATGTATGCCAATATTGTATAAATGGGGAGGTGTTTAGGATCTGGGTTGAGTTGGAGGAGAAAAAAAGAAAAATCTCTTTTTGGAATCCAGGGTGTTTTTTGGTTACAAACTCGCTGTACTCTTTTGAACCCAGTCTATTTGATTCCACAGACTTTGTCCCAGTCTTCAATAATCATTCTGCATTGCAGCCACAGACAACCATTTGATGATATTTTAGACCCACATACTCAAAACTTCAGATTTCTTTTGTTTTTGTCCACAATTCCAGGCTGGATTTTGCAAACAAAACAGGCAAAAACCAAAATGACCATTGGTCTTCTACATTCTCTAATTGTGCTGGACACATGAAATGGGTTAATTCAGATGATTAATATTTTAACTCTTGATAGTGTACTGTAAACATCAAGTTTACGCCGTCAAGAGTTACATCTAGCTAAGCAACAGTGCTTACCTGGATTGGACTTGAGGATAAAAAAAAAGTCCAAGTGCGAGTGGCTGGAATTAGATAACGAAACGTATGCCGATAAGAGCGCCCACTTCACACGGGTGTGTGTGTGTGTTTTTTTTATTTCACCCCCCCTCCCCAACCCCCAACCCAAAACTAAGTACTTCCCGGTCTAATCCGACAGAGGGCAGGCTTGTCATTGTGACCTCCAGTGACCTCCCTGACCACCTCTGGACAGGTGGGCTGGCGGTGTGGCCACCGTGTGCAACTGTCCGTTTTTTTGGCAGTGACTCCAGACCCCCCCCCCCCCCCCAAGCAGGCAGGGAGCTCAGACCATGATGAGCAGCTGGGTCGCAAACACTAAGCACATTAATATCTTCCTAATGATAATAATCATTATGGCATAAGCACCTTCCCCCAAAGTGGGGAAGAGGAGGCTCACTCGCATAGCATGTGTGTGTGTGTGTCTATGCGTCTGTGTGTCTATGCGTCTGTGTGTGTGTGTGTGTGTGTGTGTGTGTGTGTGTGTGTGTGTGTGCGCGTGCGTGCGTGCGTGCGTGCGCGCGCGCGTGTGTGCACTGTGTGCCAGGGTAGCATCGTCGTTAAGGTAAAAAACAGAGATGAAATGAGTCATTTAATGGGTGCCAACTTACAGCCACTCTGAGCACGGGAACACTAATGCAATAATGTGATAATGAGAGACGCCGAAGACATTAAGGGGGAGAAAGACAACTCAACAAAACTAGTGTGAATGAATAAATGAAATCTCTCTCTCTCTCTCTCCACCTGATACTGTGCCGCTGCTCCACACACTACAGTAGCTTATTAAGATGTGTATTCATTAAAATTTGTACTGTATCTCACCTTAAAAAGATTCTCATCTTTTTTTTAAACCATTCATCCTAGAATTTCATCCTAATTATCCATTCTAATCCCTAACTGCACCCTGATCGAACATTCGCTAAAAATAGCTGATCTAACAAGCCTGGATTTACAGAACAGCTATTTTCACTGAAGAGATTCCTAAACTGGTAAGACCTTTTCTACTATTTAGGAGAAATGTTTTCAATCCTTCAAATAGCCAATCTACAATCGCCTAGTTCATTTTACATTTTACGTTTTTAACACAACACCGGCCATTGTCACAATAGCCGTCAATTGATGGATATAAAACGTTTGAACATCTTCGTACAGCATTGTTTTGCGATGCAATATCACAGGATTGTGAATCAAGTCTAGAAACATCCATCTTCTATACCTTGTGCCAGTCGGCGTTTTCTTGTCAAAACGGCCCAGAGTGGTCAAAAAGTGATCATTTCCAACCCGGAAATTTTCCAGGTTGCATATGGTTGATAATGTTTTTTTAATGGTTTTCAAAATAGTAAAGAACGTCAAAGAAGTTAAGGGATAAGCATGGGCGAAAAATAGGGCCCTTGGTGTAGAGGGGAACAAGGAGGGGACCCACTATAGACCCTTATCGCTGGGTACACTCATCAATAGGGATGTCCCAATACTGTATCGGTATCAGGAAAAGTATCGGATTGGCCCTTTTTGTCATATCGGTTCATATCGCTATCGGCAATACTGTATCAGTACCAGAAAAGTATCAGTATTGGCCTTTCGGTATTGGTAAACATACCAGTATAACCACAAGGGTAAGGGGTTGACACTATGGCAGGAAAATAAACGTTGTGGAATTTGCTTTGGAGTTGCCAAAGTGCACAGAGTGCACAGAGTGCTATTCTAGTCTGCTATATTCTTCTGCTATTTGGTGGACTTCATAAAAAATCTTTTTCTTGGGACAATTTAATTGAGATTTAGTCCTATTTTTCCTTAATGCATTTGCAAAATGTATCTGATCAGGAAAAAATATCGGGATTATATCGCAAGCAAAAAAAAGTGATATCGGGATCAGCAGATACTCAAATTAAAATGACCGTGATCGGATCGGGAGCAAGAAAAACATGATCGGGACAACCCTACTCATCAACAAAGTAAATCTGGAATTAAAGTGGTCAAAAAGGCTTTTCCACGGTGGACATTTTGAGCAGCGCCTCTCCAATCTTTCCCCTTCGTGGAAATCTCCACTCCACTCCAACCCACACGGCACACAGCAGCCATTCCTCATCCACACACCCGCCGCCTCATTTAATACAACTGTCAGTGTTCACCTATCACAGGCCATTATCTGTCTCATCCAGCGTTCATTATTGAAGCTAATGATCTGTTGTCCTCTCCGCCGCTCCCCGTCGAAAACCGGGACTACATTAAAAGTCTCTTACTAACTTAATTAGTAATTACAAAATGTTAAAGATTAATCAGCGAGATGAGTGGCTTAAGGTTGACGTCTCCAGGCGGCTAGGCTGGCTGGCAGTGGCACAAAGCAACGCTGCCTCCTCGCTGTTTCACACTCAACCAGAACGCACAAGTGTGAATGTTCCACCACTTAATCACCAGGTCATTAATAATAACCCTTTTTTCTTCAATGCAATTCAAAAAACGCTGAAAATTAAAAAGGGGACACTTCACCCGTATTGCAAAAGAAATGTTAATGACATTCATAACACTTTTCCTGGAGGGTCTTTATGTGTGTAATATGGGGTGTTTTTTTTTTTTTTTTTTTAGGTATTTTTGATTTTAGGAGTGCCCAGTGTCCCTGAGGTCATGGATACTATAGGTTCACTTCCTTCCTGGACTACAATTCCTATAATTCCTTGGCATTCTTCTCTGTCTTACTGAGACAATATGTAGTCCAGGAGGTACAGTATTGTCAATGACATCAGAGAGACACTGGCCTCAACGCTACAATCTAAAATATCTAAAAACACATAATTACAAACATAAAAGGCACCCAGGATGGTGTTCTAAATATTGTAAATATCATTAACATACATTTGACATTGCAAAAAACAAACAAAAAAAAAAGTAAAGTGTGCCTTTAATTAAAGGGATGGATTATCAGCCAACCAAATCATCACGTCTTGCTACGAACACATTCCGTACACAAATGCACACAAAGCTGTGCATACAGCAAGGTGGGGCTAGGGCCCCTCAAAGAAGACAAAAGAAACCCAAAAAAGGGAGGTTTTTTGGCAGGCTGTTAAAAAGCTGGCTTTATTCTCCAATGCCCAATTTGTACTTTTGGTTATGTGCCACCGTGTCGTGCACTTGAAAATGGCCCGATCTACAAGCTTGCACACGACAGACACCAGCGACTTCATAACCGAGTATAAATCAGACGCTTAATGCCTCCGGCCAAAACATGGCGCGCACCATAATCAATGGAGGAGCCTGGCGGAGCGGGGCATAAGCGCACTGTCGCGGGGAGCAAAGTTTAATATGCTAACCTATGATGCATGCAAGCACTCACATTATCTCACCCCTAACAAGATGGAAATAGATCCCCCTCAATTAAATCCCGGGCGCAACACTAATTCCTTTCTAAATCTGCAGCAAAGCATGCATGTATGCACCTCTCCGGCTATTCCACGCTTTATTCCACGAATAACCAGGGCCGGATCTAGAGGGGAGCAGGGGTGGGCAGAGCCCACCCAAACGTGCATCCTGTATGCCCACCCAATGAAAGGTAATATCAGTGGTTTTCAACCAGTGGTCTGGGGACCACCAGTGGTCCTTGAGAGAGTTCCAGGTGGTCCCCAGCTAAATGGTGGAAAGTTGGTTAACCAGAGTTAAAATATTCATCATGTGAATTAGGCAAAGTCTACTTAACTAGAGAATGTAGAAGATTAATGGTCATTTTGGTCTGTATGTTTGACTGTTTTGTTTCACCAAATCCAGCCTGGAATTATGAACAAAACCAAAAGAAATCTTATATTTTGAGGTCTGTGGGGCTAAAATGTCATCAAATGGTGGTCCGTGGCTCAAATGCCCAAATAAATAGTGGGCCCTGGTGTCAAAAAGATTGAAAACCATTGCTTCATATGCCCACCCTGCCATTCTTCCAGCCCACCCTAGTAGGGCTGACTAAATCCGGCCGTGCGAATAACGCCTCCCCACTCACTCCACTACACACTATAAGCACCGATACCAACATTAAAGCTTAATAACTAATAAAGCTTTCATCCAGGGAGTTCCTGTGTGATTTCCATTAATGAGTGGAGGGAGGGGAGGGGGTTGGATCGCCCAGGACCATCTCCCTTGCCTGCCTTTCCGGAGCACGTTGTTGACGCTCGAGACCGGGGGGGGAAGGGGATTGGGGGAGGCAGGGAGGGGGGCGACCCACTATCGGCGCAGGAGAGGAGGAAGAGAAAACAAGGAGGAACTTTAAGTTTGCTTGTTGCAGCCGAGAAGCGGAGCGGTATAAACAGATGAATGCTGCTGCAGAACTTGGCCCTGTTACCACTCAGTCCATAACCATGGGGTTCAGAGATCACGTCAAAGTTAGCAGAACACTCTGTGTGCGTGCGTGTGTGCGTGCGTGGAAGGGAGAGGGAGACGCTGCACTTGGATCAATCTCAAACGTTCTACCGACAGAAGGAAGACGTATCCGTACCGTGGACTGACAGTACGCAGTGTGGAGTCTACAGCACGTCAGTTTGACTGATACTCAACAAGCAGCCGGCCCTACGGACATGTCAAGCAAAACAAAGGCAAAATGTACTGTATACCCAAAAAAAAAGATACTGTATAATCGTTTAAACTTTGAGATCATAGATTTAGCCCTTTGATTGAAACGCAACGAAATGGATCAATAGGGGTACATTTGGAGATATTATGTTTTTACACTTTCAGAGTTACGCATTTATACATTAAACACTGAACATTTTATACCTGTATAAGTTCTTTGAAGATTTTCACCACTTGAAGTTTAGCGTCACTTTTTTGGTCCTATAGTCTAACTTTCAGTGAAAACAACTGATTGTGATGTACCTGACTTGTGATCTTGTAGTTTGGTCATTTCAAAACTGGAGGAAACTGCAGTCAAAATTATTGCATTTAGATGTCATCTTGCTTCTATAAAATGTCTTCTTAATCATGACGGTTTTCTAAAAAAAATATATATATATATATATAGTTTCATGTCAACGAACTCTAAAATTATGTAATTGGCCTCTGACCCCATCTCAAAATTGCAAAAATTTGAGTTCAAAACCTTTGTTCTGTTTGTATTCCAGATTTGTGTCACATTTTAAAAAATAGCACTTCTAGGCCTACAAACTCATAGTATATGCTGTATAAAAATAGCATATTGTGGCTCATGAGCTGAAAACGATAACGTCTGCGTTTCTTTTTTTCTCATAGCAGTTTCAGACTATAGCAGTAGATGTACTGTAGTGACGGCCGGGTGTCCATTTCAAACAGCTCTGCTTCCCTTCTCTCTTTCAGAGGATAAATGGCGGTGCTTGGACTGTGGAAGCAGTGGAGGGAGTAGTGCTATCACACAAGACACACAGAGTGGGGCGATGGCGGGGGGTGGGGGGGCTGGCCGGTGGCCCGCAGCACCTGAAACCTATTAGAGAGAAGCTTTGGAACATTCCACAGGGTTCCTCAGCTAGTGGCCAGAGGGCATCGTAAAGGTCTTCACAGAGTGGGTCGGTCGGTCGGTGGGTCTGCCCAGACCTTCCTCTATACTCACTACACACCAGAGCCAATATACATGTACTGGTACTGGTGCAGCCACAGCAAGGTGAAACCACTGGGTTTTTTCAACATTTTACTATGTCATTGATGGGTGGATATGATAAAAAAAAAAGTACCTTCGAGGTGCTGGGTGGATATGATTAAAAAAAAAAAAAAAAAAAAAAAAAGTTACCCCATCCTGTGTTCCCAAGAAATGGAGGTCTGAAGAAAACCAACATGGTGAAACATCTTGATGTATCAAGCATCAAGATGTATTTTCACCATGTTAATGGATTTCTTTAGACGCTTCTTTTTTCTATTGAATATTGAAAATGGGTGGAATTCCCCTTTAACCACTTTTTCATTTCCATGCCCAGTATTTAGTGGTCTTCAACACTTTTTCATATCAAGGCCCACTATTTATTCAGGATTGGAACCACGGACCACCATTTGACCACTTGGTGGTCCCAAGACCACTGCCATAGACCATCCGTTTGATGATGCAAAGCTAAAGAATACTCATCATTTTCTTGTCGTCGGACAAGATTTTTGATGCTGTTGGCAAACAGCTTGGGGAAATTTAAATTCTTTATGCATTGTCTTATTGTGTAGACTTCAAAGCATAACTTTCTTTGACAACCATTTAACTCTTGAGAGAATAAAATGAAACCAAATTGTCCCGCACCACGTGTGTCCCTTTGGTTTGATTTTTATCCTCTTTCATTTTAGCCTCTCACCGGAGGTCTCCCAAGACCACTGAACCACTACTGCACTAAAGCAACAGTCTAGTCTAGTCTATATAAAATGTGGGGGCCAGAGAGTTCACCAAACATCAAAGGTGTGTGTCGCATTGTGACATAACACACACGCACGCACGCACACAAACACACACACACACACACACACACACACACACACACACACACACACACACACACACACACACACACACACACACACACACACACACACACACACACACACACACACACACACACACACACACACACACACACACAGTGCCGTGTATGTGTCAACTTATAAAACACTATTTCCGAAGAAAGCAATTTTTTCCAGAGAAAGCAAAATTTGTTCATCCATTAAAAACAAAACTTGGTCATTTCTTGAACAAAATCAACAGAAAATCAAAGACATTCCATAGATTATAAAACAAATGTTTTAAGAAGTAGCAAAAAAATAGCCGATCTACATGATTTCAACTTACTAGCAGATCTGCTATTTTCGCTAGCTTTGGTCCTGGGGTGAAGAGGCAAATTTGTCTTTCCTGTCACAAGCCAAAAAATTTGGGAACCACAGAACACCACGGCGTCGCGGCTAGAAAACGCAGAGCGCATCGCCCGTTTTTAAAGACAACCGATTCTAATTTTCATACATTTGCCCTCGTCCTCGTATATACAACAGGAAATTAGTCTTCATGAAATGAGCTGTATGATTAAAACATTTACTGCTGGCAACTCGAGCAAGACTTTTATCAAGTTTCGTTTTTTTCTTTTTTCCTTTTTTTATCAAATGGTTGGCCATCTGGACTTATAACAGTGGGAGCCCAATAGTGCACTGACACTAAAAAAACAAACATGCATAAACATGCACAACCTGCTGCCAAATATCTCAGAGTTAGCATCCTCCTCCTCCTCCACTGAGTGTATGTGTAGTGTGTAGCGTGTGCGCGTGCTCTTGTGTCTCTCTGTGTGTGACTGTGTGTGTGTATATGTGTGCTTTAGCGGTACCAAGGTCCATCTCTTTGGCTGGGTCTGTGTCCATGCCTCAGTGTTATGCTCGGTGGGTTTAGCTCTATGGGTGTCTGTGGCCTCTCCTCTGGCCGCCCGTGTCCATTTGCTCTGCGGGTATGGCAGGCCTGAGCTGACAGATGGCCGCCCCTCTCTCTCTCTCTCTCCTCTCTCCACACACACACACACACACACACACACACACACTCACACACACACACACACACACACACACACACACACACACTCCGGCTCCGGAGTGAGTAACACAGTAACTGGTTTTTCCTCCGCCGTTGACCTTGCCACAGCGCGCCAGCAATCCGAGGCTGGCACTCCGCCTGTCGAACAGGAGGGTAATGAAGTCCAGCGCCGCTCACATGATTATTAAGGCTTCGACGCTGGGGGGCCTTTCAACGCGCTCCTGTCCCCGCCCTCTCCCTGCTCTCCTCTCCCCGCTCTTCTTCCCCTAGTCTGCCGTTCACACACACACACACACCCCAAGGTTCAATGAGAATAGTCATTGGTTACATGGCACTTTGGAAAGCCACCACCGTGCCCCATAAAGAGAGGGTCAAACTTCTTCTCCCCCCACATCCCATTTTTTGTGGATTGTATGGGAATACTTTGTCGGATTGTTCCAAAATCTTTGACATCCGGAATCGACCTCTCGAACGGCGGCCAAACTCTACTTCCAAATCGCGCGGATGAACATCAGTCGACGGGCCAAACGAGCAAGTGGTATTCGGGTGGTAAAGCCACCGCTTTAGTGCATCACACCTAAAAGCCCCGAGTTATACTCGCTTGCCCCATGGATGCTGTACCCGCTTCAAACGTTATCAGTCGATAAGATTGCATTTATTAGTTTTCGTCAGCAGGACAATTTCGTCTCAGTATCGTCATGCTCTGCCGACCCATCCTGCAGTCTGTAGATATCATGGATTCTTTCCGTTGATAATGCATCTGCTTGCGGTTAGGCTAGGGTTTTGCTACAAACATACCTAAACCCTTCTCTAACCTTAAGCCTAAATCCCGGGCATTTAGGATTAGGGTTACGGTTGGAGGGGGCTAGGGATTTTGCGTCTCAGATCGACCGTTTTCAGTGGATAAGATCGCAGTTGTCATCTTATGCCTTATCAACGGAGACGAAATTGTCCTGCTGGCAAAAACTAATAACTGCGATCTTATCTACTGATAACGGTCGAATCCGCTGGGATGCTGCCGCGCACCAGGAATAACCCAATCTACTGCCAAAATAACCGATTTACATGCGTCGCTTCAGCGAGTAACACATTGTGAGCTTGTACGTTTGTAGACGCCGGTGCTATTTTTGGGCGCACAACAACCGACAGCCACACGCAACACAAAGTCTAACTCTATAACTATAACCACAGACAGTGCACCAACAGCCCCAGCCAAGCCCAGTGCTCCAAAGTGCTACACGAAGCGGCTACGATCGGATGAAGCGATCTGTCACATTACGATTGGTGGTGACAGCCTCTAAAAGCCATGTAGCTCTCGCTAGTACTACTACACCACTTTGCTCTCTCCGCTGTAAATTCTCCCCTCGGCCCACAGTGAACGGGCATCTCTAGGCACGCACGGAACCCCACATCTCCGCCAGGAGAGGCCCCGGCCCTGGGATTTGAAGAGGTGTGGGTTGCAGATCTGACCTTTACTGAAAGAGAGAGAGAGAGAGGCAGCAGAACTGTCTGTTTGCGCGTCTCCCACAAGACCCCTCCTCCGGGCGCTCGACTGTGCTGAGGAGGAGCGACCCCGTCGGACCGCATGGGGGGGTGAGGTGGGGTGGGGAGGGGGATAGCAGCGACTGCGACTGCGCATGCCTCCCCCGTTGGCCTCTGCGACATCCTCCGAAAACCGCCTCCGGGGATGTGGAGTAATGCAGAGGTTAATTCCGATCATCCACTATTTATGGGGCACTTCAGAACAAGGGTTGGCATTAACACTCTAAAAGAGACATCCCCCCTCTTCCTGTACCATCAATAAAACATAGCCGGGAGCCAGTTGGAGAAAGCTCTACCTACCTCTATATCCAGGTCGAGCCGAAACACCAAAACGACCGACCCAACCGACAGTCTATTTCGTGGTGGAATAGCTGAAATGCTATAGTCGCGAACATGAGGCTGAAAAACGACACGCCAAAAAGACACCCAGTTCTAACACCTATTTTTTTTAGATGTGCTGGAGTGCACAGGTATCATTTAAAAGGTATCATGTAAAAAAAAAAAACGCGAAAGAACTGAACTTTTCACATTTAGTGAGTTTTCTGTGGTCAGGTTTTTTTTCTGGTTTAAACAAGCGCTCTGATTCTCCTGCTGTTTGTGATGTCACAACCTGCAAATGACATATACTGTATGTCAATGGGATTTGCCAGCAGATGTCACCGTTTCCACAGTTTTGCCGGTTTTCATTGCAGCTCAAAAGGCTTCCAAACCCGCAGAGAAAACCTTTCTACTCAAAAATGTTTTTTAAAAAATAGAGAAAAAGTAGTTTAGCCAAGGACGAAATTATAATCTACCAAGACTAGCATGTAAATCAGTGGTTTTCAACCATCTTGATTCCAGGGCCCACTATTCATTCACCATGTGTCTCTCAGACACAAAACTTTTTGTTTGTTTTTTCCCCCAATTCCATGCTGTATTTTGGGGGAAATAACAGGTCAACTGTCTTCAAAAAAATAATTTTTCTACATTTTTTCCAATTGTGTAGATTCTTGAAGTTTAAGTAAACAAAAGTTAAAAGATCTAGGGGTCCGTGTGGTTTCATTTTTTGCATGTCCACATGGTAGCTGGGGACCACCTGGAGACCTCTCAAAAGCACCACTGGTGGTCCCCGGACAGCTGGTTGAAAACCACCTGGTCTAAACTGCATTCTGCATTGTAGTATTTTTTTATAATAGATTCTATATACACACACAACGGTAGAAGAGAGGTGGAAAAAGGCAAAAGATTGACCGTTCCATGAAAAAGAACTCGCCCGCCCCGCAAAAACCATCACCATGGTGACACCGGGGCTCCGTCAATCTCCATGCGCGGGGCAGTGAGCTGCTGGCTCTCTGAGGCCTGTACAAATAGGGCCGGATGAACTCGGAGCATCAGATATTTTCTCACATGTTGGCCTAGTCTGCGAGGTGTGGGGAAATGTCAAAGAAAATCAATAGATAAGGAACCAACATCAGACCCAGCTTGTCTGGCCTAGCAACAAGAGCATCCCCATGGTGATGTCAATTACCTACATAACAACAACAGCACAGAAAAAATATATATACCGTGAGGAGTGAAGCAGTCACTGCAATGCTGTAAAAAAAAAACTTTTAATACAGTCTCCCGGTTACATTGGACCAGAGGAATGTGTCTTTTCCGAGTGCAGGTAACACCTTTCCAAAGTGAATGTGAGAATGACTATAGATAGCTCACTATACCGCTGCTTCCTCATTCTCCTCCATGGATGCCACATTAGTCAGGTAGAAGCATAATATAACGAGCAGCAAGGTGCGCGTAATTGCATATTAGCAGCAGCAACACACTTGGCTGCGTGCGAGGAGGTGACTGCGCTAACGAAAGGGAGAGGCATTATTAATCACCAATTAATAAAATATAATAAAAAAAAAGTCGTCAAAGAACTCACGCTCGGCGTAATATGACAGAAACGGCTTCCTCTTGTTTTCTATTATAGCAGCATACCGGGTTTCCGGGGGCCTGTTCTCTTAATTATTTCATAAGATTGATCCCCGTTTCCCCGGCTCAGAAGACTATCGAGTTCTGACTCTGATCCAGCCCCCCATAGGAGTCAAGTGGAGAGAGCATTGGCCATGTTTGTTAACAGATTACATGTGTATGTCTGTTGCTATGAAGGACTCCCAGAGACTGGGTAGGAGGAACTGCGGCAGCCATCAAACACAGCACAGCTAATCAAAGAGGATTAGAGAGAGAGAAGAAGAGCGTAGAGAAGAAAAACGAACGGACGTATAAAAAAGAAAAGAAAACAAAATACCACGTTCCAGCCCTATGCAACCGCGAGAAGAAAGAATGGCACACTTAATGTGTGGTGAATGTGTTTGCCACCAGGGTAAGAGACAGTGACAGAGACACCATGTAATCAACACACACTGACCAGGCTTGCTCCGGGGGGCTCCGAAACAAGAGGATGTGTGTCAAGGATAATTTGGGGTGGGTGTGGGGGGACGGGGGGGACAGGGGGGTCCTTGGAAAGCAACAAAACAAGGCTCTTAGAGCCCTGCAAAATGCTCTTACACAGAGACAGACAGAGAGAGAGAGAGAGGCTCCTGGTCTGCTTGCATTATACCGACAGCCGTGGCTGGAGCTTTGTTATTATTATGAAAAAGATGGAGGGAGAGAGTGAGAGAGAGAGGAAGCTAGGAGGATAAAGAGAGAGAGAGAGAGCAGGGAGGAGAAACCGGAGGAGGGCTAGAGGCCCTCTCTCTCTCTCTCTCTCTCTCGCCCTCCTCTCCTCTCCTCTCCAGCTCGGTTATAACGGCCCACAGTGCCTAGCTTCACACAGAGCGGCCAGCTGTACAGCAAATGTGCCTTTCCCGCTCCACCCACCAACCACCACCACCACCTCCCGAACCCCTTTCTCCACCCCTCCAGTGCCCCCTCCTCTGTCTGCCTGCCTGCTTGGGCCAGGCCAAGCCAGGCCAGGCCGGGGCCCAGGCCACCACCACCACCGCGGCTGGCTCCTCTCTCCCTGTGTGGAGGGAGGAGAAGAAGAAGTGCCCCTCCTGCACTTGGCTTGGCCTCGGGGCTCCACTACACTGGCTGTCACTGAGCCACGGAAAAAAAGACGGTAGAGGTGACCCCCGAAAAGAAAAGCAACACTTTCTGGAAGGTTCTGTTTGTTTATGATTGAAGCCTCTGTGCACTGCCACTCATAGCAAAAACAGGAGCATTTGATATAGTTGTATATAGTATTATGTAGTGTGTGTATACAGTAAATACATATATATATATATATATAAACACATACACACACACACACACACACACGACAACCCTTTTCACCTTTAAAACCCTCTGAGACAACAGCCCCCGCGCTTAAAAAAAAAAAAACGTGTCAGGATTCCTAAAATCCACATAGGGACATTTGAAACAGCGCGATAAATGGGCCAAATGTACCCCCCGCGAGGCTCCAAATGTCATAGTTCACCGCGGGGTCAAAGTGAAGCCATGGGTGGCGTGACTCCCTGCCGTTTGGACCAAACAGGCCTTTGTGACAATGAAAGACCTTCAAAGGGACACTTATATATATATAAAAAAAACATATATATACTGTATATATATACTGTATATATATATAGATACATTCCGGGTAGGTACACTTTAATTTGAAATAACGTCAGAAGCGGAACCAACGATTTGTGCGAAAAAACACGCTGAAACATTTTATTTTTGGATTATTTTTTTTTGGTGGGGAACAAAGAAAAGGGTTGTTAGAAAACGAGGCGGCTTTTTTTTGTTTGATAGTCGACTACAACAGCTGAAAGCCATATAAATCTGCGCGTCTCTGGGGCAAAATCGGACACCCTCGATTCTGTAAGTGTGCCCATGCCAAAAAAACTCTAAACTAAAGAGTGGCCAGCTGTCTTCTGGCCTGCTATTAAATTGCTCCTTGGATGGTGGCGATATCATTTTTTTCTCCATAGGAGTATCACACCAGGTCCCCAAACAGAGCGACCAGCTGTACAGCAAATGTGTACTGATCCATCTGGGCCCTAGCAGGCTGCGGCCTCCATCTTAAGACACGTGGGGGCCCCCGCGTATGCGTTTCGGCAGGGGCTTGGCTGCGGCTAGCCGACTTCTTACAAACACAACCCCCCCCCCACCCCCCACCCCCCCTGCACCCAACGAACCTCCTCCCCTCCCCTCCCCTCCTCTCCCTCCCTTTCCATTTACCTCCATTATCGCACTACATGTCGAGTAGCACCGGGCAGCACCAGAGCTGTGCTTTTTTCCCCCCGTCTAGAACCTGGGCATAGCAGGAGGACCGGTGTGGGCGAAACCGGCCATCGTCGGAAGGGCAATAATATCCATGCATCAAAATGTGCTGGCAGTCGCACAGCAGAGGCAGCAGAGGAGCCCACATGCACCAAGCCCTTCAGTCTGCTCTGACGGGGTTGGGGAGGGAGCGAGGGAGAAGCCTGAGTGCACTTGGCTTAGGGAAGACTATTGTATTACAAAAAGGCAGCTGAGACGGACCTGTCTGGGGGTCTCGGTTTTCGAGACGACGGACGCGCATGCAGGGAGGAAAGGGGGCTTGTTTTTTTTGTGTGTTTGTTCCATACACTACTTACTTAGCGGCGCTTACGGTTATGTCACGCACGCATCCCTATATATAGAGTTATCAGTGTGAACTGACACCAGCCGGAGCGCGAGGCACCGACCAAAACAACACCCCTATGAATCCAGCGTCTGCTCCATTACCTACGCTAATAACGCTGACAGCTGAGTGGAGATGACCCCACCGCAGCCCCCCACCCCCCACCCACCCCTCCTCTCTCTCTCTCTCTCCCGTGCAGATGGCCATTAAAAGGAGAAAGTGTCCCTTTTTTCCAGGAGAGAAGGTATTTAGAGCTTTTTTTTTTTTTTCCAAATGAGCACTTTTTTTTCTCCACTGTGTTTTTGGCCCAATATTCGATTTTTTTTTTGTTTTTTTTTTGTTTTTTTGCAGTAATTACAGAGCCCGGTCTACAAATTTAACCCCAAGCTGTTGTTATGAGGGGCAGACGAAAAAAGTCTACACGAATAAAATCACCTGAAGACAAATTTAATTAGGGTCGACAGTCAGAAACTGAAATTTTGTATTTTATTTCTATATCTATATTTTATTTCTATATCGGTACAGTAGTAGACCTTTCTGGGTGTAGTATTAATAAGAGTGCACTCACTTTCACTACTTGCAACTTTATAATTATACCTGGTTGTAGCTTTAGCACCTTCACCTCACTTTATGCTGTTACAGTTACAATTTACTGCTCTAGTCTGATGCACTACGTCACTTACTGTTTCTTGTATTGTTTGTATTTGTCCTTTTTAGTGTGGTTGCCCGAAGGGCAACCAGACTCTTGTATTCCAAGTAGTTTAATTATTATTATTATTATTCCGGGTCCGCTCACTTTTTTCGGCGCGCTACTCGTCCCACAGTTCTAGTAGCACGCAGTTGTGCCATACGTCATATCGAGCGGAAAAAATCAGAATGGTGTGCTTGTATTTTTGCTAAGAGAAATATTACATAGTTTAATTAATATGAATTAATTAGTGCATTATTTTGGCCATTGAAATGAATGGAAAAGTGCAAAAAGTGAAGTTCAAGTATTTTTCCCTCGGAGACCGTAAGGGCTATGCTTACACAAATCAGGGAGGCCGTTTGCAATAATTTAAAAAATTAATTGCATTATGACATATATAATTACGTTATCGTTCGGCCAGATGGTGGCGCTATAACTGGTCACTGTACATTTTGGCCTATAACTCTTGAACCGTAGGTCGTAGAATCAAAATTGTTTTTTCCATGGATTCCTTGGATCATGACGCATCTCTCCATATAGGCCACGCCCATTTGCGTCAGGATAGATTTTCCGCCATTTTGATTTTTCTCCAAAACACACTTTTTGCCCCCATTCCTGCATATTTTGTCCAAATCTCACGAAAATCGGTACACATGATCTCTGGAGCTATCCGATCAAAATAGCGTTGGCAGAATTTTGATATCACGTATCGTTAGGCCGCAATAGCCTTCCGAAGTTAGTGGGAGGGGCCTATTTTACAGAAAAGGCCACAATTCATGCACCGAATGTCCAATCCACCCCAAAATTGAATCACAGGTCTAGGGTGATGGCTTCAACAGATTGCAGAGAGCAATTCCATTTTCAACCATAGGGGGCGCTACAAGTGCACGAAATGTAACTATTTTTTGTAAAAAATGTCCAATCCACCCCAAATTTGAATGACAGGTCTTGGCTGAGCCCTTCAACAGAGTCCCAAAAGCAATTCCATTTTCAACCATAGGGGGCGCCACAAACGCACAAAATGTAACCGTTTGTTGCAAAAAAAACGCCATTCAGGGGGAATAAATGCCCTCCAAACTACTTCCACGTGACCCTGGGGATGACGTAAAAGTTCACATCGTAATTGGCTACCGGAAGCTGCGGGGAGGTCGACGCAAGCGACAACGGCAACCACACTTTGCAATTGTTAAATTGCGAATATTCTAGTTCTTATTGTATTTGTCCTATTGTCTTATTGCACTGGGGGACAATGAAAACATTATTTCATCCCTGTATATGTCCTGACATACACTGGAGTGACAAATAAAGAACCTTGAACCTTGAGACTATTCACGTTTTTCATACAACCCAGAAGTCTTTACGTTTGTGCATAACTTCCTGTTATCTCTTGCAGTGTTGCCAGTTTTACAAGAGAGAGAATTGGCCAAGCGCCGTTGAACATAGCTGATCTACAAGCTCACAGCGACACGTAAAGAAATGTGGGAAGCATTAGTAAGCAAGCCCGAATAAGTTCTACTGTACACTTACGATTAGCCCAAGAAAAAACATCAACCAGCTACCACTAATAATTTATTCACTTTACCTAAAAGAACTAGTAGGCACGGCACAACTTGGCGGGAAAGAAAAACGTCAATAGTAATTGCTCCACTTTACCCCAAAACGTTTTAGTTTTACTATTTCGCCACTTGTGGTGTCACATCGGCCATCATCACACAGTACTTAGCAACGACACTTGCAATTTTCCTAGAATTACGGATGTACCGTTTCTTTTAATCCAGACTAGCCTAAATACACAATATAAGTAACATATTTTAAGTAATGTCATCCATATTCTTTTTAGATGAATTCCCATTCATGAAATGTACTTCCTCTCTTCGTGTTCTTGGTTTTTCGCGTGCGACATATTCATAAAGTGCAAGTGACAGAAATCCCTCCGAGCGAAGATGAAACTCGTGACCGTGTTTTTACAAAAATAATATAAAACAATGGAATATCGTGGGGGGTGTGGTGGGGGGGGGGGAAACAAGTAAGACATCAGACGTGCTCGCGTTTTAAATAAATATATATAAAACAATGAAATATTGCAGGGGGGGGTGGTGTGAAACAACAACGAGTAAGACATCAGAGAGTAACGCAACCAATCACCAATCCTCCACTGTTATGATAAGCTGTCTGGATTCCACCATTACGGGGAAACTGTGAACCCTGCGTGGCTGAAACACATAAAACAACCAGTAGGGGGGTTTGTTTTCTACCCTCCCAGTGTGCTCCGTGCCTGCCTGCGCGAGAGAAAGGACTAATGCTGGCATGCTACTGTATTAGGCTCCCCCAGTAGGATAGTGGGAGAGCAGATCGCAAAGATGAATACAAAATACACACCTACACACTCCTCAACCCCGCCGTTTCCCTCCCTCCCTCCTCCCCTAGCGCGCGCACACACACACACACACACACACACACACACACACACACACACACACACACACACCGCGGCATCAAAATCACAAATCACATGCCTCTGATTGTTTATGCACAAACAGTGTGTTCCTGATAGAATTGCCTACCCGGTCCTGATAGAATTGCCCACCGTGTTTAAATTCACCTGCGCCTAGAAGCGTGTCCCAAACAGAGAGGCGGTTTGGTTCCAGATCAATGAGTCCCTCTCCCACTGAAGACAACAGATAATGCAGTGTAATGAAAGAGCCGCCAAACGAGCTGAATAAATGAATGAATAACGGAAGGTGAGACAGGAATTCAGACCCCTACTTTCTCCAGGCAAGGAAGCCTGTTGTGTGTGGGTTTTTTTTTTTCCATTTTTGTTTTCTTTCTTTTTTTTTCCAATTGTGCATTCTTTCTTTCTTTCTGCAAATGATTCTGCCTGCATACAAATGAAAAGCAAAAACCTGAAGAACATTGTGAAACCGGTGGGGAGGTTGTTGTTGTGTTAGACGAACCCCCCCTTTGTGTCTACTTGACAAAGGAAACGGATGATTTGAACCAGACATAACGGGTGACAGCTATTCAATAAATAATGTTAATAGTCAAGAATGGAAAAATGGTAAATTTGAAAAATATGTCCCAGTGAATGTGGCTTCATTTCGACGGATTCTTTGGCTTCATGAGCGTGCTAAACAAATATTACGACTCAACAGTGATTAACAATGAGCGGGACATGCTCTGCATATTCTTGTAAATTCTGAATGTTTTTTTTTTCTTCTTCTTCTTCTGAAAAGCATTTAGATAATAATCAACATTAACTGTGTTCAATATTATCTCGGTCAACCCGGTTCCAGACTGGAAGAGTGAGATCCTACTACACGCAAAAGCGACACATGCACACTTCACACATACGTACAACGACACATGTACAACGACACATGTACAAATATCACAGACGTGATCAATCATGCATGACATGGACTTTGCAATCGCAAATCCAAACACTGTCTGATGATCGAGACGCTCAAACGTCTGCATAATTTAGGGCCAAATAACACCGAAAACACAACGATTCCATTTCTGACGCCACCGTCACGATTCTGCCGTTAAGAATGTATGAATGCTTGGATGCAGGGGCGGATATAACATTTCCCAATTGGGGGGGGGGGCAGAAGAAAATGGTAAGGGGGCAGCTTCGCGCCACGGGCGATGAAGCCGCACCCATACCATTTTCAGTAGTGTTTCAAATACTTTTAAATATAAGCACTGAAATATCTTGGGTTGTTTCGCATGCCATCATGTTTGGTGGAGCAGACTGGGCATTTGGGGGGGGGGGGGCATGCCTATGCCTAGATCCGCCCCTGCTTGGATGATATGACGTTAGAAACGCATTCAAAATCTGACCTTTTCCCACTTGTGTGTTTTGTGGACATTTTCTTTCTGAATCCGAAAAAGGGAAAAATGGTGTCTGCAGGCAGTGCATTCACCCGTAACAGGTACAACTGCACTGCAAATGGCAGACATAAATGACAAACAAAGCACCATGCAACACTATTTAAATATTTTGGGGCGTAGAAAAAAAAATAGCACATAAATGTACACAATTACAACAAAGCTGACAAGACATCCACAAGAGAATATGACACATATAACACAGAAAACACACCATAAGACAAAAAGAGAACATATTACACATAAGACAAACAAACAGAACAAAACGACACATAACAAGACAAAGCGTTGTCATCTCCTACCCAGCATGTGATTGGCCACGTGGACCTGGATGTCCCATTCGCTGTAGAACACCATCTGACATTTAATGCACTGGTAGGTCTTCTTCTGTACAAAAAGCCACAAAAGGAACAAGATGTCGTCAAGAAACCGTCCAATTATTAGTGTTTTTTTGTTTGTTTTTTTGACATTCTATTGCTGAGCTATGGGTCATGCACACAGGACAACTAGCTCCTACTTCCTTCACAGGTGTTACCAATGACACTAATTAAAGAACAACTTATTTATTCAATTATTTTTTAACATAGGTTCATGTTCAAAGAGAAAGATGGGTGTTAATTGGTTCACATTCCTTTCTTTCTTTAGTTTTAGGAATTTTAGTTATTGGAGGGGGCATTCGAACATGGTCCTAAATACATATTTGTTTACAAGATTTTAAAGCGATTTCTTTTGCACTACCTTTCCCAAGAAAGCCGGTCAATTTGACATATGGCTCAAGTGCATGCGGCAAAAACTGTGGGAGGTGTAGCCAGAATCCCCTAAAACTAAAGAAAGCAAGGAATGTAAAACAATTCATTCACTAAAAACAACCTAAAACTTGCTGCAAAATGTGCAGAGGTTCTCAAAACATTGTAATTTCAAGGACCTCCTCTATTTGAGAGCGTACAAATGGAACCCTATGGGTCCACTGTACACCGGGGGCCATTTGGATCCCACTCAAGGACACTCTGAGACCCGCAGATTGTTTCCATTAAACCACAATAGCAACACCCTGACACCATGCCCAGAATGGAACACAGCCTTCATTAGCATCATCTGGAACACCTGTGAATGAAGCAGGGAAGTAGGTCCTGCAAGTTCTTTCCAAAATAGCATATTGTGCATATATAGCCCCAACATTCTTCAAAGTTGACAAGGCTGGTTTTTTTCCCCCCTCCATATATCGTCATAAACATAACACTGTACAGGCCCTGATACACTAGCAATATTTTGATCAATATCAACCAGCAATGGCAACATCAACGGGCAACATGATGAGACATGTGGCAACAGGCAACACCTTCCATTAAAAGGGATTTTTTTTTTCCTGAGAGTGTATGAATGGAACCAAATGGACCTGTTAACATGGTGAAACACAACTTTTGTCAAGTTGTGTTTCACCATTATTATAACAAATTATAACACAAATTGTTTTTACAATTTGTTTTTAGTTTGTACTGAGTCATTTCCAACCAAATGTTCACTTAGCAGACGAAAAAAAAAGTTACAAAATGTTCTGTCCTTTGAGGCACAGCAGCCATGTTGTTTTCAGAAAAAGTTTATCTGTGGGAGTCTGGGAAAAAGGATCAGGTGACACCAAGGAGGGCTGTGATTGGAGGACTCCGAAATGTTAACCAGTAGAGGGCGCTAATGATCTGACTTTTCCGCACAACCAGGAGTTGATCATTTTCTAGAAAAGTGAAAAGCTGATCATTGATGTTACTTGTTGATATTGATCAAAAACATTGCTAGGTGTGTATCAAGGCCTTTTAATGGTTTAGTTTTGGTTCTTACTTACCTCTTCGGTCTGCGAGGGGCTGGCCCGGGGCATGGGGGACACCTGGGGGGTCCTGTGCTGCCCGCCGTTGCTGCTGCCGTCCCCCCCTGGGGTCTGCTCCCGGGGGTGCACCGTCTGGACGTGGTTCTGCAGCTCGGCCTCCGTCTCGAACTTGACGTTGCAGCTGGAGCAGCGCGTCTTGGGCGCCGCCGTCGTGGAGGACGCTGCGGAGGACGAGGAAGAGGCAGAGGAGGCAGAGGATGCCGCCTTGCCCTTCCCCTCCCCGGGGCTGAGGCTCTCCCCCTGGACCCAGGAGGAGGAGCCTGTGGTGGCTGCTGGGGTGGTGGATCCACCTCCCTGCTGCTGCTGTTGCAGCTGCCTTCCTCCGTTCACCGTGGGGCTGGAGCTCTTGGAGCCGGCGCCGCCGGCGGCCGCCGCCACGCAGGCGCTGCACAGGCCGTAGGGCAGGCCGTTGATGTCCAACTTGACCAGGTCCTGCTTGGAGCGGAAGTCCTTCAGGCAGGAGGCGCACTTGAAGAGCTTCTGGCCCTGCAGGTGCTGCTGCTGCTGGTTGTGGTGGGTGCGGTTGCCGATGGGGTGGTTGGTGGACATGCTGCCCGTCTTCTGCATGTGGAAGGTGCCGTGGATCTTGAGCTCCAGCGTGGAGGTGACCGTCTGCATGCACACCACGCAGCGGAAGCCCGTCAGCGAGTTGCGCAGGTCCGGGTGCATCTGGCAGTGCTCCAGGAAGTCCTCCTCGCTGTGCAGCGGCATCTTGCAGATGCGGCAGCTGCCCGTGTCCAGGCTCTTGCTGTGCGTGACCTTGTGCTCGGTGAGCGTGAGCAGCGAGGGGAAGCGCTCGCCGCAGATGGGGCACATGTAGTGCTTGACGGGCCCCAGGTGGGTCTGCATGTGCTCGCGCAGGCCCGGCTCCGAGAAGAAGGTGCGCGAGCAGACGTTGCACTTGTGCGTGCCCTTGATCATGTCGGCCTTGCGCTTCATCATGGCGCGCTCGCCCGGCCGGATGTTGTGGTCGCGCAGCTGGTGGTTGGTGAGCAGCGACTCCATGGTGTACGAGGCGCCGCAGATGTCGCAGCTGTACATGGGCTCGGCCGTGTCCACCTCCTCCTCGCTGCCGTCGTGGCTGTTGTGGGACTCCACCACGTCGCCGGTGTTGCCGCTGCCCGTCCCGGCGCCGCCGGCGCTCCCGTGGCTGTTGGTCAGCAGGCCCTGGAGCTCCGCCTCCTCCTTGCCCTGCAGGAGGGCATCGCCGGCTCCTCCTCCTCCTCCCCCCGCCGCCGAGCCGTTGGCGCCGCAGTTCTGCGCCTTGCCCTCGAACACGCAGTGCTTCTCGCGCAGGTGCTTCTCCAGCAGCACGATGGCGTGGAAGGCCTTGCTGCAGAAGCGGCAGTTGTACTTCTTGCTGTGCGTGGTGATGTGGCACTGCAGCTCCACCTCGGTGCCGAACGACTCGCCGCAGAAGATGCAGCGGTGCGCGCGGCCGGCGTTCTCCAGGTGGCTGTGCTTGACGTGCAGCTGCAGGTCGGCCTCGTGCCGGAAGTCCCAGTTGCAGGAGGTGCAACGGAACACCTTCTTCTCGTTGCTGTGCTTGACGGCCAGGTGCAGCTGCGTGGACACCTTGGAGTCGAACACCTCCTGGCAGAGCGTGCAGCGGAAGAACACGAAGGTGTGCATGTCCAGCAGGTGCTTCTGCAGGTCGTCCACCGAGGTGAACTGCTTGTCGCAGCTCTCGCAGATGTAGTAGGTGGAGGTGATGGTGAAGTGCACCGTCACGTGCTTGAGCAGCGACTCCTGGTTGGGGAACTCCTTGCTGCACTGCGGGCAGGTGAGCTGCGGCTGCAGGCCGTCCAGGTGCGTCTTGAGGTGGGTCTGGAAGAGGTCCAGGCTGGTGTACTTGGCGCCGCACTGGTTGCAGATGAACTCGCTGGCCGAGCGCGCCGACGACACGCTGCCGCCCTGCTTGAAGAGCGCCGCCTGCTCCACGGAGATGGGCGAGGAGGGGCTGAGCGTGCGGAGGGACCTCTTGCCGCCGCCGCCATTGTTGACGTAGTTGAGCGCCAGCGGGATGTTCTTGTGGTTCTCCTTGATGTGCTTGTTGAGCTTCAGCACGCTGTTGAAGATGGGCGAGTTGGTGCAGTAGGAGCACGAGTACACCTCCACGATGGGCTCTTTGGGCGTGACGGCGGCCAGCGGCGAGTCGAAGCGCAGGCTGCCGCCGTCGGCGCCGCAGTGCGCCTGGCGCACGTGCTCCTCCAGCGTGGCCTCCGTCAGGAAGCCCATGAAGCACTGCGGGCAGAAGAAGGCGTTGCTCTCCTTGGCCACGGGGCTGGGGAAGCCGTGCGAGCAGCGGATGTGCTCCTGCAGCGCGTTGAGGTCGCCCAGCACCTCGGGGCAGAAGTTGCACTGGAGCAGGGCGTCCCCGGCGCCGATCCCGCCGACCCCGCCGCCGGGCAGTCCGGCGGCCGCCAGCAGCGCCGCGGCGTGGTGGTGGTGGGCGCCGTGGTGGTCCCCGCCGTGGTGCACCTGCTTCAGGTGCTCGTTCAGGTTGAACAGCGACGGCAGCACCTCCAGGCAGAACTGGCAGGTGTGCGCCTGCTCCGGCTTGTCCAGGTGCATGGTGCGCAGGTGGATCTGCAGCACGGCCAGGCTGGAGAACACCTGCTTGTTGCAGTAGATGCAGCTGTAGGAGATCTTGGGCTGCTTGGAGGAACGTCCTCCTCCTCCTCCGTCCGCCACGTGCTGGGCGGCGGTCCTCTTCCTCCGGCCCCTCGTCTTGGGCGCCGCCGGGGCGTGCTGCGGCACGCTGGCCGTCTCCGCCATGGTGGAGCTGTCCACCGAGAGGTTGGAGTCCGGCGTGGTGCTGGAGACGGAGGTGTAGCCCACCGTCAGCAGCGAGGGGCTGTTGCTGTGGTTGCTGGACTCGGGCAGCTGGTGCACGTCCATGTGCGCGTAGAGGTCCTCCACCGAGAGGAAGTGCTCCGAGCAGATGGCGCAGGCGTGGCCCTTGCGGTCGCCGCGGCCGTGCGCCTGGTCGATGTGGGCCAGCAGCGTGCCCTCGTCGCCGAACGGCTCGTGGCAGTAGATGCACTGCAGGGCGCCGCCGATCAGGCCTCCTCCGCCGCCTCCTCCTCCGTCCTCGGACGGGGAGCACTCGGGGTGGCACTCGGCGATGTGCCGCTGCAGCTCCTCGGGCACGTCGAAGCCCTCCTCGCAGCGGCTGCACTTGCGCGTCTCCTTGTTGAGCTTCCACTCCACAACGTCGGCCCGGGAGAGGCCGCCCGCGCCGCCGCCGCCCTCCTTACCGCCGCCCCGCTCGTGCACCTGCATGTGGCCGTGCAGCGAGCTGGAGGACAGGAAGCCGCGGCGGCACACGGGGCACTTGTGCGGCTTGTTGGAGGCGTGCGTCTTCATGTGGATCTTGAGGTGGTCGCTGCGCGAGAAGGCCGAGTCGCACTCGCCGCAGTGGTACTTCTTGTCGCCGGTGTGCAGCTTGACGTGGCGGTCGCGGCTGCGCTTGTGCTTGAACAGGCGGCTGCAGAAGGTGCAGCTGAACGGCAGCTTGTCGCCGTGGCTCTGCTCGTGCCGCTTCAGGAAGCTCAGGCGCGAGAAGGACTTGTCGCAGAACTGGCAGGGGTACGGCAGGCCGGGCCCGCCCTCGTCCTCGCCGAAGTCATAGTCGTCACAGTGTCCCGGGGAGGTCTGGTCCTTGCTGGAGGGAGACGACGCAGGCCACGAGCACAAGGGGTCATCCTCGATGTCAGCGCCGTCTGCGGGACGAGAGAGAGACAGAGAGAGAAACCGCTGAGTGTTGTTCTGACGGTAAGTGCCTAACGTATGCTTTGTTGCGTCAAGAGTATTCCAAGCTAGCAATGTCAGCTTGTAAATCTGTGATCTCTGGCAAGCGACGCACATTGTTGACTTGGATAGGAGAGGAGTGAAGTCAAGATAGGGAGATGGTGTTAAGGGCTCATTTGTTATTCTGTTAAATTACACTGTGTACACTAAGGGCTCCATTTTCGTCACACGGAATTCGTTGGCTTTTTTTTTACTATTTTGAAAAAACTTTTGGAATAGTTGCCAATGTGCCAATCCATTGACTGGGCAATCCATTTTACAATTGAAAAATGTGATTATTTTTTAAATAGTTTACAAAGGCAAAGAAGTTAAGGGATAGTTGGGGTTTAGTGGTGACAAAAATCTAGGCGTTAATCTCAGAGCCAAACTCTTGTTTCGTGTTGTGACATTGTTGTAAGCTAGTTCTTCTATTTATGGATACCCCCCCGCCACCCCAACACACACACACACACACACACACACACACACACACACACACACACACACACACACACACACACACACACACACACACACACACACACACACACACACACACACACACACACACACACACACACACACACACACACACACACACACACACACACACACACACACACACACACACACACACACACACACACACACACACTACTTGGAAGCTGGGGGTTCAATTGATTAATCATGATAATAATAATGAATAGCTGTGTATGAATTCACATGTGTTTGAAACACAGAGCATTATTTCTCAAACAACGCCGCCTTTTTTTTCTTCTCCGTTATCCGGGTACGTTTAAACTGTGCACTTCAAAGTTACAGCTAGAAGAAAAGCAGAAGTGAAAAATGCTTCCGCTGCAATTAACCTTGTATGTGGCCATGTAATGGCTTTGCCCACTGAGACTCAGAATACAATGCCTTTGACATTTAGAGCCAACGCGTGGCAACGAGGCGCGTTTTTGAGACGTAGTGCGCAGCATGACGTAAATTAGAACGGTTCCTATTATTCTTACAACAATTCCCACTATTCTTTTTGAAGAAAAAATAAAGAGGCATACCCTCTAAGCCTTGAATTATTTTAATTATCATTGGTAGTATTTTCTTAAAAATGGAGTGCAGTGTTTTTTGTTTTTTTTTACATTCTTGTTCATGTTTAAGAGGTGACAGTAGTTAATTAGACACATTGGTGTGTGTTTTTATGTGCAGTCTGTCTTCCCTCTGTATTTAGGGTTTCTTCCTGTTGGATGAAACCTTTCCAGTCAAACAACTAAAGCTGTGGGTGTGGCTTCAGTCATGTTGGACCCAGGAGCAGGTAACCACTTTCTGTTACAGGACTTTTATTAATCAAGTAAAGCATCAATAACAACATCAGTTGTTTTTGAAGTTGCAACAGACACGCAGCATGCATAAAGCTAAAGGTCTGACTCAGAGAGTTTTCTGTTTTCAATGATGAAATGCTGTTGGTTTAGTGGTGCCAATGGTAGCTAGTTAGTAGCAGTAGTAGTGTTTCATATAATTTTAAATATAAGCAGTTTAATTTGAAAAACTGTATCTTGGCTTGTTTTGCATGTTTGGTGGGGCAGACTGGGCATTTAGGGGGGCAGATCTAGGCATTTACCCATGCCTAGATCCGCCACTGGTTGGACCAATCATCACCCACCCCCACCAGCTAGGCAATACCACATAAAAAACAGCATTTTAACAAATACTGTACTTAAAAAATAATAGTAATAATAGAAAAGTCATATTTCTATAATATTTTTCCCCCGATAACAATATTTTCGAATATTAATTTTTAAAGCCTTTATCGGCCATTAATATCGGGATTGGCCAATATATCTGCCCACCCCTATTCTTAATACATTATAACTAGAACATCTGCAGTGGTTTATCAATAAGCCGCCACTGAGAAAGGACACCAACTGTTTTAACAGTTGAAAATGACTTGAGACCGAGGGCCTACCGGATTGAATACTAAAGATGTGCCACCATATTTATCATAGCAATGGCAATTAACTCTCTCTATTTCAACAGATATACAGTACATATACAGTATATATACCTGTATATAACCCTTAACCTACAGACTGTAGCTTTAAAGGTCTTGGAAAAAGAAATGCACGTAATGGACAAACCAGTTGGTAAGACAGAGAAGATTAAATGTGCAATTTAAAAGCATGAGGCTCTGCATAGCCTTAAGGATAACCCTCTCTGCTGCTGCTGCAAAGAAGGAAAAAAAATAGATATTTATGAAACATGGGCCCTTCAGCACATCAGTCAATACATATCAGATTATAGAATATGCATTATTATCATATTTGTCAGCGTGGTCTGAGCTGAGCCGTGAGGCAGCCGATACTGGATGGATGGAAATGCCGCGGGCCAGCGCGTGCACGTACGCGCGTGTGAATGTGTGTGTCGGTATGCGCGTGTGTGTGTGAGAGAGACTGTGTGTGTGTGTGTGTCAGGGGCAGATGTAATATTTCCCAATTGGGGGGGCAGGAGAAAATGGTATGGGTGCAGCTTCATCGCCCGTGTCGCTTCGCGCCACGAGCGATGAAGCCGCACCCATACCATTTTCTGTTACAGGACTTTTATTAGGCAAGATAGGCATCAATAATAACATCAGTTGTTGTTGAAGTTGCAACAGACACGCAGCATGCATAAAGCTAAAGGTCTGACTCAGAGAGTATTCTGTTTTTGAATGACGAAATGCTGTTGGTTTAGTGGTGACACAGCTGTAGTTAGTTAGTAGCAGTAGTAGTGTTTGAAATCATTTCAATATAAGCACTTTAATTTGAAATATCTTGGGTATTTAGGGGGGCATTGCCTCCCCCCCATGCCCATGCCTAGATCCGCCCCTAGTGTGTGTGTGTGTGTGTGTGTGTGTGTGTGTGTGTGTGTGTGTGTGTGTGTGTGTGTGTGTGTGTGTGTGTGTGTCCATGCGTAGGGTGTGAGGTGATGGCTTGAAGGGGAACGGGGGAAGCGGATAAGGGCGGACAGTCCACTAATTCACTCAAGGACAAGCAGGTGTGGAGGACGAGCACAGGGAGCGTCACAACGGACAACTAACAATGCAACGCATAACACCCACCGTACGCACTTTAATGTGTCCCCCCCACCCACCCACCCCCTGTTCCAATCGCTTCTTTGTCCAGCAAAAGCAACAGCGTTCTTTTTTTTTTCCAAAAGACGGTGTGATGATATGAATGGAAAACGCATAACAAACCACTTTCCAAACTGACGGGTTCAAAAGGCCACGGACCACTTCTTCCTCCGCTTGGCTGGCCCAACTCTAAGTGCTGTGAACTTCCTTGCTTAAATAAAACAACGTAATCCTAACCTCTTCGGAAAAAAAAAGAAAAGAAAAGAAAAGCAAAGAAAGAAAAAAAATAATAGTGTCAAAAGGCCAGAGAACTTGTAGTAACGGGAAAAACAAGAGGAAACTGTGCAGAGATTTATGGTGGAGGGACAAAGGAAAAGCATAACGCTCATTCCAGGATCCTGCCTCTCTCTCTCTCTCTCCTTCAGCTTTCGGCTGACAAATTCAAGTCTGTCTCTCTCTCTCTAACTCTCTCCCTAACTCTCTCTCTCTCTCTCTCTGTTTTTTCTTTTTTGCTGGGAGATCTGCCCTGTGTCAGGATAACGTGCCCTCTCCGAGCACTTAGCCCCATCAGGGCCCTATCTTCAGGAAACAGATGGGGTCGGAGGCCATTCCCCTCCGCCCCTCCACCCTCCACCCTTTCTCCAAACTTGCTGAAAGCGGCATATTGAGAGACCACCTCCAACAACACCGACCGACAGGCCCCTACATCCCGGAAAAACCTCCTCCTCCTCCTGCACCCCCTGGCAAGATGCCCGCCCGCCCGGCACACATACATCTCACTCAAGGAGCAGAGCGAACCAAACCTTGCCGGCCTGATTTACTTGTTCTATCCATCTCGCACAGGGTCTATCTCTCTCCCAGGCAGTGTTGCCAACTGCCAAAATCCAAAAATGCGCTTCCAAAATGCACTAGAATGTATGTGCTAGAGCAGAGGGTTTTCAACTATTTTCATACCAGGGTCCCGCTATTTATTTTATTCTGCATTTTTAGACACAGAGGACCAGTCACCGTTTGATGTTGAGTTTAGTCTCTCGGGCCTAATTCAGGAGCAATAAACTGGCAAAACGTTGGTCAAAATAGCAATTCTTCTACATTTTCTACATGTGTCGATTCTTGAAGATGAGGTAATTGAGATGTTTAAATACAATTTAACAATTTAGCCTCACAGGTTTCATTTGGTTTCATTTTACGCTCTCAAGAGTTACACATCATTTGTTTACCAATGGTCCTTTCTAGGAAGGAAGGAAGGAGGGCTCAATTATAGGAGGAAAAATGCCTGTCAACCAATTTCGCCTAAACTCACCAGCAAAAAAGCACTAGATTTTTTCCTCCTGGCGGGGGTCTGAACAAAAGCTAAATGTAGTGACAAATGCACCAAGTTGGCAGCACTGCTCTCTCCCTCTCTCTCTCTCTGGGTAGTGGAGGGAGGATGGGTGACTCAGTAGGATGCCCTCCTCCACAGAGAGGGGGCGGATCTGCCCTCTCTCTCTCACTCACTCTCCCTCCCAGGGTATGGTAGTAGAGAGAGGAGGAGAAGGAGACGAGTGCGAGAAAGAAGAAGAATGAATGACCCCAGCCAATGCCTTACAGTCAAAGATATTGGCTTGGAGACAATAGCATACAAACAAAACAAAACAAATGGGTTTGTATAAAAAGAAGGGGGCTTAGATGAAATTCTGTCTAAAAAAAAAAAAAACAAGGACGCCTTTGCTCCGAGCCATCGGCGAGCTGTCAAGATCGCCGAGCTCATTTTTTGTTTTTTGATTCTGACTTGTTTTCTTTATTTCGAGCTATTTCTACATACACAGCTATATATTATACGATTCATAAACGCCACATCTGCCGGCACAAGCGGGAGTCGTGTAGTCACGTAGAGGTATGCGTATAAGAGTGTATATGCGCGCGCCGCTGCTTGAGTCGAACTGGCAGATGCTTAATTGAATTAACTGGCTCCACGGTGCCCAATTGTTGTTAAACGCAAGGCATCTTAACGGTCTAAATAGGTGGCGGAAATTGCTGCGCTGTCACTGACTCGGGCAGGCAAAGTATTTAAATGATACGAGCGCTCTCCAATGCCCCGTGTTGAGTTATACCGACTCAACTTCTAAATGGCGTTATTGCTCCCACTATGCATTAGCTAGGCTGGGTTTTAAGCTCAGAGAGCGAAACAGGTGGTTGCTAACGCTAGCGTGGATGTTGTTTACAGTAGAGCCATCTGATTGGATGACGTTCAGCGGGGTTTGTTCAGATGGTTTATTCCCGGACTCTGTGCAATGCAACGCGCATGGGTGCACCCGGGCACACAGTACGCACAACAAACGCGCACAAACAAAGACAGCCGCCACCGCCGCCTGCGCTCGCGTCACAAACACAAAACGTAAACACGGCGCAGTCGGAACGCACGCACGCAGGCACGCACGGCGGCACGCATTCAGAAAACACATGGCCCGAGACAAGTGTGTGAACAACGGCGAGATGAAAGCGCGAGGCTTCCTCAAGAGACGTCAAAGAGGAAAAGAGAGAGAGAGACAGTGAGAGAGAGAGAGCTTGTTTTTTCCCTTCCTACTTCTCCCCTTCACCCAGACGAAGAAGAAAATGCCCCAGCGCCTCGGCCCAGCCTGAGTAAATAAAAGAAAACCCGGGCCCTTACTTCCCCGCGTCTCTCGGGCCGGGGTGGGGGGTTGGGGGGGGGGGGGGGGGTCCGTGCACGCCAGCGACTCTCTGTGCCGCTGCCAAAGGGGATGCTGGGGCCTGAAAAACTACACCCTGCAGCTGAAGGGCTGTCTTTGTTGGTCTGCCAAGGCCTTCCTGAGCCCCCGCTCCAGCCAACAGCCTGTCACGTCCTGGGAGGAAGACCTCCATCTTAGGGCCCTGTCCCTCTCTGGGAGTTCTCCCTCTCTCTGTCTCCCTCTCTCACTCCCTTTTAAATGTCTCCTATATGGAACAAAACATCTCACTAGCGGTGCTCATGCGGGGGGACAGCGTGAAATGTGTTGGACGTCTGCGATGTCATATTTATTAGCAGTGAGAGGAGAGCGACTCGGCCCTTTGGCTGCGTTAGTATAGAAGTGTACTTCACGGTTTCGTTCCACAAAGAAGTAGTAGTTGTTGTTGTAGCTTTGACTCTAGTGATTTAGTTTTAGCGTTTTACGTAGCGTGAATACAAAATGCAATCGATCGGCGCGCGGCGTTAATCGCTGTCCGCGAAACACGCGCGAGGTTAATGCTCACAATGATTACAACAGCGCCATAAGACGCTAAAAGTCGTATTTTTTTATTATGGAACTTAACCTCCCCCCTGCCTGCCACCGCCACCACTACTACCATCAAATACTTCCTTTACCACCCCTTCGCATGCGAGTCTCTGATGCCTCCAAAACCAGACTGAACTACTCTGTGTGTGAGTGTGTGTGTGTGTGTGTGTGTGTGTGTGTGTGTGTGTGTGTGTGTGTGTGTGTGTGTGTGTGTGTGTGTGTGTGTGTGTGTGTGTGTGTGTGTGTGTGTGTGTGTGCACGCCACCTCCTCCGTGTTCATTTTTAGCACCCTCTCCCTAAGTAAATAGTCTTGTTCAAATAAAGCTCCTCGGCCGTGAGGCTGTGGGTGCCATTGCTCTTTCTGTACACAAAGGCATTACTCTAAAGAGGCTTGATGTTGACATGCTCTCGACTGGAGCGTCGAAACGTCTGAATATTATACCAAAAACTTGAAATACTGTATATCGTCTTTTAAGAGAGCAAATCCCTTTTTTATGATCGTTTCTTTTTTTCCCCCCTTCTCTTTGCTGTTGTATGCCAAAATGGCAGCGAAAATACTTTAACACAGCCTAGCATAAGTGAGCCTTAACTTAAAGCTACGATCCCATTTCACTGTCCCCTGATGGAAAGATGTCTGAACTACGACATGTTTGATGTCTGTTTGCTTTAAATAACAGTCTGTGTCCTAAGTCTGTGTGATAAGGATTGTAGATTTGAGATGTTAACATTTTCATATTCCCTGGTATAAAAAAATCTCTGTTAAAGGTAATAGTCATATTTTTTTGACAATGTTGTTTCTACTTTGATGCTACAGCTGTGTCCCTGCAGACAGACACTTGCTTAGTCTTACAGGCAGTGCAGAACTTTGTTGTCGTCAACAAATCATGAAAACAAAACATTCATCTGGCTCAGAAAAGGCGGAGCTAATGTGTGAGGGAAAGGGGCGTTGTGTGGGGTGAGGCAGCGATTTAGCCAATCATAGTGCAGATTCATAATGAGCCAGTAGAGTGAGGGAAGATGGAGTTTGTTTTTAAAAAATCTGTTTACAGTGTTTGTACACACTAAAGTTGCCTCTATTACCTTTAAGACTGTTATGAGGAGTATCATCATATCATAATACCAATTTGTACTGCTAAAGTATCATATGGGGCAAACACATACTGTATAAGGTAGCAATTATTCTTGATTATCACAGATAATTTAACATTGATGTAGAGCGTTTACAAAAAACAACTCTTACATGGATGATGTGTAAGCAAGTAGGCTACTAATGCAATTAATTAAATTTAATTAAATGGTATTTACTTTGAACTATGCTGGAGCTATTTCATCATTTATTACCAAGTTAAAAAGTGCCCAAATGCTAATTTGACATTCTTTAGTGTAAAGCGCACTTTAGTTTATAGCGGCTACTTTTGCTTATGCTATTTTTCATCTACAGTACATTGTGACAAATGTCGTCAAAACAGGTTCAGTACACATCATGGTTTTCCTGAACACGACGCGCACCAGTTCCAAAACTAAAGGGAAATGTCCTAAAGATATATTCCATCCTTCACTTTTCGATACCCCTATAGATAGACTGCGTTGGAAGTTCTACTTTCAGCTAATGTTGCCCTCAGCCTAGGGAAGCTACGGTTCAGTTGGACACAAATATTTCAAATAAAATAAATACGTTCCTTTCACACAGTATTGATGAGTCCCCTGTGGTAACTTTGACTCCGAGGACCCCCTAGGGGCCCTGGGCGCCTTGCTGAAGACCTCTGTCCACAGTGAAATCCTTGGCTTTAACTTTAGACAACTCAGAGAGAGTATGTACATACAAAAAGGCTCCACATGTCCTTCCCTTTCTCAGAGTTTAATGAACAGCAGAGCCCCGCCCCCTCTCTCACTTTAGACACTCCCACTTGGACACTTTCCAGCTGGGTCCATTCATTACCATATCAATATCATGGATTGTACAAATAAAATACTAGTTCATTTTTGGAACCAGACCTTCAAAATCTCTTCCAAATCAGTCAACAAGGCCTGTACTATGCACTGGAAAAATGTGTGTGTGGCATTTATTTTATAAAGGTCTAGAGTATTTATAATGAGAGAGAGTAGCAACAGTCCCCATTTACTCCAATGCTACGGTTGAAGAGCTCGGGGGCTTGGGGAGGGGCTTAGGCTAGCTATAGGCCCAAGTCGCTTCGCGCCACGGCAGTGAAGCCACACCCACACCATTTTCAGTTACAGGACTTTCATTAGGCAAGTAAAGCATCAATAATAACATCAGTTGTTGTTGAAGTTGCAACAGGCATAAAGCTAAAGCTAAGAGTTTTCTGTTTTCAATGATGAAATGCTGTTGGTTTAGTGCTGCCACAACTGTAGTTAGTTGGTAGCAGTAGTAGAGTTTCAAATCATTTTAAATATAAGGACTTTCATTTGAAATATCTTGGGTTGTTTTGTATGCCATCATGGTAGGTGGGGCAGACTGGGCATTTAGGGGGGCATTGCCCCCCCCATGTCCATGCCTATATCTGCCCCTGGCTATAGGTCAACTGTTGGAGCTTCTGATTTGTTGGAAGCCAAACTGGATGATAGATTATGTTCTCGGAGCAGAGAATGCGTCACAGTCAGCAGCACCGTATGGGTTTTTGATGTTGCTAAGTCATTGCATGTTAGGCATGACGTGTATACACACACACACACACACACACACACACACACACACACACACACACACACACACACACACACACACACACACACACACACACACACACACACACACACACACACACACACACACACACACACACAGGGGCGGATTGGCACATATTTTCCCACCGGGACAATTTTGCCTTTGCCAGGCCACCCTGGGGGGGGCAGCTGGTTAACCAGATGTAACTCTTTGAGAGCGTAAAAATGAAACCAAATGGACCCGCAAGGGTCCATTTGGTTTCATTTTTACGCTCTCAAGAGTTAGAATATTCATCATGTAGCCTGGTCTAGCCCTCAATGATTTTGGCCTTGGGGGGCGGGGGTGTCGTGGGATCCACACGGCGGAAGTGCTGCGCTCTGATTTGATCTCACTAACGTGTCGTCATCTCCGGCCCCTCCCCCTCCCGTCCACTGCCGTTCTACGTCACATCATTTAGAGCGACGCCCACCCCGGAAGGTTGACACGCCCCTCAAGGCCACTTTCCAACGCGCGTTAGTCCAGGCTTTCCGTTTTCGCGCAAGGCGGACGAAAATGAAAGCCTGGGTGTCGAGGCTATTCATCATGTGAATTAGCCCAACTTAAGTCTACACAACTAGAGAATGTAGAAGATTAATGGTCATTTTGATCTGTATGTTCCAGGCGAGCATCTAGCGCATTCTAGTGCATTTTGGAAGTGCCACTATAGTGCATTTTGGATCTTGTCCAGCAGGCCACTAGGTGGCGCAGGCCACCGGGAAAACTCCCTGTACTCCAGATGGCCAATCCGCCCCTGCACTCACACACACACACACACACACACACACACACACACACACACACACACACACACACACACACACACACACACACACACACACACACACACACACACGCGCGCTTGTGCGATTGTTCAGCCTTTCATCCGGTCCTGATGAATCACTCTCATAAAAGGCATACAGGGTTTGTGTGAATGACTCTTAACTATTGGCACCTGTGACTTCCTGTCCTGTCGTGGGTCCAGGATGCAGTTCAAGGTGGCTTATCTCTGTCTGACAGCGAGCAGACGCACTCTTATCTCACGCCAGGACCTTCATCTTATCTCATCTCATCTGGATATATTAGGACTCCTCTTATACCTGCCACTTCTACTGCTCTACCAAACACTGGCTCTGGGGCTGGTGGTTGTGTTGCAGACACATTGTTTATGGGTCATCTTATAGCTTTTGTTTCCTACAATTTTCTTTTCAATGATTTTCAAACCAAAATGCATTTTTTTTGCTATATATGGTCTCTCCACCAGGTCAGTAGGGTGTTGACACTCACACTTTCGGTTCAGCAGTGATTCAGCTGTCTCAAAAGGTGGAGGTGTGGCACACGGTTTATGCCTGAACCACGGCTGAACCAAAAGTGAACATGAAAGTTTGAGTGTCAACACATTATTTACACGGTGGAGAGACAATATATAGGAAAAAATGCATTTTGGAGCGATGTAAATAGGTGAATTTAAGCAACACCCATTAGCCCTATTCCAAGCTTAGTTTGGGGTAGGGGAAACAGCCATTAAGGACTGTTTTCACAAATTAACAACTGGACCACTTTTTTGGAATTAAATCAACCGCAAATAAAGTCAAGAAAGCCTTTTGGTGTGGAATTCTCCTTTAAGCGAACGCCCGGCTACATTCCCGCCATACTGTATGTGTGCCGTAGAGCTGGTGAGATCTGTAGACAGAGGTTGTCATAAGTGATGTGTGTTTTGCGCGTAGCGTTGTTTGTGGCACATGGGGGAGTGCGGGGATTTCATTGAATAAACAAAAAGCTGACAACTTGTCTGATGTAACACCGTGACCCCCACTCCGTATTCAGAGAGAGAGACAGGGGAGCTTCTGTTCTTTTCTGTCTTTTTTTTCCTTCCATCTTCCATCTTTACAGTGGCTGGGAAAAGTAGCGAGGAGAGGAGAGGAGTTCCCGAGAGACGAAGGCATGTGTCATCTCCCAGCATTTTCCTATTCTGACGCCCCAAACAGGACCCGCGTGTTTGAACAACACGCTATTATGTTACGGTACGATGTATGTGACACTGCCACTTAAAATCTAAATAGGAGGCTTGACTGGAAGGAGTTAGGATTTAGATTAGCGGAGGGGAAGAAAAAAAAAAGACACACTTCCAACGTCCCTGCCTGAGAAAAAGGAAGGAGGGGTTGGGGGGGGGGGGGTGCGAGGTTTCAATTTTTGTTGGGGCTAATTCCAAGTTCTTCTCAGATGACTGAGTCATTCAGCCCCGGCTCGGGGACCCCCCACGCGGAGCGTTTGGAAGAGGCCCAGTCTCCCGGCTTTACGCGCAGCGTGTCCCGCTACATGCCTGTCCTTAAAGGCATCAAATCCATCCTAGTCAAGAGTGTCGCGAGCCAGCAAGAGGAACAACCAACCAACCAACGCACCAACGCACCACGCCTTTCACTGCACCGGACGGTTCACCAGCAACTGACACCAAAAAACATACTCACGACTTTTACAATTACACCAAAAGTGCAGCGTGTTTGCAGTGGTGCACAAAAAATACTCACAGGTTTCACCAAAGTAAAAGTATCAACACTGCGATATTAGAATGCTCTCGTGGTTACAAGTGGTTAGTGTATGTTTTGTAGTAGTGATTTATGCTTAGTGCTACAAAGTAACTAGTAACTAAAGTTGTAGAGGAGTGAAAGTACAATAATAGACTTTTCAGTAAGCCCCGCCCTCTCCCAAGTGTCCACCCAAGGCTAGGACACTTTCATTCCAATGTAAATATCATGGACATTTGTAATGTCCATGACCTGTGTCTCACAGGAGGGCTGTGGGCAGTTCAGAAACCCGTCCCCCAAATGACATCATTGATGGGGCTTTCTATTCCTGAAAAGTTTCAATGCGAAAAATGGAAGCCGTTGTTTTCCTGATAATAAAAATATGAATGTATTTTCAAAAATATTTTATAAAAAAAAAAACTGATGTCACTGGAAGGTAGGTTCCTGAACTGCCCTCCTGAAGAAGGAAAGAAAAAATAGTGGTGTTTTTTTGATGTACATTAGTGAGGACTGATTCTATGGAGGCAGGTTGAAAAGTTTATTGGTCCTTTATGTAAATGTGAGCCAATAATGCAGAGTGGAGCATCTCTCCACTGTCCATGTAATAGCATACTACTGTCACACTACTGTACACACAGCCTGGCCTAACCTGAAATGATTTTTGGGAGGGGGCGCGAATGTTTTTAGACGGCAGATGAGCTGATCTGATTTGATCTCACCAACCTGATGTCGTCACCCCCGGCCCCTCCCCCTACCGCCCCTCCACTGCTGTGCTATACGTCACATCATTTGGAGCCACACCCACCCCAAAAGGTTGACTCCCACTTCTAGGCCATCGTGACTAAAAAAAAATAGTCCAGGCTTTCCGTTTTTCCACACAACGTGGACAAAAATGAAATCCTGGGTATGGAGGCTACTGTTCACTAGGGATGGGACGATTCACTTGCTTCACGATATGATACAATATCAATATTTAGGGTCCCAGATCGATTTATATTGCGATTCTTAGTAATGCTGCGATTCGATTTGATATATTGCATTTGTGCTGTGCTTTTATTACACTAGAGGAAGGGGGATTCCACCCATTTTCAAGATGGACCCTGAGAGCGCATTTGGTTCAAATGGAACCAAATGGACCCTGACGAGTCCATTTGGTTCCATTTGTACACCCTCAGAAAAAAAGGTCCTAAAAGAAAAATCATTAACAAACACAACACAAACGCAACTTGATGACGTCATCATCAAGCAAAATACAGTACAGTAAAATGCTGAAAATGGGCAGAATTCTGAACAACATGGACCATGACAATCTCAACCAACTAGAACATTGTAAAGCAATTTTAAACAATATAGATGACATCAGTCAGGCTTTCTGACATGAACAAATTCATGAATACGACCTACTGTACATAATCATCAAAAAATCTTGAATTTTGAACCTGGCGATTCGATATTTATATCATGGCATTAAGAATTGCGATATATTGGCATATCGATTTGTTTTGCCCAGCCCTACTGTACACATGACGTACACATAACAGTATACTGTATGTAAAAAAGCTACCCCCTCCCCCCACCTCACTTTCTCTTGGCAAACAATATGTGTTTTTTTTCTTACACATCACTGAGAAATGTCAGGCCCCTGTCGCCCCCCCTGCTACAGATCAATCACATCCGCCATTCTACAGGAGGCAAGCCAGGAGGAGGAGGAGGAGGAGGGGTTGTGTCAGAGAGAGAGAGAGAGGGAGAGAGACTACTGCAAGGAACAGTGTGAGAGAGGGAGGGCTATCTGTTTTCTGGACGGGAGAAGAAGAAGAAGAATAAGGAGTGGGTGATAGAAGAAGAAGGATGTCTTCCCAGGACTTCCACGTTGTCGTGTACTGTACCACGGCGCTGCTCTACCCAGCGCGCTCCCGGTGACATCACCACCACCACCGCCGTGTGTTATCAAAACAAAAACAACACGGAGGCGCGGAAAGAGACCTCTATAGACAGGCATTTAAGCGCGGCCGTGACACGTGCGCGCGCAAACCCCCTCCTCCCCCTACCACCAGCCACCCAATAAAAGAAGAACCCCATGCCACGGTCAGCGGGGAACCTTTTTTGTGTGTGTGTGTGTGTGCATGGTGGTGGGGGCACACAGGAGGGAACACACGGAACTGGAACATCAAATGCTGTCCCGTCTCATGCGGTCGGGGGACCACAACGTCCATTATGCCCCGGCCCTCGCGGCTCTGTCTCTCCATCTCCCTCTCTCTCTCTCTCTCTCAACCGTGGGGAAGCGGCAGACTGTCAACTACTTTGTCCACATTACCCACGTCCCCCAGCTCAGACAGGAGCACTTGGTCACTGTCCCAGAAATCACAGCGCCCCAGTGGCGTCCCAGGAAAGTTAGACAAATGGAAGGGGCCAGAGGAAGGGAAAGTAGGGCGGCCAGTCATCCTTTTACTAGGGCCCTTTTTAATTTATTATTTTCTTTTTGTGTGCGTGCGTGCGTGTGTGTGTGTTGTTTTTCTTCGAAGAGAAGAGAGAGGAATTCCATTACTTATCACGGGGGCTGCGCTAGCCTTTCGCCAGACACCAACAACAAACTGGAATAGATGACCGCTTTCTTTCTTTCCCTTTTTTCCTCCTTGGTTACAGGACTAAAAAGGATGATCCTCAAAACGCGGCACAGGAAAATCCTCACCGTTACTTTATAACTCGGGGAGTGCACTAAGCGAGAGACACGTGGCTCCTCTCAGGAGTCAAATGCCTATAGAAGTCAAGGAGTATTCGACTTTAAAGCGATTCCAAGGTCATTTTTAACGTCTACCCTGGACAGTTTTTTAAGTTGCTTGCTTTCAATAATAGACCTTTAGTAAGCCCCACCCCAAACTGCTATGGTCCAATCACAACTAAGCATAACATGTGACAAACCTCTCCACCAATAGCTTTCCTATATGATAAAACATTGTTTTAAAAAATAAATGTCACGAGATTTTGAAGGTCTGGTTCCAAAAATGAACCAGTATTTATTGTGTAAAGTCCATGATATTTACATTGGAATGAATGAGCCCGGCTGGAAAGTGTCCTAGGGTGGACAAGGAGGCGGGGATTACCTAAAGGTCTTTTTGATATTTGACTCTTCCCCTTTACTAGAGTAGGATATATGAAGGCATTTCAACTTTACACTATTTTAATCATGTTTCAAGATGTATATTGTCCTCCTAATATGTGAGGGGGCCACGGTACGCTTGCCATTACTTTTCCCATCTATCTTATAGCCCCACACGCAGAGGAAGGCCAATATCAGCCACCAAAACCATGTTTATAACAAATCTAACGGTTAAAAATCTAATGGTTAAAATAAAGTTTGTAGATGCAATGACAAGGGCAGATCTACAAAAGTATCCAAATGTTGAATCAAAGCGACTTTACGGCATGCACACAAAAACACAGAATAGCAGTGTTGTGAAATATCCACTTAAAGACTAACAATTTTACACTAAAATGCATCAATTTGTGCTTATTTTACAATGTCACTGTGACTTATGTCATGTCTGATATCTGCTGCTAAGCGAAGACTCAAATGCACAGGAGATAGTGATTCTATAGCTGCTGCCACTTCTTATCTTCTGAAAAATGTTCTGCCGCCGTTTTTATGCAGGAATCATTTCTGCTTCATTTTATTTTATATTTTATCCATACACCTTATTTGACATGGCTTGTACTATAATATTCAACATTGTGCCTATACCAAAGGAATCTGACTTGGTTCTCCTTGCTTTCTACAGTACTGTATATTCCTCAAATCCTAAATAAATATAAATGTGCTTCAATAAATGTAGAGTTCTATTCAAAAAATATTGATATATCTATAGTGCAGGGGCCACCAGTGGTCCCTGAGAGGATTCCAGGTGGTCCCCAGCTAAATTATGGACAGTTGGTTACCAAATGGACCCTTTATACTATAGATTTGTAACTCTTGAGATTGCATCATTTTACTCTCTCAAGAGTTAAATTATATTTAAACATCGGAATTACTTACTCAAGAAACTCAACACCAAATGATGGTCCGAGGCTAAAATGCAGAATAAATAGTGGGCCCTGGTATGAAAAAGGTTGAAAACCACTGCTAAAGTGTGTTTGTTCAGTAACAGCTATAGGGCCCCCTCCTCACTGCTTTTCTGAAATCAAAATTCAGAACAAGCAAATCTTTGCTTCTTCTGGGGGTCCCTGGAACAAGATAGTTCGAGATACAGGTCTGCAGCCAAATACAGATACAGTATATTCTGGCTAGACACCACTGATATACAAACATTCAAGAAAACAGTTCTAATTGGGTTATAATGAACAGTATAAGGGTTACGGAGGGGACGGGACGGGCCTCATTCCGTTCCCCTATGGAAAAGAACGTCATCCCCATAACTCCCGTCACCCCGTCCGTCACCCCGTAACAACACGCCACGCGCGCCAGAGATGACACACTGCCCAGTAATGTGTGATTTCTCCCTCCGCGTCCAAAAGGATGGCAACGATTACAATTATTATGAGACAGTGAGGTCAACGACACGCGTGTGTGTGTATATACAGTACAGCAGGGGCGGATCTAGGCATGGGTATGGGGGGGGGGGGGGGGGGGGGGGCAGTGCCCGCCTAATTACCCAGTCTGCCCCCCCCACCCCCCAAAACACGATTCCATGCAAAACAACCCAAGATATTTCAAATTAAAGTGCTTATATTTAAAATGATTTGAAACACTACTAATGCTACTAACTAACTACAGCTGTGTCACCACTAAACCAACAGCATTGAAAACAGAAAACTCTGAGTCAGACCTTTAGCTTCCTGCATGCTGTGTGTCTGCAACTTCAACAACTGATGTTATTATTGATGCTTATACTTGCCTAATAAAAGTCCTGTAACCGAAAATGGCATGGGTGCGGCTTCATCGCCCGTGGCGCGAAGCGACACAGGCAATGAAGTCGCACCCATACCATTTTCTCTTGCCCCTCTAACATCTTCTCTTGCCCCCCCCAAAAGGGGACACCTTACATCCGCCCCTGCAGTACAGTGAAGGCAGCGGCAGCAGCATGGTCACATCACGCAATTAAATTCTCTTGTTAGCTCAGAGAATGCACAAAAGAAACTATAGCCTCTAAGGGTCCGCTGGATAGTGGTTTACACAGGATTTTGGGATCACGATGCAATGAAAATATTTATCATCTTTAGTCTGTATGTCACTGACAGTGTGGGGCAGTAATTAAATATTGCTGCAATATTATTTATTACCTTTTCCAGCAAAAGTACAGGTAAAGATATTACTCTGCCAAAATGTGTAATAAGTAGTATGTTACTCTGCCAAAACATGCCTCTTTACTTATTACTTTTGAGCTTGTTGTTGCATGTGAAATTAGAACAGATTTAAAAACTATCAACAGATGACAACAAAGATGCACTGTAGTTTGTAGATCCTAATCAACCACAGCATTCTACACACATGACATACAAATTATCACAGCAAATTGTCACTAAACAGATTGTGTTGTACATCTCTATTACTTGGGTGGGTGGGTGGGGGGGGGGGGGGGGGGGGGGGGGGACTTGTGAAAGTAATATTGCAATAATGCGTAATATGTAAAATATTATTCTTTGATTCAAGTAATAAGTAATATTGTTGTTACTTCTTCTAAGGGGTCATAATAAAAGTAAAGATATTACTCTTCTAAGTAACATTGCCCAACACTGGTTGCTGAATCTAGACTCATGGTATTATGGGCAAAAGCAAAATAAATCTGTAGTTTTGAGGTGTGTGGAGCTAAAACGTCATCAAATGGTGGTCCGTGGCTCAAATGCTGACGAAATAGTGGTCCCTGGTTGCCAACAAGGTTGAAAAACCACAGAGTTTAACGCACCCCAAGACCGTACCATCCGTGTCGTGTGTGTGCTAACAGCAGTGAATGTGACCAGGAAACAGGGGCGGATGTAACATTTCCCAATTGGGGGGCAGGTGAAAATGGTATGCGGGCAACTTCATCGCCCCCCCATACCATTTTCAGTTACAGGACAGGGCATACAGTATTAGGCAAGTAAAGCATCAATAATAACATCAGTTGTTGTTGAAGTTGCAACAGACACGCAGCATGCATGAAGCTAAAGGTCTGACTCAGAGAGTTTTCTGTTTTCAATGATGAAATGCTGTTGGTTTAGTCGTGCCACAACTGTAGTTAGTTAGTAGCAGTAGTAGTGTCTCAAATCATATTTAAATATCAGCTCTTTAATTTGAAACATATTTGAAATTTGGGTCGTTTGCATGACACCATGTTTGGTGGGGCAGACAGGGGCATTGCCCTCCCATGCCTATTTCTAGACCCGCCACTGCCAGGAAAGGACAGTTTACAGTAGATGACCATGACCAGTGCTATGAGTACACACACAGCCCCACCGAACCACACCACCCCACACCGTACCGTTCCGTACCGTGCCACACCACACCATGCCATGCCAGGCAGGACAGGACAAACAGGAAGGAGCTGTGCTCCCCCCTCCTCCTCCGCCCCCGCCCCAGCAGTCCTTGGCAGGGACCCCCCGGCCACAGTGGGCCCTCTCGGGGGGGAAGGAGAGCGGAGGATGACAGTCTGTCCCCCCAGCATGCCCCATCACCGCCCGCCTCACTGCACCGGCTCCGAGGGAGCTGTGGGCCAGGCGATGGGACCATGGGATCTGGGGCTGGGCTGGGCTACAAACAACAAGCGTGTGTGTGTGTGTGTTAAGCATGTGTGCATGTGTGTGCGTGCGTAAGCTTGTGTGTGTGTGTATGTGCTCGTGCTCCCTCCACACTGCGGCAGACCAGGCGCGGGACCCTGTGGACAGTCAGTCAGCTAAGCTAGCCCATAGTCAGCCAGCATGAGAGAGAGAGAGAGAGAGAGAGAGAGAGAGAGAGAGAGAGAGAGAGAGAGAGAGAGAGAGAGAGATGCTGCAGCGAAACGCACCGCGTGCTTCACTAGCCTCTCTCTCTCTCTCTCTCTCTCTCTCTCTCCTTCACTGAGTGGGAGAGTTTAGCAGGATGCTGTATTATATTACCCCCCCCCCACCCCCCCACCCCGCCCCTCTCCCCCCACTCCAGTTACTCACAGAAATTTGATTTATGCGATCAACTTCGAGGAGTAGGAAAGAGAAGGGGGGAAAAAAAACACCCACACACAAAATAAAACACTGCCACAGAAATATGCTGAGTTACTGTATGTTTGCTTCATTAAAATAGTGGTTTGCTCTGCAACTTTCAAGAGGCACTATCCATTACTTAAAACCCAGCAGCCAGCCAGCCAGCCAGGAGCACTCACAGAATGAGAGAGAGAGAGAGAGAGAGAGAGAGAGAGAGAGAGAGAGAGAGAGAGAGAGAGAGAGAGAGAGAGAGAGAGAGAGAGAGAGAGAGAGAGAGAGGAGGAGGGAGGGGGGCTCTGATTCATTTTAATCAAACTGCCATGTAAGTGACCCATAAAAAGTAGAGAGACGCGCGCTCTGGTGGAAAGTTTTCATTGATTATTTAAAAGGGAGAGTGGAGGTTATCAACGTGTGGGGCCGGGCCTGGGGAATAATAATGTGATATGATATTATTTAGATTCTTAAAATATATATATATATATATATGTATATATTTTGTCTTTGTGATACCACCAAATAGGAACCTCAGGCCCTATTTTTGCCATTGGTCACCTTTTGTCACTGCTAAACCCCTAAAATGTTTTGCCTTTTTTAACTATTTTAAACCTAAACATTTTTGAATCATTCAACTAGCCAATCTACAAGTTGAGAGCTTGTATACTGGACATTTTAACTATGCAAAAATGTGTTTTTTAATAGTAAAAAAGGCAAATACCTTTAGGGATAAGTGGTTTTATGGTTTTGTACTATTTTTAAAATATTTTAAAATTGTTCCAACTATCCGATCTACATCGACGGTGTCTAATCATTGTGTGCTTGTAGATTGGCTATCTGTACTTTTCAGAAATGTTTTTGAACCGATTTTAATCGAAAAATTCAATCATTTGTGCCACATTTTCACCATTTTCACAAATAACAAACACAAATAACAAGGTCTGATATTTTTCAATGACTAAAGCAATGCCAAAAGCAAAGAAGCATATAGGGATAAAGGGTTTTGCACTGGTTGAAAACATGGCCCTTATAGTATACTATTTCCACTGATCCAAGTCGGAACACAACTGATCAAACATTAACATACTCTAAAAATAAAATTGCACACAAAAAGGTCAAGAACCGTGAAATATGAAGGCCACCAGCGATGACGCCAAATCCTCATCATAATGAAGAAAAACAAACCCTCAAAAACCTTCTCCTTCTCCTCCTCATCACAGAGCAACACAGAGAGTGAGAGAATGACAGGTCAATCCCTGCAAACAAACCAAGCGTCCCCTAATGGAGTATGGTGCTAGCTTTAGCATTAGAGGAACGCAACGGCGAGAAGAGACCGCCTGACCCTACCTATTGACCCCGATCCTCCTCGTCCTCCTACTCCGACACACAGCCTGATTAAACAAGAGCGTCTCTGGCTCTGTTTGATGTCTTGTCAATGCTCCACCATCCCATGATGTCAGGCTGTGTGTGTGTGTGTGTGTGTGTGTGTGTGCGTTTGTAGTGTGTGTGTGTGTGTGTGTGTGTGTGTGTGTGTGTGTGTGTGTGCGTGTGCGTGTGCGTGTGCGTGTGCGTGTGCGTGTGTGTGTGTGTGTGTGTGTGTGTGTGTGTGAGAGAGTCAACTGGGGACACCAACAGGAAGAAAACGGGAGAAGAAAACAAGCACATCTTCTTCTCAGGGAGAAGTATGGAAGGATGGATGGTCAGATGGATGGATGGATGTCGGAGTGAGTGGGTGGTGGGGGTTGTTGTGTGGGTGTGGGTGTGTGTGTGGGGTGGGGGGAAGAACAAGCATCAACTCAAGCAAGACCATGTATTTTCATGCATCCCTGTCTTAAATGTCAAGATCTCCTAACCCTCGGTGGCTGCGGCGCTGACACCTCCTCCAAGGTTCAACAGAAACCGCATTCATTAATAATTAGCTTAGCCGCCGCGAGGAGGAGGAGGACGGCATGCAGCAAAACACAGAGAAAAGAGAAGAAGAAAAAACAAACTCCAAGCTCTTCGACAACAGCCTCAAATTTCACTCAGAGTTTTTTTTTTCTTTTCTTTTTCCTCCTCTCCTTCCTTCGTCGTTATTTTTTTCTTTTTTCCCCCTTTTCCTGGCGCGTTGGCCAGAAAGCCGTCAGACGGCGGCCTGCGAGCCGAGCCGAGCCGAGGAGAGCGAACGCTGCAGACAACGCATCAGCCCTCCTCCTCCTCCTCCCTCATCTCTCTTCTCCTTAATCATGGAGCTAATACCCTCCAGATGAATAAACATCTTCATCCCCACTCCTGCTCCGAGCCAGAAGGCTCCTCCACTCCACTCCCAAATCCAAGAGAGAGAGAGAGAGAGAGGTGGAGGGAGACGAAGACGAAGAAGCAAAAGAGGGGGGAAAAATGAAAAAGAGAGAGAGAGGACAGATGGAAGGGTGGATCAATGCAGAAAATAAACCAACACCAAAGTAACAAAGCCACGGCAAAGATTTTTCTCCCCCTGCTTTCTCTGTCTAATTTGTCTGATCTATCTCCCCCCTGACACAATTATCACAGTCCCTCTAATTATTATTTTTTTATACCACCCACCTCCCCCCACACCCCCTCTCCTCTCTCCTCTTAGCGGCTGGCTAACGGCGGTGACCGTGTTTTTTTTTTATATGTTTGTGTTCGTAAAAAGAAGTGGAGCGCCGCGGGGCCGTTGTGCAACCTTGTCGCTTCAGAATGTGTCCACACACACACACTGCACAGGAAGGCAGTGGCGGATGTAACATTTCCTAATTGGGGGGTATACCATTTTTTGGTTACAGGACTTTTATTAGGCAATTAAGCATCAATAACAACATCAGTTGTTGTTGAAGTTACAACCAGACACGTAATGTGATGTTTTCAACGATGAAATGCTGTTGGTTTAGTGTGGTACAACAATTGTAGTTAAGTTAGTAGCATAGTGTGTTCAAATCATTTTAATTATAGGCACTTCAATTTTAAATATATTTGAAATTTGGCTCGTTTGCATTGCATGCCATCATTTTTGCTGGGGCAGTCAGGGCGCCCCCCATGCCCATGCCTAGATCCGCCCCTGCAGGAAGGGGATAGAGGGGAGAGGGGAGCGTGTGTGTGTGTGTGTGTGTGTGTGTGTGTGTGTGTGTGTGTGTGTGTGTGTGTGTATTCTCTGGAGAATGGGCCAGGCCCCAGACCAGTAACTGTGCCAGAATCCTGGTGACATGTGTGTACAGTATGTGAGCGCAAATGGCAGACAGATTTAGGGGGTTTGCTTTGTTTCCACCACGTCTATTGTTTTCCTCAGCGTTTCCAGGCAGAGGCTCATTGACAGATCATCTTATAACAACTATTTACTACCTCATTGAAGAGAGGTCTTAGAAAAGGTGTTTTTTTTTCTTCTCAGAAGGACTTGCTGGACACACAGTGACTGAAGAATAGGGACAAAAACACGGTCTGGAGTTTAAACGTGTACAGTAGCAAAAACAACGAGAGATTGTTCCCCAGTCCTACTAGAAACGTTTGGTTTTTTTTAGGCGAGGGCTAGCGATTTGGCTGGGACTACACACTGCGGTCAAGTAGTCATGTTCTTTTTTTTTCGATTTGGTAAAACAACAAAGTCTTTTGCCGTTCCTTTGAGTTATACAGACAATTCCACCATTAGACTTTTATCGGCAGAAGTTTCCGAATCTCGTCGCGTCTGGATAAGACATTTTTCGTAATTCGTGACGTCTTCGGCGATATAGCAAATGTCATCGACACCCTCTAGAACGCACTGTGAATTCTCAACCACTAGACTATTCACACATGGACTCAATTGGACATTGGAAAGGAGAATAAAATACATAAATTATAATAAAAAACACTCCGCACACCGCAGGGCTCCAATGATCTTCACAGTGGGCTACACAGACTTTGTACCAAGGCTATTATTATACTTAACTAAAACTAACAAACTAAAAAAGGAGGCTGAACGTGTATTGGGGTGTCCGTTTACAACGACAAAACGAATTAAAATGGAAGTAAAAATGAATGTTTGGGGAATTTGGAACTGGGGAACTTGGACCCTTATAGATCTGTAACTCTTGAGAGTGTTAAAATGAAACCAAATGGACCTGTCCATCTCAACAGTTAAATTATATTTAAACATGAATTAGGTAAAGAAAACCTTCCAATTCTCCCCCTCTATTTTTCATTATAAGTGCATTATTCTTAAACGCTATAACAGTAAGTAAGACAGTCACCACTATTGCAAAGCTCAAACATTCTAGGGGGCCTTGAAATGGATTTTCAGTAATGGGACAATCACATTTTTTGATGTGTAGAGCTTGTTGAGCCGGCCATTTTGAAAGTAGCTATCAAGTCAGAAAAGTGTGGGCTACGCCTGGCCAAAAGCATTTTGGTTGGATATAATGTTATCTTCCAATTGTTTTCGTGGGTTGCCAGTTCCCTCATGCCAGCTGTTGGCAGCGTGACCTCGCCGGTCGGTGACGTGTGGTTGCCAGTCTGGCTGTGGTTAGCATCATGGCAGCAGCAGAAAGTGGAGAGGGAGAAAGCAAAGTATTCCCCCTTTGGGATTGAATATGACTGTGTCACTGATAAGAGCAAGTACCTTAGTGGTAGTAGTAGGAGGAGGAGAAGCGTGAGATGATAAAATATGTGGAACATTTCTCAAGGGGGGAAAGAAAAGGAAAAAAATCCCGACGAATCTGAAAGTCCATTTGAAAAGCAAGACGCTTGGGATTGTTGTTGTTGTTTTATCTCTCCTAACAGTGGATAGAATTCTTTAAAACGGCAGGATTATCTTTTCACCTAACTTTTTGAAAAATACCTATTATTACAAAAACAAAATAAACTAAAACCTTTAAAAAAATAATCAAGGCTAAACAAAACTAACACAACCACTTAAAAACAATTTAAAAGTATCCCTGGCTAATAAGACAAATATGCCTTAAAACACTATACTCGCCTTGTATAATAACACCTTCAATACTTTATTTCTTTCATAAATAGAGAATCTTTCACTCAATAAGAGGTGCCCCGGTCGCAGGATGATGATGTCTCATGGGCATGTTCATGTGACCACACGTGACATCATCATCCTGCGCCAGGAGCAGTTCTTATTTCATAAATTCTTTATTTATGAAAGAAATGAGATGCCATTCGTGTTTTTATTTGTTTATTTTAGTTATATAGGGAAAGTGAAATGTAAAAAAAAAAATCCATTTCATGTCCGACTGACAGATTCAGACATTAGTATTCTCAGATACATACAGTGAGACATTATTACCTCGTGGGTAATGTCTAGAAAAGTTCAGGGTCGCAGTGTGAACACACACACACACGCACGCACACGCACACACGCACACACGCACACACGCACACACGCACACACACACACAGAAGAGATAACCAACACAGTTCCTATTCCTCCCCTTCATCCTCATTTGCAGAGGGACGGAGCAGTCCTGCAACACAAGGCCTGAATGAAACCAGACAATGACTAGAGGGCATGTTTACTTATTCATCCATCACTCCGCATTGATTTATTCCTGTTTATTAAAGAAGAAGAAGAAAAACACTCAGATACTATTCCTGGTGGCATAGATGTATACGTATGTATGGCGATGAAGCGGTGTGTTATATGAGATGCAGATAGGCTGCATGCCTGCGACGTTGGTGTTTGAGTTTGAACGTGCAAGTATGCATTACACCAGTGGCGTTTTTAAGCAATTTGGAGTCCCAGGAAAGATTTTCCCTGGAGCCCCCCTTACCAAATGGACCCGTAAGGGTCCATTTGGTACGGGGGGCTCCAGGGAAAATCTCCTGTGACGTCATTTCTATGACAGGCACAGTAAAATGGCGACCCCCCAAAGGGATAAAAAAAATGTAAACTAAAAAACAAATATGTTATAGAGGACAAGTATAATGCATTTTCCATATCGTCACCTTCTTAAAATAATCGCCTAAGTCATTTTTTGGCCAAATTTTTATATATGATCAATTTGGCCCAAAAATTTGGGAGGAAATGATTTATGGAAAATAAAAATCAATTTGGCCAAAAAATGACTTAGGCGATTATTTTAAGAAGGTGACGATATGAGGAGGCTTATTAGCCTGGTAGCCTTTTATTTAAAGCATGTCTGGTGGTCGCCCGAACCCCCCCTCGCCTCATGGCGCCCCAGGCAACAGCCTAGTCTGCCTAATGGCAAAAACGCCCCTGCCTTACACACTCGATACGAGGCACAGCCGCCACCATTATTTATACAAGTCTATAGCGCTCTCCTTGGCTTGGTAACCATTTACTTAGTTACACACCACCACCTGGGAGGCTATTTCTGTCTCTCTCAAGAGAGGAACTCAATCTGACTGCCAACCAACGCCCCCGTATGAATTATCATCTCTCCTTTTCAAATAGCAGCTCCGATACTTGGAGATAAAGATCTCAGATGTTTCCCCGGATATATAACTTCATATTTTTTTTTGTGAGACGTGCCTCGCGGAACCGTTCGTTGCAGCGAACGCACGGTGCCGCCTGCCAAGTCCACGACATGACTAATAAGGGCTAATGAAGGACTGATTCCAACCAGCCAGTTATGCTTATTGATATTGCAAAGTGCGCTGCCAATTGCAACGTCGAGTAAACCTTTGTTTTAAAACCCTTATCTATCAAGGCCCATTATTTTACTCGTGCATTTAAAAGGGACATTCCACTTTCAAAAAAAAAAAAAAAAAAAACTTTGTCATTTTATGGTCTACTCAGTCTCATGTGAACACACCAGACAGTTTATAAGTTACTCCATTCAGTATATATTTCATGTTCATTTTTGTGCATCCGCCTCCTTCCTATACAAACCCATTATAATATAAAACTCCATTTTAACCATGACAAATTATTCTAAAACAACCCATCTTTTTTCTGGTGACTGATATGGTCCTCCTAACATGTGAGAGGGCCGTGGAATTTCATTTACAGTTTTAATTTATTGTAATTTATTTCCCACGCTTTTGAGTTAAGGATCTACTGTATAGGGGTCCATTTTTGCTCACTAACTCCATCTCGCTGGGGACCACGTGAAATCCCCTCAAAGTCCACCAGTGGTGGTCCCTCTACCACTGGTTGAAAACCACCATTCTACACTAGTTCCAAGCAATTCCTTTGCTGTAGAGAAGCAAAAAAATGTTAGCCACTCCCGTTGGTTCCATGCAATCTCTCGTCTATCACAATGAGCCGGCTTACACCCCGATGAACCCATTTCAAGGATCATCATTTCGGTGGGGGAATGAACGTAATCGTCGCCCCAATATCAGTCACTGACAGCTACATCCATATCAACTAATTACTCTTTTCAGCAAAAGCTATTACAGATGAGAAGGACACTGGTCTGTATCTGTCTGTCGAAAGAGGAGACAGTGCCGCTGCTGCTAATCTAGACATGCTGGAGAAACTGTGAAGCGCCGCAATACAATAAAATAATAACAGCAACGGGGCTTTAAAACACCCGGAAACCTCTCCTCCAATAAGGCCCCTCTTTACTTGGCTGTTTTAATTTTTTACAAATAAGGTGACCTTTGATTAAATTTGGCATGCAGGTAGTAGGCTTTACGGTCTGGATCACAGAGTTAAAGAGTTTGTTTGGTTCACGCGAGCGTGCATGTGCGCACGTGTGTGTGTGCGTGATTGAGTCAGTGAGGGAGAGAGAGAGACAGAAAGAGAGAGAGACACAGGGGTGGATGTAAAATTTCCCAATTGGGGGGGCACAAAAAAATGGTATGGGGGCGACTTCATCGCCTGTGTCGCTTCGCGCCACGGGCGATGAAGTCGCCCCCATCACCAGAGATGAAGTCGCACCTATGTAACATATTTTGTTACAGGACTTTTATTAGGCAAGTATAACCATCAATAATAACATCAGTTGTTGTTGAAGTTGCAACAGACACGCAGCATGCATAAAGCTAAAGGTCTGACTCAGAGAGTTTTCTGTTTTCAATGATGAAATGCTGTTGGTTTAGAGTGGTGCCACAGCTGTAGTTAGTTAGTAGCAGTAGTAGTGTTCCAAATCATTTTATGTATAAGCACTTCAATTTGAAATATCTTTGAAATTTGTGTTGTTTTGGATGCCATTATGTTTGGTGGGGCAGTCAGGGCATTTAGGGGGGGCATTGCCCCACCATGCCCATGCCTAGATCCGCCCCTGCAGAGACAGAGAGAGAATACATAGACAGAAACATAGCGAGACAGACAAAGAGAGAGGAATAGAGAGAGAGAGAGAGAGAGGGAGATGTTCTAAGATTACCGCGCTCGGGTCCTGATGATAACACATAGAGCCCTGTCCGCCCGGTAACAAGATCCATGCTGGGGATTTTTTTTTTTGCCGGCGTGCATCCAGCAGCACAAACACAGGAAGTTGATAGGTCAGATCGGCTCCTCCTCCTCCTTCTCCCTTCCTTACACATTCCTTCCTTGCCTAATTTGTATTTTCCTTACCATGCCCAGGGTTAGTGAGGTGACTGTCGCCTTCTCTCTCCACCACCACGGCATCTCTCTCTCTCTCCTCCACCGTGGTGTGTGTGAGGGAGGAGTTCTACCAGGGGCGGATCTAGGTGTGAGCATGTGGAGGCAATGCCCCCCTAAATGCCCAGACTGCCCCACCAAACCCCCCAAACACAATGGCATGCAAAACAACCCAAGATATTTCAAATTAAAGTGCTTATATTTAAAATGATTTGAAACAGTACTACTACTGCTACTAACTAGAGCTGTGGCACCACTATACTAACAGCATTTCATCATTGAAAACATCATACATGCTGCGTGTCTGTTGCAACTTCAACAACAACTGACGGTATTATTGATGCTTTACTTGCCTAATGAAAGTCCTGTAACTGTTCGCGCCACGGGGCGATGAAGCCGCACCCATACCATTTTCTCTTGCCCCCCCAATTGTGAAATGTTACATCCGCCCCTGAGTTCTACTAGGGGAGGTGAGTGGAAGAGGATGCCATGCACTGTGCATACAGCGAGGGGAGGGAAGGGGGGAGACGTGGGCACAGGGGTGGTGTATGGCGGCCCCTCGGGTAATTTGTAAAACATGAGCCATGGCACCCGCGTGCCCTAGTGAGGCTGCAGGTCAGCTGACTCCCAGTCACAGGTGCACCATGGGAAGGATCTCCGGTGAGCCCCACCACCGCGCCGCACCGCACCGCACCGCACCTACCCAAACACCCACCATACTGTACAGCTAACAGAACGTTTGGCAAGGGGAGGTCTGTGGGCTCCGTTTTCGTCACACACTAGTCCCCTTATTCCTTCTTTAACATTTTGAAAAACTTTTTTGGAATAGTTCAACGTGCCAATCTATAGACATAATAATAATAATAATGGATTGCATTTTTATAGCGCTTTTCTATGCACTGCGTGTATACTCAAAGCACTTACAATGGTCCATTCATTCATACATTGGGAAGTAGAGCGGCGAACATTCAACGCCAGTGTCCTCACTTCACACATTCACACACACCAGTGGTGGTAACCACTGGAGGCAAGGTGGGATTCAGTGTCTTGCCCAAGGACACTTCGACATGTAGACAGGAGGAGCCGGGATTCGAACCGCCGACCACTGGATCATTGGCCGACCTGACTTTTCGAAAATGCTTAATAAAAACACGATTGCGCCGCGGACAAAACCAACTCGGATCGTGACAAATCATGATGACACACACAATATTATCATGCAATATCTTATATCTAATTAGCAAGAAGTAGAAAAAATATTTGATTGTCCAAAAAGATAGTGTGTGTCATCATGATTCGTCACAACCCGGATTGGCTTTGTCCGGGGCGTAATCGTCTTTACATAAACTATTATCGAAAAGTCTATGAGAAAAATGAATGGGGAATCCACTTCTGGAACAGGGGGCGGTGAAGTCACTGCGCAGATCGATTGACACGTTGTGAGCGCGTAGACTGGCCACTTAAACTATTAACTAATGTTTTTAATAGTTTTAAAAAGGCAAAGAATTTAAGGCATAAGGGGTTTAGCGGTGACAAAAATCTAGGCCTAGGTGTCTTCAAAGTACAGATGGTTCTCTAGATTGAATAGTGGTTCTCAAACTTTTGTAGTCTATGGTGACACAAAGGAGAGATTAGATATTTGCCAGGGTCGCAAGATAGTTCCACTACTTCTTAAAATATTTGTTTTGCTGCGCATTTTTTGAAAATGTTTTGAAATTATAATATTTGAAAACAAAATGTAGGAACCCCAAAATAAAGGGACCCATAAAAACGTCTCGGCGATGCACAAAAACGGGACCCAGTGCTCTAGAACAGGGTGGTCCAGGGACCACCAGTGGTCCCTGAGAGGATTCCAGGTGGTCCCTAGCTAAATGATGGACAGTTGGTAACCAAATGGATACTTTATAGATCCGTAACTCTTGAGAGTGCAAAACGAAACCAAATGGACCCTCACGGGTCCATTTGGTTCCGTTTCGCGCTTTCAAGAGTTAAATTATATTTAAACGTCTCAAGAGTTAAATCATATTTAAACATCTGAATTACTTCATTTTCCAGAATCTAGACAATTAAAATTGTGGAATAATTGTCATTTTGACTAACGTTTTGCCAGTTTATCTCTCCTAAAAAATTGTAGACAAAAACTTGAAAATCCTTTGGGTGCGAGAGATCAGAACATCAACATCAAATGGTGGTCCGTGGCTACAATGCTGAATAATAAACCGTGGGCCCTGGTACGGTAAAAGGTTGAAAACCACTGAACTAGAACACTTCTCGGCAACTTGAGAAAAGTTGCGTCCGACTCTCAGTTTTTTTTACGGGTTGGTAATGTCGCTGTATAGCAGGGGCGGATTGGCACATATTTTCCCACCGGGACAATTTTGCCTTTGCCAGGCCACCCGGGGGGGGGGGGGGGGGGGGGGGGGGTTAACCAGATGTAACTCTTTGAGAGCGTAAAAATGAAACCAACCATTTGGTTTCATTTTTACACCCTCAAGAGTTAAAATATTCATCATGTGAATTAGCCCAACTTAGTCTACACAACTAGAGAATGTAGAAGATTAATGGTCATTTTGATCTGTATGTTCCAGGCCAAGCATCTAGCACATTCTAGTGCATTTTGGAAGTGCCACTAGTGCATTTTGGAGGATAGAAACACTAGTTTGCCTGGCCTGGGCCTGGCGCCCTGCATGGCCTGCCCTGGACTTAAAAAAAAAAAAAAAAAAAAAAAAAACTGTCCAGGCCACTAGGTGGCGCAGGCCACCGGGAAAACTCCCGGTACTCCAGATGGCCAATCCGCCCCTGCTGTATAGCCCCGTCTGCCAGCCATTCTCACCCTGCGTTTGTCTGGGAGGAGGAGGTCAGAGAAGTCTCTCTCTCTCTCTCTCTGTCTGTGTCTATGGCCTTTCATCTATTGTAGTGAATCGTTAGAATTGCCATGCACGGCTACCGCTGTGGAACGCACACAGACCCGGGGAATTTGTACTACACATTGTACGCAATTCCTACTACTCGCCCACACACATGGTGCTTTAAACCTTTCTGTTCAGATCTACAAGCTCACTATGAGCTTGTAGGTCTGACATTTTTGAAAAATCATGAAAATGTGGCACCAATGTTTGAAGACATTTCAGTTCAAGTTAAACATTTTAACTCAAATCTTTGCTTCTGGGGGATCCCTACAACAACATGTTTTCAGATGGGGGGTCCGTAGCCAAATATAGATAATTCTGGTGGTCCTTGGCATGAAATATGTTGAGCATCACTGACACAGGCACATAGAATTTTCAGAAAAACTATAAATACTCTCAGAAACTAGAATGCAAGTGTCAAAAATTAGACTCGAGTATAGCATCAGAAACAATAATCTAGCACCAGAAACTAGAATCTAGTGTCAGAAACTAGAATTTAACATCGGAAACTAAAATTTAGTGCCACAACCTAGAATCTAGTGTCAGAAACTAGAATTTAACATCGGAAACTAAAATGTAGTGCCACAACCTAGAATCTAGTGCCAGAAACTAGAATTTAACATCGGAAACTAAAATTTAGTGCCACAACCTAGAATCTAGTGTCAGAAACTAGAATTTAACAGCGGAAATTAAAATTTAGTGCCACAACCTGGAATCTATTGTGAGAAACAAGAATTTAGCATCAGAAACTAGGATCTGGTGCCACAAACTAGAATCTGGTACCACAAACTAGAACCTAGTGCCACATACTAGAACCTAGTGCCACAAACTAGAACTAGTGCCACAAACGAGAACCTGGTGCCACAAACTACAATCTGGTGCCACAAACTACAATCTGGTGCCACAAACTAGAATCTGGTGTCAGAATCTGGTCAGGACAAAATGAGTTAATAAGCGGTCTTGATTAGGATTCGGCGGACATCGCGTCTCGCGCGCGGCGCAACGGTCTCTTGCTTTTTGCTAGGCCTCAGATAACCTTTATCCTATAGGGTTTAATTAATGTCAGCCAGTACCACTGTTTGCCTTTCAGAAGGAAACGACTTATTCCTTCTGCCCTCGTGAAGCTCCAAATCCCTCTGTTTCCCCGGTGCGGAACCCGGTCCGCCTTGTTTATCCCAACTATACAGGTATACTGCTTTCCTATTAAGGCCAGGGCTTGTTACAAGGAAAAGGTTGAATTATTTACCAACAGTGGAAGGAGGGAGAGAGGGAGAGAGAGAGTGCGCTCGGTGCACAGAATCGTATTTCTTTACTCTTTTTTTGGGGGGAGGAGAGGAGAGAGTTCTGTTTTGAGGTTATGAAAAAGACAAGATAAATCATGGGCAGACATTAAATATAAGTGCGGGTTCCCGGGGAAAAGGGCATTGGTATATACAGTAACTATAAAATAGGCCATATAAGGTGGGGGGACAAGGAGTAATTTGTTGTGGTCAACATTATGCAGAAAGTCCCATCGAAGCAAAAGAGTTTGCGTCCTCCTAAGACTACACAGCGCCGAGTCGAGTCGAGGGCGATGCTAGAGCGTTCGGCGGGCAGTACTGTAACGTTTGGGCAGTTGTTGTGCAGGAGAGAGAGAGAGAGAGAGAGAGAGAGAGATGTGTTTTGAGAGAGAGAGAGAGAGAGAGAGAGAGAGAGAGAGAGAGAGAGAGAGATAGATGGATGTGTTTTGTTAAATAGACGCCAAGTGTTATTGTGCACACTCCTCACCCTGGGCAAACTGTCTTGTATTCTATCTGCATCCCAGCCCCGCTCCGCTCCGCTCGCAATATAACAAAACATACAGAAAACAAAAGGGAGCACAGAAGGGGGAGAGAAAAAGAACGAGGAGACAGACCAAACAATAAACTCCACCACAAGAGACATAGTTTGACTCTGTGCGTTTGTGTGTGTGTGTGTGTGTGTGTGTGTGTGTGTGTGTGTGTGTGTGTGTGTGTGTGTGTGTGTGTGTGTGTGTGTGTGTGTGTGTGTGTGTGTGTGTGTGTGTGTGTGTGTGAGGTGGATTTGTGGGTGGTTTGGTTAGCGAGAGAGAGAGAGAGAGAGAGGGATGAAGACAAATGCATGGAGAGAGGGGGAGAAAAGAGGGGTTGGTGGGTGGGTGGGGAGAGAGAGATGAGAGAAGAGAAGACAGAAGAAGACAGAGGGAAAAATCAAATTTGCAAGAACATAACAAAAAGCTGTATCTCTCCGACAAAAGCAGAGAACACACAAGGGTATTTGTCTAGCTGTCTGGGCTCCGGCAGGATCCTTCTGAAAGTTTATTAAACTAGAAACCCTTCAAGAGAGAGGCAGAGAGTAGTAAACTATACTACTGGGGAGGGAGGAAGAGAGAGAGAGAGGCAGGGAGAGTTAAGGGAGGTGGGGGAGTGGAGGGGCGAAGCTAGCTTTCCAGCCCCCTGTCTCTCAAGAAATTCTTTTATTTCAGCCATGCATTAAGCAACCCTCCCCACTGAGTTCTAGTGCTCCCCTTTTTTTTCTTCTTCCTGGTGTGGATAAAGCCGTCCCTCGGGGGAGCCGCCGGTAATTTCCAGCTTCGCCGAAGAAACTCAGGTATTAGAAAAGACCGCTTGGGGACCGCCGCGCCACAATATACCTTCACAATTTCATACGCTGCTCTCGGGAAAAAAAGAAGGGGGGGGGGGGAGAAAAAGAAAAGGAGCCCCTCCCCAACAAAGTCTACCTACACCCCCCGCCCCACCCTCCAAGCAAAGCCCCTCGAGGGTCCCCCAGTTCAAATTTCTGAAGTGCAGACAACGGGTGTATGTGCAGGGGGGGGGGGGGGCAGAATCCACTGCATTGCATAGAGAGAGAGTGCAGGGGCGGATGTAACATTTCCCAATTGGGGGACGCCACAGACGATGAAGCCATTTTCGGTTGCAGGACTTACAGTATATTAGAATAAGCATCAATAATAACATCAGTTGTTGAAGACAACTGCATGCATAAAGGTAAAGGTCTGACTCAGAGAGTTTTCTGTTTTCAATGATGAAATGCTCTTGGTTTAGTGGTGCCACACTAAACTGTAGTTTAGTTAGTAGCAGTAGTAGT